>CM022298.1:21189127-21205648 GCA_011799875.1 Thinopyrum elongatum
AATGCCCCCCCCCCCCCTGTGACCCCTTTTCATTTCCAAAAAATAAAAGATACCCAAGATAGAAATGTCAAAAAATAAATAAAATAAGATTCCATGTATATGTGGGTCTGTTGTTAGCAAAATTTACAAACATGATATTTTTCGACTTTTTTGGCAAAATCATCTCATAATTTTTAAAAGGGCATAACTTTTGCATCCGACTCCGATGAAAAGTTTTTATATGAACAACATCTACTCGAAAATTACATCCGAATTTAACAGGGGAAACCCCCGTTAAACACTTTTCAGAACCACTTCACAACACCATTCCACGCATGCACCTTCCCGCCATCCACCACCAACCATCCACTACCGCCTGTCCCCATCACATGCACATTGGCAAATGTCCCTAAAAGTTTTAGCGCGATTTACCAAATTCAGATACCAGACTGTCCCGGACATTAGGGGACCCCGTTGGATGACAAAAGCGGTTTTCGGAACAATATTCAGACAGTTTTGAGTGTCTGCTTTGGAGATGGCCCTTAGAGCAACAAGTTGGACCATCCCAACAAACATCTAGAATAGTCCCTTTATACAAACTTTTCTAGTGCAGAGATAGACCAACACATCTCGATGAATTTCTGATGCAACACATTTCATAATACTTAAAGAGAAGGATAGCAATTCAGCATGCGGATTGGCATTCCAAAATAGTCTAATTATTTATTATTCTGAAGAAATGACCTTTTAGTTTATTCTGTTCAGAAGAATAATTAATATTTTTCAAGAAATGGAAATTTTAAATACCTACGGTGAAGGCTCCTAATAAAATCGGAATATGACTTACATGAAACTAAACATATTTATTATTTGACCGACCAACGGGCAAAAACCAAATACAAGGGTGTACTAATTACTAAGACTAGGGAGTCATAAATAAAGCAAATCCAGTTAGCTGTGAGCATTAGTTTATTTCTTTGATTGCAATTTCAATTTGGTTGGAACTTCCACGCTGACCGCTTGGTAGCAATAGTTATTTTCTAATCCTCCTGAGCTACCATCAAATAAAGTTGACTACATATTTGATCCCTCACTTATCCAAAATTGTAAAAGTAAAAATGTAGGAACTAGAGGGTTTAATCTCGAAACCATTGATTATTCTCTTTAATTTAAATCATTACAAACAGCTTGTTTATTTGCTATGTGAACAGGAGAGGGAATTTAGCCTTTATTTCACAAGCTGGCATAGGGTGGGTCCATATCCGTGGTATACAATATACAGAATATATCAATCGGGAATATTTTCTAAAGTTTATATCTCTTTTTATTTTATATAGAGACTATGTTTTATTTGTAGGAATAATAGGGATTAGATTGTGGAGAGATGGTTGGGTGGTCTGTTTAGCTCTGGTCGTGTTAAACTGATGTTTTTGTGGAACTATTGGGTGTCAATCCCTCTTCTTTTGCTTATTGAACGTTTGTTTATTTCATTGTTTTTTTTTATTCTGTTATTCGATCTTTCTTTCATAAAAGTTGAATGAATGGCTCGTTTGATGGAACAGCGAGTCATATAGAAGAAAATTCTAACAGTAATAAATATATCGAAAATCTAGTTGAAGAGGGTTCGCAAAGAACATGTTCCAAATCATGATTTAACTAGTTTTCAAATATTTTGTAGAAGTAGCCGTCATTTGTTCTTGCGTGGCCACAAAGACCATGAGAATCCTAGAACTAAATGAGAAGTCGATTTTTTTTTGAGAAGAGACACAATTACTGCGTGGATATCTGATGCACCCGCATAATTTAAAGAGCTTAACTAAGGGGAGATGGGTAATATATTCTGCCAAACATCGCACCTTGCCAAGGTTTATGTTATTTTCCAACCTACTCAAGTCACAAACCATTCGGGCAGGAGCCTTCTCCATAGAGGTTCTAAACCATGGAGCACGCAGGTTACTAATGGCGCACCTGTTACGTGGTGCGCCCATTACTAACTTTCGTGAGTCTTACAATTATTCACCAAATGCCACCCCCCCCGTGGACCGCCTTTTCAGTTTCAAAAAAATAAAAAGAAATGATGAAATGTCAAAAAAATAAAAGAAAATACAGATTCCCATGTGATATGTGGTCTAGTTGTTAGCAAAATTTACAACTGAATTTTCGACTCCATTTGGTGAATAAATTATAAGACTCAGCAAGTTAGTAATGGCGCACCACGTAACAGGTGCGCCATTAGTAACCCTGGTGCTCCATGGTTAGAACCTCTATGGAAAGGCTGCCCGAATGGTTTGTACTTGAGTAGGTTGGAAATAACATAAAACCTTGGCAAGGACGATGTTTGGCAGAATATATTACCCATGCTCCCTTAGTTAAGCTCTTTAAATTATGCGGGTGATACAGATATCCTCGCAGTTAATTGTGTCTCTTCTAAAAAAAATCGACTTCTCATTTAGTTCCAGGATTCTTTTCATGGGTCTTTGTGGCACGCAAGAACAAATCAGGCTAGTACTACAAATTTTGAAAACTAAATAAATCATGATTTGGAACATGTTCTTTGCATGAACCCTCTTAACTAAGATTTTCGTATTTATACTTGTTAGAATTTTTCTTCTATATTGACTCGGCTATTCCATCAAACCGAACCATTCATTCAACATTTATGAAAGAAAGATCGAGAACAGAATAAATAAAAAACAATGAAATAAACAAACATGTTCAATAAGCAAAAGAAGAGGGATTTGGACACCCAATAGTTCCAACAAAAACATCAGTTTACACGACCAGAGCTAACAACCACCCAACCATCTCTCCACAATCTAATCCCTATTTTATTCCTACAAATAAAACATAGTCTTATATAAAATAAAAAGAGATATAAACCTATAGAAATATTCCAGATTGATATATTTCTGTATATTGTATACACGGATATAGGACCCACTATGCCAGCTTGTGAAATAAAGGCTAAATTCCCTCTCCTTGTTCCCATAAGCAAATAAAAATCTGGTTTGTAATGATTTATAATTAAAGAGAATAATCAATGGTTTCGAGATTAAACCCCTCCTAGTTCCTACATTTTTCTTTTACAATTTTGGATAAGTGAGGGATCAAATATGTAGTCAACTTTATTTGATGGTAGCTCAGAGGATTAGAAATATAACTATTGCTACCAAGCGGTCAGCGTGGTAAGTTACCAACCAAAATTGAAATTGCAATCAAAGAAATATAACTACTGCTCACCAGCTAACTGGATTTGCTTTAATTTATGACTCCCTTAGTCTTAGTAATTAGTACACCCTTGTATTTGGTTTGCCAGTTGGTCGGTCAAATAATAAATATGTTTAGTTTCATGTATATCATATTCAATTTTATTAGCCTTCATCGTAGGTATTTTAAAATTTTCCATTTCTTGAAAAATATTAATTATTCTTCTGATACAGAATAAACTAAAAGGTCATTTCTTCAGAATAATAAATAATTAGACGTATTTGGAATGCAATCCGCATGCTGAATTGCTATCCCTTCTCTTTAAGTATTATGAAATTGTGTTGCATCAGAATATTCATCGACGATGTGTTTGGCTCCTATCTCTGCATTAGAAAAGTTTGTATAAAAGGACTATTCTAGATGTTTGTTGGGATGGTCCAACTTGTGCTCTAAGGGCATCTCCAAAGCAGACACTCAAACTGTCTGAATATGTCCGAACCGCTTTTGTCATCCAACGGGTCCCCTAAATGTCCGCGGACCAGTCTGCGTATCTGAATTCTGGTAAACTCGCCGCAAACTTTAGGGACATTTGCCATATGTGCATGTGATGGCGGACATGGCGGTGTGGATGGTTGTGGTGGATGGCAGAAGGTGCATGCGTGAATGGTTGTGAATGGTTCTGAAAATGTTTAACGGGGTTCCCCCTGTTAAATTCGGGTGTAACTTTTCGAGTAGATGATTTTTCATATAAAAAACTTTTTCATCGGAGTTCGTATGCAAAAGTTATGCCCATTTTACAAATTCTCGAGAGATTTTGCAAAAAAGTCGAAAATTCATGTTTGTAAATTTTGCTAACAACTAGACCACATATCACATGGGAATCTTATTTTCTTTTATTTTTTTGACATTTCTATCATTTTCTTTTTATTTTTTTGAAACTGAAAAGGCGGTCCACTGGGGGGGTGCATTTGGTGAATAAATTGTAAGGCTCAGAAAGTTAGTAATGGCGCACCACGTAACAGGTGCGCCATTAGTAACCCTGGTGCTCCATGGTTAGAACCTCTATGGAAAGGCTGCCCGAATGGTTTGTACTTGAGTAGGTTGGAAATAACATAAAACCTTGGCAAGGGCGATGTTTGGCAGAATATATTACCCATGCTCCCTTAGTTAAGCTCTTTAAATTATGCGGGTGACATAGATATCCACGCAGTTAATTGTGTCTCTTCTCAAAAAAAAAATCGACTTCTCATTTAGTTCTAGGATTCTTTTCATGGTTCTTTGTGGCACGCAAGAACAAATCAGGCTACTTCTACAAATTTTGAAAACTAGATAAATCATGATTTGGAACATGTTCTTTGCAAGAACCCTCTTAACTAAGATTTTCGTATTTATACTTGTTAGAATTTTTCTTCTATATTGACTCGGCTATTCCATCAAACCGAGCCATTCATTCAACTTTTATGAAAGAAAGATCGCGAACAGAATAAATAAAAAACAATGAAATAAACAAACATGTTCAATAAGCAAAAGAAGAGGGATTTGGACACCCAATAGTTCCAACAAAAACATCAGTTTACACGACCAGAGCTAACAACCACCCAACCATCTCTCCACAATCTAATCCCTATTTTATTCCTACAAATAAAACATAGTCTTATATAAAATAAAAAGAGATATAAACCTATAGAAATATTCCAGATTGATATATTTCTGTATATTGTATACACGGATATAGGACCCACTATGCCAGCTTGTGAAATAAAGGCTAAATTCCCTCTCCTTGTTCACATAAGCAAATAAAAAGCTGGTTTGTAATGATTTAGAATTAAAGAGAATAATCAATGGTTTCGAGATTAAACCCCTCCTAGTTCCTACATTTTTATTTTACAATTTTGGATAAGTGAGGGATCAAATATGTAGTCAACTTTATTTGATGGTAGCTCAGAGGATTAGAAATATAACTATTGCTACCAAGCGGTCAGCGTGGTAAGTTACCAACCAAAATTGAAATTGCAATCAAAGAAATATAACTACTGCTCACCAGCTAACTGGATTTGCTTTAATTTATGACTCCCTTAGTCTTAGTAATTAGTACACCCTTGTATTTGGTTTGCCCGTTGGTCGGTCAAATAATAAATATGTTTAGTTTCATGTATATCATATTCGATTTTATTAGCCTTCATCGTAGGTATTCTAAAAGTTTCCATTTCTTGAAAAATATTAATTATTCTTCTGATACAGAATAAACTAAAAGGTCATTTCTTCAGAATAATAAATAATTAGACGTATTTGGAATGCAATCCGCATGCTGAATTGCTATCCCTTCTCTTTAAGTATTATGAAATTGTGTTGCATCAGAATATTCATCGATGATGTGTTTGGCTCCTATCTCTGCACTTAGAAAAGTTTGTATAAAAGGACTATTCTAGATGTTTGTTGGGATGGTCCAACTTGTGCTCTAAGGGCATCTCCAAAGCAGACACTCAAACTGTCTGAATATGTCCGAACCGCTTTTGTCATCCAACGGGTCCCCTAAATGTCCGCGGACTAGTCTGTGTATCTGAATTCTGGTAAACTCGCTGCAAACTTTAGGGACATTTGCCATATGTGCATGTGATGGCGGACATGGCGGTGTGGATGGTTGTGGTGGATGGCGGAAGGTGCATGCGTGAATGGTTGTGAATGGTTCTGAAAATGTTTAACGGGGTTCCCCCTGTTAAATTCGGATGTAACTTTTCGAGTAGATGATTTTTCATATAAAAAACTTTTTCATCGGAGTTCGTATGCAAAAGTTATGCCCATTTTACAAATTCTCGAGAGATTTTGCAAAAAAGTCAAAAATTCGTGTTTGTAAATTTTGCTAACAACTAGACCACATATCACATGGGAATCTTATTTTCTTTTATTTTTTTGACATTTCTATCATTTTCTTTTTATTTTTTTGAAACTGAAAAGGCGTTCCACAGGGGGGGGGTGCATTTGGTGAATAAATTGTAAGACTCAGAAAGTTAGTAATGGCGCACCACGTAACAGGTGCGCCATTAGTAACCCTGGTGCTCCATGGTTAGAACCTCTATGGAAAGGCTGCCCGAATGGTTTGTACTTGAGTAGGTTGGAAATAACATAAAACCTTGGCAAGGGCGATGTTTGGCAGAATATATTACCCATGCTCCCTTAGTTAAGCTCTTTAAATTATGCGGGTGACATAGATATCCACGCAGTTAATTGTGTCTCTTCTCAAAAAAAAAATCGACTTCTCATTTAGTTCTAGGATTCTTTTCATGGGTCTTTGTGGCACGCAATAACAAATCAGGCTACTTCTACAAATTTTGAAAACTAGATAAATCATGATTTGGAACATGTTCTTTGCAAGAACCCTCTTAACTAAGATTTTCGTATTTATACTTGTTAGAATTTTTCTTCTATATTGACTCGGCTATTCCATCAAACCGAGCCATTCATTCAACTTTTATGAAAGAAAGATCGCGAACAGAATAAATAAAAAACAATGAAATAAACAAACATGTTCAATAAGCAAAAGAAGAGGGATTTGGACACCCAATAGTTCCAACAAAAACATCAGTTTACACGACCAGAGCTAACAACCACCCAACCATCTCTCCACAATCTAATCCCTATTTTATTCCTACAAATAAAACATAGTCTTATATAAAATAAAAAGAGATATAAACCTATAGAAATATTCCAGATTGATATATTTCTGTATATTGTATACACGGATATAGGACCCACTATGCCAGCTTGTGAAATAAAGGCTAAATTCCCTCTCCTTGTTCCCATAAGCAAATAAAAAGCTGGTTTGTAATGATTTATAATTAAAGAGAATAATCAATGGTTTCGAGATTAAACCCCTCCTAGTTCCTACATTTTTCTTTTACAATTTTGGATAAGTGAGGGATCAAATATGTAGTCAACTTTATTTGATGGTAGCTCAGAGGATTAGAAATATAACTATTGCTACCAACCGGTCAGCGTGGTAAGTTACCAACCAAAATTGAAATTGCAATCAAAGAAATATAACTACTGCTCACCAGCTAACTGGATTTGCTTTAATTTATGACTCCCTTAGTCTTAGTAATTAGTACACCCTTGTATTTGGTTTGCCCGTTGGTCGGTCAAATAATAAGTATGTTTAGTTTCATGTATATCATATTCGATTTTATTAGCCTTCATCGTAGGTATTCTAAAATTTTCCATTTCTTGAAAAATATTAATTATTCTTCTAATACAGAATAAACTAAAAGGTCATTTCTTCAGAATAATAAATAATTAGACGTATTTGGAATGCAATCCGCATGGTGAATTGCTATCCCTTCTCTTTAAGTATTATGAAATTGTGTTGCATCAGAATATTCATCGATGATGTGTTTGGCTCCTATCTCTGCACTTAGAAAAGTTTGTATAAAAGGACTATTCTAGATGTTTGTTGGGATGGTCCAACTTGTGCTCTAAGGGCATCTCCAAAGCAGACACTCAAACTGTCTGAATATGTCCGAACCGCTTTTGTCATCCAACGGGTCCCCTAAATGTCCACGGACCAGTCTGCGTATCTGAATTCTGGTAAACTCGCCGCAAACTTTAGGGACATTTGCTATATGTGCATGTGATGGCGGACATGGCGGTGTGGATGGTTGTGGTGGATGGCGGAAGGTGCATGCGTGAATGGTTGTGAATGGTTCTGAAAATGTTTAACGGGGTTCCTCCTGTTAAATTCGGATGTAACTTTTCGAGTAGATGATTTTTCATATAAAAAACTTTTTCATCGGAGTTCGTATGCAAAAGTTATGCCCATTTTACAAATTCTCGAGAGATTTTGCAAAAAAGTCGAAAATTCATGTTTGTAAATTTTGCTAACAACTAGACCACATATCACATGGGAATCTTATTTTCTTTTATTTTTTTGACATTTCTATCATTTTCTTTTTATTTTTTTGAAACTGAAAAGGCGGTCCATGGGGGGGGGTGCATTTGGTGAATAAATTGTAAGACTCAGAAAGTTAGTAATGGCGCACCACGTAACAGGTGCGCCATTAGTAACCCTGGTGCTCCATGGTTAGAACCTCTATGGAAAGGCTGCCCGTTTGTACTTGAGTAGGTTGGAAATAACATAAAACCTTGGCAAGGACGATTTTTGGCAGAATATATTACCCATGCTCCCTTAGTTAAGCTCTTTAAATTATGCGGGTGACACAGATATCCACGCAGTTAATTGTGTCTCTTCTAAAAAAAAAATCGATTTCTCATTTAGTTCTAGGATTCTTTTCATGGGTCTTTGTGGCACGCAAGAACAAATCAGGCTACTACTACAAATTTTGAAAACTAGATAAATCATGATTTGGAACATGTTCTTTGCATGAACCCTCTTAACTAAGATTTTCGTATTTATACTTGTTAGAATTTTTCTTCTATATTGACTCAGCTATTCCATCAAACCGAGCCATTCATTCAACTTTTATGAAAGAAAGATCGAGAACAGAATAAATAAAAAACAATGAAATAAACAAACATGTTTAATAAGCAAAAGAAGAGGGATTTGGACACCCAATAGTTCCAACAAAAACATCAGTTTACACGACCAGAGCTAACAACCACCCAACCATCTCTCCACAATCTAATCCCTATTTTATTCCTACAAATAAAACATAGTCTTATATAAAATAAAAAGAGATATAAACCTATAGAAATATTCCAGATTGATATATTTCTGTATATTGTATACACGGATATAGGACCCACTATGCCAGCTTGTGAAATAAAGGCTAAATTCCCTCTCCTTGTTCCCATAAGCAAATAAAAAGCTGGTTTGTAATGATTTATAATTAAAGAGAATAATCAATGGTTTCGAGATTAAACCCCTCCTAGTTCCTACATTTTTCTTTTACAATTTTGGATAAGTGAGGGATCAAATATGTAGTCAACTTTATTTGATGGTAGCTCAGAGGATTAGAAATATAACTATTGCTACCAAGCGGTCAGCGTGGTAAGTTACCAACCAAAATTGAAATTGCAATCAAAGAAATATAACTACTGCTCACCAGCTAACTGGATTTGCTTTAATTTATGACTCCCTTAGTCTTAGTAATTAGTACACTCTTGTATTTGGTTTGCCCGTTGGTCGGTCAAATAATAAATATGTTTAGTTTCATGTATATCATATTCAATTTTATTAGCCTTCATCGTAGGTATTTTAAAATTTTCCATTTCTTGAAAAATATTAATTATTCTTCTGATACAGAATAAACTAAAAGGTCATTTCTTCAGAATAATAAATAATTAGACGTATTTGGAATGCAATCCGCATGCTGAATTGCTATCCCTTCTCTTTAAGTATTATGAAATTGTGTTGCATCAGAATATTCATCGACGATGTGTTTGGCTCCTATCTCTGCATTAGAAAAGTTTGTATAAAAGGACTATTCTAGATGTTTGTTGGGGTGGTCCAACTTGTGCTCTAAGGGCATCTCCAAAGCAGACACTCAAACTGTCTGAATATGTCCGAACCGCTTTTGTCATCCAACGGGTCCCCTAAATGTCCGCGGACCAGTCTGCGTATCTATATTCTGGTAAACTCGCCGCAAACTTTAGGGACATTTGCCATATGTGCATGTGATGGCGGACATGGCGGTGTGGATGGTTGTGGTGGATGGCGGAAGGTGCATGCGTGAATGGTTGTGAATGGTTCTGAAAATGTTTAACGGGGTTCCTCCTGTTAAATTCGGATGTAACTTTTCGAGTAGATGATTTTTCATATAAAAAACTTTTTCATCGGAGTTCGTATGCAAAAGTTATGCCCATTTTACAAATTCTCGAGAGATTTTGCAAAAAAGTCGAAAATTCATGTTTGTAAATTTTGCTAACAACTAGACCACATATCACATGGGAATCTTATTTTCTTTTATTTTTTTGACATTTCTATCATTTTCTTTTTATTTTTTTGAAACTGAAAAGGCGGTCCATGGGGGGGGGGTGCATTTGGTGAATAAATTGTAAGACTCAGAAAGTTAGTAATGGCGCACCACGTAACAGGTGCGCCATTAGTAACCCTGGTGCTCCATGGTTAGAACCTCTATGGAAAGGCTGCCCGTTTGTACTTGAGTAGGTTGGAAATAACATAAAACCTTGGCAAGGACGATGTTTGGCAGAATATATTACCCATGCTCCCTTAGTTAAGCTCTTTAAATTATGCGGGTGATACAGATATCCTCGCAGTTAATTGTGTCTCTTCTAAAAAAAATCGACTTCTCATTTAGTTCCAGGATTCTTTTCATGGGTCTTTGTGGCATGCAAGAACAAATCAGGCTACTACTACAAATTTTGAAAACTAAATAAATCATGATTTGGAACATGTTCTTTGCATGAACCCTCTTAACTAAGATTTTCGTATTTATACTTGTTAGAATTTTTCTTCTATATTGACTCGGCTATTCCATCAAACCGAACCATTCATTCAACATTTATGAAAGAAAGATCGAGAACAGAATAAATAAAAAACATTGAAATAAACAAACATGTTCAATAAGCAAAAGAAGAGGGATTTGGACACCCAATAGTTCCAACAAAAACATCAGTTTACACGACCAGAGCTAACAACCACCCAACCATCTCTCCACAATCTAATCCCTATTTTATTCCTACAAATAAAACATAGTCTTATATAAAATAAAAAGAGATATAAACCTATAGAAATATTCCAGATTGATATATTTCTGTATATTGTATACACGGATATAGGACCCACTATGCCAGCTTGTGAAATAAAGGCTAAATTCCCTCTCCTTGTTCCCATAAGCAAATAAAAATCTGGTTTGTAATGATTTATAATTAAAGAGAATAATCAATGGTTTCGAGATTAAACCCCTCCTAGTTCCTACATTTTTCTTTTACAATTTTGGATAAGTGAGGGATCAAATATGTAGTCAACTTTATTTGATGGTAGCTCAGAGGATTAGAAATATAACTATTGCTACCAAGCGGTCAGCGTGGTAAGTTACCAACCAAAATTGAAATTGCAATCAAAGAAATATAACTACTGCTCACCAGCTAATTGGATTTGCTTTAATTTATGACTCCCTTAGTCTTAGTAATTAGTACACCCTTGTATTTGGTTTGCCCGTTGGTCGGTCAAATAATAAATATGTTTAGTTTCATGTATATCATATTCAATTTTATTAGCCTTCATCGTAGGTATTTTAAAATTTTCCATTTCTTGAAAAATATTAATTATTCTTCTGATACAGAATAAACTAAAAGGTCATTTCTTCAGAATAATAAATAATTAGACGTATTTGGAATGCAATCCGCATGCTGAATTGCTATCCCTTCTCTTTAAGTATTATGAAATTGTGTTGCATCAGAATATTCATCGACGATGTGTTTGGCTCCTATCTCTGCATTAGAAAAGTTTGTATAAAAGGACTATTCTAGATGTTTGTTGGGATGGTCCAACTTGTGCTCTAAGGGCATCTCCAAAGCAGACACTCAAACTGTCTGAATATGTCCGAACCACTTTTGTCATCCAACGGGTCCCCTAAATGTCCGCGGACCAGTCTGCGTATCTGAATTCTGGTAAACTCGCCGCAAACTTTAGGGACATTTTCCATATGTGCATGTGATGGCGGACATGGCGGTGTGGATGGTTGTGGTGGATGGCGGAAGGTGCATGCGTGAACGGTTGTGAATGGTTCTGAAAATGTTTAACGGGGTTCCCCCTGTTAAATTCGGGTGTAACTTTTCGAGTAGATGATTTTTCATATAAAAAACTTTTTCATCGTAGTTCGTATGCAAAAGTTATGCCCATTTTACAAATTCTCGAGAGATTTTGCAAAAAAGTCGAAAATTCATGTTTGTAAATTTTGCTAACAACTAGACCACATATCACATGGGAATCTTATTTTCTTTTATTTTTTTGACATTTCTATCATTTTCTTTTTATTTTTTTGATACTGAAAAGGCGGTCCACGGGGGGGGGGGTCCATTTGGTGAATAAATTATAAGACTCAGCAAGTTAGTAATGGCGCACCACGTAACAGGTGCGCCATTAGTAACCCTGGTGCTCCATGGTTAGAACCTCTATGGAAAGGCTGCCCGAATGGTTTGTACTTGAGTAGGTTGGAAATAACATAAAACCTTGGCAAGGACGATGTTTGGCAGAATATATTACCCATGCTCCCTTAGTTAAGCTCTTTAAATTATGCGGGTGATACAGATATCCTCGCAGTTAATTGTGTCTCTTCTAAAAAAAATCGACTTCTCATTTAGTTCCAGGATTCTTTTCATGGGTCTTTGTGGCACGCAAGAACAAATCAGGCTACTACTACAAATTTTGAAAACTAAATAAATCATGATTTGGAACATGTTCTTTGCATGAACCCTCTTAACTAAGATTTTCGTATTTATACTTGTTAGAATTTTTCTTCTATATTGACTCGGCTATTCCATCAAACCGAACCATTCATTCAACATTTATGAAAGAAAGATCGAGAACAGAATAAATAAAAAACAATGAAATAAACAAACATGTTCAATAAGCAAAAGAAGAGGGATTTGGACACCCAATAGTTCCAACAAAAACATCAGTTTACACGACCAGAGCTAACAACCACCCAACCATCTCTCCACAATCTAATCCCTATTTTATTCCTACAAATAAAACATAGTCTTATATAAAATAAAAAGAGATATAAACCTATAGAAATATTCCAGATTGATATATTTCTGTATATTGTATACACGGATATAGGACCCACTATGCCAGCTTGTGAAATAAAGGCTAAATTCCCTCTCCTTGTTCCCATAAGCAAATAAAAAGCTGGTTTGTAATGATTTATAAATAAAGAGAATAATCAATGGTTTCGAGATTAAACCCCTCCTAGTTCCTACATTTTTCTTTTACAATTTTGGATAAGTGAGGGATCAAATATGTAGTCAACTTTATTTGATGGTAGCTCAGAGGATTAGAAATATAACTATTGCTACCAAGCGGTCAGCGTGGTAAGTTACCAACCAAAATTGAAATTGCAATCAAAGAAATATAACTACTGCTCACCAGCTAACTGGATTTGCTTTAATTTATGACTCCCTTAGTCTTAGTAATTAGTACACCCTTGTATTTGGTTTGCCCGTTGGTCGGTCAAATAATAAATATGTTTAGTTTCATGTATATCATATTCAATTTTATTAGCCTTCATCGTAGGTATTTTAAAATTTTCCATTTCTTGAAAAATATTAATTATTCTTCTGATACAGAATAAACTAAAAGGTCATTTCTTCAGAATAATAAATAATTAGACGTATTTGGAATGCAATCCGCATGCTGAATTGCTATCCCTTCTCTTTAAGTATTATGAAATTGTGTTGCATCAGAATATTCATCGACGATGTGTTTGGCTCCTATCTCTGCATTAGAAAAGTTTGTATAAAAGGAATATTCTAGATGTTTGTTGGGATGGTCCAACTTGTGCTCTAAGGGCATCTCCAAAGCAGACACTCAAACTGTCTGAATATGTCCGAACCGCTTTTGTCATCCAACGGGTCCCCTAAATGTCCGCGGACCAGTCTGCGTATCTGAATTCTGGTAAACTCGCCGCAAACTTTAGGGACATTTTCCATATGTGCATGTGATGGCGGACATGGCGGTGTGGATGGTTGTGGTGGATGGCGGAAGGTGCATGCGTGAACGGTTGTGAATGGTTCTGAAAATGTTTAACGGGGTTCCCCCTGTTAAATTCGGGTGTAACTTTTCGAGTAGATGATTTTTCATATAAAAAACTTTTTCATCGTAGTTCGTATGCAAAAGTTATGCCCATTTTACAAATTCTCGAGAGATTTTGCAAAAAAGTCGAAAATTCATGTTTGTAAATTTTGCTAACAACTAGACCACATATCACATGGGAATCTTATTTTCTTTTATTTTTTTGACATTTTTATCATTTTCTTTTTATTTTTTTGAAACTGAAAAGGCGGTCCACCGGGGGGGGGGGGGGTGCATTTGGTGAATAATTGTAAAGACTCAAGAAGTTAGTAATGGCGCACCACGTAACAGGTGCGCCATTAGTAACCCTGGTGCTCCATGGTTAGAACCTCTATGGAAAGGCTGCCCGAATGGTTTGTACTTGAGTAGGTTGGAAATAACATAAAACCTTGGCAAGGACGATGTTTGCAGAATATATTACCCATGCTCCCTTAGTTAAGCTCTTTAAATTATGCGGGTGACACGATATCTCGCAGTTAATTGTGTCTCTTCTAAAAAAAAAATCGACTTCCATTTAGTTCAGGATTCTTTTCATGGGTCTTTGTGGCACGCAGAACAAATCAGGCTACTACACAAATTTTGAAAAACTAAATAAATCATGATTTGGAACATGTTCTTTGCATGAACCCTCTTAACTAAGATTTTCGTATTTATACTTGTTAGAATTTTTCTTCTATTTGACTCGGCTATTCCATCAAACCGAACCATTCATTCAACATTTATGAAAGAAAGATCGAGACAATAAATAAAAAACAATGAAATAAACAAACATGTTCAATAAGCAAAAGAAGAGATTTGGACACCCAATAGTTCCAACAAAAACATCAGTTTTACACGACCAGAGCTAACAACCACCCAACCATCTCTCCACAATCTAATCCCTATTTATTCCTACAAATAAAACATAGTCTTATAAAATAAAAAGAGATATAAACCATAGAAATTTCAGATTGATATATTCTGTATATTGTATACACGGATATAGGACCCACTATGCCAGCTTGTGAAATAAAGGCTAAATTCCCTCTCCTTGTTCCCATAAGCAAATAAAAATCTGGTTTGTAATGATTTATAATTAAAGAGAATAATCAATGGTTTCGAGATTAAACCCCTCCTAGTTCCTACATTTTTCTTTACAATTTTGGATAAGTGAGGATCAAATATGTAGTCAACTTTATTTGATGGTAGCTCAGAGGATTAGAAATATAACTATTGCTACCAAGCGGTCAGCGTGGTAAGTTAACCAACAAATTGAAATTGCAATCAAAGAAATATAACTACTGCTCACCAGCTAACTGGATTTGCTTTAATTTATGACTCCCTTAGTCTTAGTAATTAGTACACCCTTGTATTTGGTTTGCCGTTGGTCGGTCAAATAATAAATATGTTTAGTTTCATGTATATCATATTCAATTTTATTAGCCTTCATCGTAGGTATTTTAAAATTTTCCATTTCTTGAAAAATATTAATTATTCTTCTGATACAGAATAAACTAAAAGTCATTTCTTCAGAATAATAAATAATTAGAGTATTGGAATGCAACCGCATGCTGAATTGCTATCCCTTCTCTTTAAGTATTATGAAATTGTGTTGCATCAGAATATTCATCGACGATGTGTTTGGCTCCTATCTCTGCATTAGAAAAGTTTGTATAAAAGGACTATTCTAGATGTTTGTTGGGATGGTCCAACTTGTGCTCTAAGGGCATCTCCAAAGCAGACACCTCAAACTGTCTGAATAGTCCGAACCGCTTTTGTCATCCAACGGGTCCCCTAAATGTCCGCGGACCAGTCTGCGTATCTGATTCTGGTAAACTCGCCCGCAAACTTTAGGGACATTTTCCATATGTGCATGTGATGGCGGACATGGCGGTGTGGATGGTTGTGGTGATGGCGGAAGGTGCATGCGTGAATGGTTGTGAATGGTTCTGAAAATGTTTAACGGGGTTCCCCCTGTTAAATTCGGGTGTAACTTTTCGAGTAGATGATTTTTCATATAAAAAACTTTTCATCGGAGTTCGTATGCAAAAGTTTGCCACATTTTACAAATTCTCGAGAGATTTGCAAAAAAGTCGAAAATCATGTTTGTAAATTTTGCTAACAACTAGACCACATATCACATGGGAATCTTATTTTCTTTTATTTTTTTGACTTTTCTATCATTTTCTTTTATTTTTTGAAACTGAAAAGGCGGTCCACGGGGGGGGGGGGTGGGGGTCATTGTAAACCCCCAGTGGTTAACTAGCAGTGAATCACGCACCCTTTTGGATTATGCCATGTCATCATGGTTAACAGTGCATGATCATCATTGCATCATAATGATTTCACCTCCTAGACCTCAAATTCAAAATAAATGGAGTGGAAAATAAAAGTGTGTCCACATAGAAACCACTAAATTGTTCATTAAATAGGCAAATAAATCAGAGACAATTCTAAAATTGAAACCGACAATCAGTTGAGTTGGGTAAGTACTCAACATCTTCTCAAACAGCGACTAAAAAAGCAATATTTAATAACCCTTTTTTAATCTAATTTTAAGTAGAATGATGTTTTGGGCCCAAAAC
>CM022298.1:21205673-21604182 GCA_011799875.1 Thinopyrum elongatum
ATATAATTTGTATATTGTATACACGGATATAGGACCCCCTATGCCAGCTTGTGAAATAAAGGCTAAATTCCCTCTCCTTGTTCCCATAAGCAAATAAAAATTGGTTTGTAAGATTTATAATTAAAGAGAATAATCAATGGTTCGAGATTAAACCCCTCCTAGTTCCTACATTTTTCTTTTACAATTTTGGATAAGTGGAGGATCAAATATGTAGTCAACTTATTTGATGGTAGCTCAGAGGATTAGAAATATAACTATTGCTACCAAGCGGTCAGCGTGGTAAGTTACCAACCAAAAATGAAATTGCACATCAAGAAAAAATATAAACTACTGCTACACAGCTAACTGGATTTGCTTTAATTTATGACTCCCTTAGTTTAGTAATAGTACACCTTGTATTTGGTTTGCCCGTTGGTCGGTCAAATAATAAATATGTTAGTTTCATGTATATCATATTCCATTTTATTAGCCTTCACGTAGGTATTTTAAAATTTTCCATTTCTTGAAAAATATTAATTATTCTTCTGATACAGAATAAACTAAAAGGTCATTTCTTCAGAATAATAAATAATTAGACGTTTGGAATGCAATCCGCATGCTGAATGCTATCCCTTCTCTTTAAGATTATGAAATTGTGTTGCATCAGAATATTCATCGACGATGTGTGTTTGGCTCTATCTCTGCATTAGAAAAGTTTGTATAAAAGGCTATTCTAGATGTTTGTTGGGATGGTCCAACTTGTGCTCTAAGGGCATCTCCAAAGCAGACACTCAAACTGTCTGAATATGTCCGAACCGCTTTTGTCATCCAACGGGTCCCCTAAATGTCCGCGACCAGTCTGCGATATCTGAATTCTGGTAAACTCGCCGCAAACTTTAGGGACATTTTCCATATGTGATGTGATGGCGGACATGGCGGTGTGGATGGTTGTGGTGGATGGCGGAAGGTGCATGCGTGAATGGTTGTGAATGGTCTGAAAATGTTTAACGGGGTTCCCCTGTTAAATTCGGGTGTAACTTTTCGAGTAGATGATTTTTATATAAAAAACTTTTTCATCGGAGTTCGTATGCAAAAGTTATGCCCATTTACAAATTCTCGAGAGATTTTGACAAAAAAGTCGAAATTCATGTTTGTAAATTTTGCTAACAACTAGACCACATATCACATGGGAATCTTATTTCTTTTATTTTTTTGACATTTCTACATTTTTTTTTATTTTTTTGAAACTGAAAAGGCGGTCCACGGGGGGGGGGGGGTCATTTGGTGAATAAAATTAAGACTCAGCAAGTTAGTAATGGCGCACCACGTAACAGGTGCGCCATTAGTAACCCTGGTGCTCCATGGTTAGAACCCTATGGAAAGGCTGCCCGAATGGTTGTACTTGAGTAGGTTGGATAATAATACATAAACCTTGGCAAGGACGATGTTTGGCAGAATATATTACCCATGTCCCTTAGTTAAGCTCTTTAAATTATGGGGTGATACAGATATCCTCGCAGTTAATTGTGTCTCTTCAAAAAAAATCGACTTCTCATTTAGTTCAGGATTCTTTTCATGGGTCTTTGTGGCAGCAAGAACAAATCAGGCTACTACTACAAATTTTGAAAACTAAATAAATCATGATTTGAACATGTTCTTTGCATGAACCCTCTTAACTAAGATTTTCGTATTATACTTGTTAGAATTTTTCTTCTATATTGACTCGGCTATTCCATCAAACCGAACCATTTTCACATTTATGAAAGAAAGATCGAGAACAGAATAAATAAAAACAATGAAATAAACAAACATGTTCAATAAGCAAAAAAGAGGGATTTGGACACCCAATAGTTCCAACAAAAACATCTGTACACGACCAGAGCTAACAACCACCCAACCATCTCTCCACAATCTAATCCCTATTTTATCCTACAAATAAAACATAGTCTTATATAAAATAAAAAGAGATATAAACCTATAGAAATATTCCAGATTGATATATTCTGTATATTGTAAACGGATATAGGACCCACTATGCCAGCTTGTGAAATAAAGGCTAAATTCCCTCTCCTTGTTCCATAGCAAATAAAAACTGGTTGTAATGATTTATAATTAAAGAGAATAATCAATGGTTTCGAGATTAAACCCCTCCTAGTTCCTACATTTTTCTTTTACAATTTGGATAAGTGAGGGATCAAATATGTAGTCAACTTTATTTGATGGGTAGCTCAGAGGATTAGAAATATAACTATTGCTACAAGCGGTCAGCGTGGTAAGTTACCAACCAAAATTGAAATTGCAATCAAAAAATATAACTAATGCTCACCAGCTAACTGGATTTGCTTTAATTTATGGACTCCCTTAGTCTTAGTAATTAGTACACCTTGTATTTGGTTTGCCCTTGGTCGGTCAAATAATAAATATGTTTAGTTTCATGTATATCATATTCAATTTTATAGCCTTCATCGTAGGTATTTTAAAATTTTCCATTTCTTGAAAAATATTAATTATTCTTCTGATACAGAATAAACTAAAAGGTCATTTCTTCAGAATAATAAATAATTAGACTATTTGGAATGCAATCCGCATGCTGAATTGCTATCCCTTCTCTTTAAGTATTATGAAATTGTGTTGCATCAGAATATTCATCGACGTTGGTTTGGCTCTCTATCTCTGCATTAGAAAAGTTTGTTAAAAGGACTATTCTAGATGTTTGTTGGGATGGTCCAACTGTGCTCTAAGGGCATCTCCAAAGCAGACACTCAAACTGTCTGAATATGTCGAACCGCTTTTGCATCCAACGGGTCCCCTAAATGTCCGCGGACCAGTCTGCGTATCTGAATTCTGGTAACTCGCCGCAAACTTTAGGGACATTTCCATATGTGCATGTGATGGCGGCACATGGCGGTGTGGATGGTTGTGGTGGATGGCGGAAGGTGCATGCGTGAATGGTTGTGAATGGTTCTGAAAATGTTTAACGGGGTTCCCCCTGTTAAATTCGGGGTGTAACTTTTCGAGAGTAGATGATTTTTCATATAAAAAACTTTTCATCGGAGTTCGTATGCAAAAGTTATGCCCATTTTACAAATTCTCGAGAGATTTTGCAAAAAAGTCGAAAAATTCATGTTTGTAAATTTTGCTAACAACTAGACCACATTCACATGGGAATCTTATTTTCTTTTATTTTTTTGACATTTCTATCATTTTCTTTTTATTTTTTTGAAACTGAAAAGGCGGTCCACGGGGGGGGGGGGGGGGGGTGCATTTGGTGAATAAAAATTGAAGACTCAGAAAGTTAGTAATGGCGCACCACGTAAAAGGTGCGCCATTAGGAACCCTGGTGCTCCATGGTTAGAACCTCTATGGAAAGGCTGCCCGAATGGTTTGTACTTGAGTAGGTGGAAATAACATAAAACCTTGGCAAGGACGATGTTTGGCAGAATATATTACCCATGCTCCCTTAGTTAAGCTCTTTAAATTATGCGGGTGACACAGATATCCAGCAGGTAATTGTGTCTCTTCTCAAAAAAAAATCGACTTCTCATTTAGTTCAGGATTCTTTTCATGGGTCTTTGTGGCACGCAAAGAACAAATCAGGCTACTACTACAAATTTTGAAAAACTAAATAAATCATGATTTGGAACATGTTCTTTGCAGAACCCTCTTAACTAAGATTTTCGTATTATACTTGTTAGAATTTTTCTTCTATATTGACTCGGCTATTCCATCAAACCGAACCATTCATTCAACATTTATGAAAGAGAAAGATCGAGAACAGAATAAATAAAAAACAATGAAATAAACAAACATGTTCAATAAGCAAAAGAAGAGGGATTTGGACACCCAAATAGTTCCAACAAAAACATCAGTTTACACGACAGAGCTAACAACCACCCAACCATCTCTCCACAATCTAATCCCTATTTTATTCTACAAATAAAACATAGTCTTATATAAAATAAAAGAATATAAAACCATAGAAATATTCCAGATTGATAATTTCTGATTGTATACACGGATAAGGACCCACTATGCCAGCTTGTGAAAATAAAGGCTAAATTCCCTCTCCTTGTTCCCATAAGCAAATAAAAATCTGGTTTGTAATGATTTATAATTAAAGAGAATAATCAATGGTTTCGAGATTAAAACCCTCCTAGTTCCTACATTTTTTCTTTACAAATTTTGGATAGTGAGGGATCAAATATGTAGTCAACTTTATTTGATGGTAGCTCAGAGGATAGAAATATAAACTATTGCTACCAAGCGCGTCAGCGGGTAAGTTACCAACCAAAAATTGAAATTGCAATCAAAGAAATATAACTACTGCTCACCAGCTAACTGGATTTGCTTTAATTTATGACTCCCTTAGTCTTAGTAATTAGTACACCCTTGTATTTGGTTTGCCCGTGTTGGTCGGTCAAATAATAAATATGTTTAGTTTCATGTATATCATATTCAATTTTATTAGCCTTCATCGTAGGTATTTTAAAATTTTCCATTTCTTGAAAAATATTAATTATTCTTCTGATACAGAATAAACTAAAAGGTCATTTCTTCAGAATAATAAATAATTAGACGTATTTGGAATGCAATCCGCATGCTGAATTGCTATCCCTTCTCTTTAAGTATTATGAAATTGTGTTGCATCAGAATATTCATCGACGATGTGTTTGGCTCCTATCTCTGCATTAGAAAAGTTTGTATAAAAGGACTATTCTAGATGTTTGTTGGGATGGTCCAACTTGTGCTCTAAGGGCATCTCCAAAGCAGACACTCAAACTGTCTGAATATGTCCGAACCGCTTTTGTCATCCAACGGGTCCCCTAAATGTCCGCGGACCAGTCTGCATATCTGAATTCTGGTAAACTCGCCGCAAACTTTAGGGACATTTTCCATATGTGCATGTGATGGCGGACATGGCGGTGTGGATGGTTGTGGTGGATGGCGGAAGGTGCATGCGTGAATGGTTGTGAATGGTTCTGAAAATGTTTAACGGGGTTCCCCCTGTTAAATTCGGGTGTAACTTTTCGAGTAGATGATTTTTCATATAAAAAACTTTTTCATCGGAGTTCGTATGCAAAAGTTATGCCCATTTTACAAATTCTCGAGAGATTTTGCAAAAAAGTCGAAAATTCATGTTTGTAAATTTTGCTAACAACTAGACCACATATCACATGGGAATCTTATTTTCTTTTATTTTTTTGACATTTTTATCATTTTCTTTTTATTTTTTTGAAACTGAAAAGGCGGTCCACCGGGGGGGGGGGGGGTGCATTTGGTGAATAAATTGTAAGACTCAGAAAGTTAGTAATGGCGCACCACGTAACAGGTGCGCCATTAGTAACCCTGGTGCTCCATGGTTAGAACCTCTATGGAAAGGCTGCCCGAATGGTTTGTACTTGAGTTGGTTGGAAATAACATAAAACCTTGGCAAGGACGATGTTTGGCAGAATATATGACCCATGCTCCCTTAGTTAAGCTCTTTAAATTATGCGGGTGATACAGATATCCTCGCAGTTAATTGTGTCTCTTCTAAAAAAAATCGACTTCTCATTTAGTTCTAGGATTCTTTTCATGGGTCTTTCTGGCACGCAAGAACAAATCAGGCTACTACTACAAATTTTGAAAACTAAATAAATCATGATTTGGAACATGTTCTTTGCATGAACCCTCTTAACTAAGATTTTCGTATTTATACTTGTTATAATTTTTCTTCTATATTGACTCGGCTATTCCATCAAACCGAACCATTCATTCAACATTTATGAAAGAAAGATCAAGAACAGAATAAATAAAAAACAATGAAATAAACAAACATGTTCAATAAGCAAAAGAAGAGGGATTTGGACACCCAATAGTTCCAACAAAAACATCAGTTTACACGACCAGAGCTAACAACCACCCAACCATCTCTCCACAATCTAATCCCTATTTTATTCCTACAAATAAAACATAGTCTTATATAAAATAAAAAGAGATATAAACCTATAGAAATATTCCAGATTGATATATTTCCGTATATTGTATACACGCATATAGGACCCACTATGCCAGCTTGTGAAATAAACGCTAGATTCCCTCTCCTTGTTCCCATAAGCAAATAAAAAGCTGGTTTGTAATGATTTATAATTAAAGAGAATAATCAATGGTTTCAAGATTAAACCTCTCCTAGTTCCTACATTTTTCTTTTACAATTTTGGATAAGTGAGGGATCAAATATGTAGTCAACTTTATTTGATGGTAGCTCAGAGGATTAGAAATATAACTATTGCTACCAAGCGGTCAGCGTGGTAAGTTACCAACCAAAATTGAAATTGCAATCAAAGAAATATAACTACTGCTCACCAGCTAACTGGATTTGCTTTAATTTATGACTCCCTTAGTCTTAGTAATTAGTACACCCTTGTATTTGGTTTGCCCGTTGGTCGGTCAAATAATAAATATGTTTAGTTTCATGTATATCATATTCGATTTTATTAGCCTTCATCGTAGGTATTTTAAAATTTTCCATTTCTTGAAAAATATTAATTATTCTTCTGATACAGAATAAACTAAAAGGTCATTTATTCAGAATAATAAATAATTAGACGTATTTGGAATGCAATCCGCATGCTGAATTGCTATCCCTTCTCTTTAAGTATTATGAAATTGTGTTGCATCAGAATATTCATCGACGATGTGTTTGGCTCCTATCTCTGCACTTAGAAAAGTTTGTATAAAAGGACTATTCTAGATGTTTGTTGGGATGGTCCAACTTGTGCTCTAAGGGCATCTCCAAAGCAGACACTCAAACTGTCTGAATATGTCCGAACCGCTTTTGTCATCCAACGGGTCCCCTAAATGTCCGCGGACCAGTCCGCGTATCTGAATTCTGGTAAACTCGCCGCAAACTTTAGGGACATTTGCCATATGTGTATGTGATGGCGGACATGGCGGTGTGGATGGTTGTGGTGGATGGCGGAAGGTGCATGCGTGAATGGTTGTGAATGGTTCTGAAAATGTTTAACAGGGTTCCCCCTGTTAAATTCGGATGTAACTTTTCGAGTAGATGATTTTTCATATAAAAAACTTTTTCATCGGAGTTCGTAAGCCCCTTTCTTGGCCAAGATAGCGCCGATATCTCGCGCTATCTCGCGCTATCTAAAACTTTGAACTACTATTGAATGCTAATAAAGTGGTTTAGTTTGGTGTCATAAAGAAAAATAATCTTGACAATATCTTCAATTCTCATGGTGACCAACACGGTGATTCCAGAAGTTGCCGGGACATGCCCTCCAGTCAAGTGTCGATTCTGAGGGCAGGTGGGCTCAGCACCAAGCGACTCGAAGCAGCTCCTTTCTCCTGCGTTCCATTTCCCTTAGGTAGGACTGATCCATCAAAGGCAGTTGCGCAGGTGGACACATCAATGCAGGTCTAGCTAGCTAGTGGTATGTGTATATATAAATACCCAAAACAGCCACCGGAGAACAATCAGAGGTCCGCCTTACAACAAAACGGAGAAAGATGGCCGCTATATATCCTCACGCTGGTTTGCAGGCCGTACGCCTTGTCCAGGTGGTTCGGGCGGCAGGGCATCATCACAGGCCCGCCATGCAAATTACTCGTCGCAGGGAGAGCCAAAGATCTGGACACCAGCTCGGTCCCACGACTGCATCACTTCCGGAAATGGGCCTCCCTGTATGGTGTAGTTCAATTTCTCTACCTTCGTAGTAGATTATTATGGTCTATGAGTGTGTGTATTATATATTTATATATACAAATATGATCCCATGTATGTACAATCAGATAGGTCACCATGCGTGCAAACAAGACTTACCCCTCCCATAAGAACGCAACAGAATCCGCAAGTACAAGGACGGCCGCAAGTACAAGAACGTACAATCAGATAGGTCCCCGGTGTGGTGGACAATAAATTCTACCAATTAGTAATCCGCAAGTACAAGGACGGCCGCATCAAGTGGTTCATGAGCTCAGTCGTGCCCGCATCATAGGACCTGCCCGCCAGCCGTGGAGTGGCAACATTGGACGTCGATCGATCGACCACCGCACCGTACCACCGGCGTGCGTGTCAGTACGCCTATTCCTTCCTTCCCAGGCTGTCGAGGCGGGCACGAGGCTCCCCCTTGTGTACGTCCAGGGCGGTTCCTTCTACAGGGAGAGTGCGTTCTGCCGGACTCGTACCCTCGTCAGGCCAGTTCCCTCACCATGAGTGCAGGGGGCTCATCGTGTCCGCGGAAGGACCAGAATATCCCGTGCCGACATCCTACGACGACACACGGGCCCTAATGTGGGTTTTGTGCTTGTACGATCCTTGTGAGACCGGGTGTGCGGGTTAGTGTGGAGCATGTGCAAGTCAGGTGTGTTGGCGACAACCTCAGGCTCCGAGGGTGAGGACCATCACTTCCACCTGTATGCCTCCTTCGTATGTGCGACCAGCAACAAGCTTATGAAGAGCATCCTGCGGTTCATAAACCATTGCGCCATGTTGCCGCCGGGCCAGGTGATACCAGAGGACTCGACCGAACCTATGCTCGGCATGCCAATATTTTCTTGAATGGCGTACTAGGCACGCAGGGCAAAGGTTCGGCCAAGCCCTCTAGGATCACCATGCCCTGTGACAGCAAGGTGGCGTGATAGTTTATGAACTGTACGATGCTTTTCATAAGCTTCTTGTTGGTTGCATGTAGAGGGGCATACAGGTGGAAGCCATGGCCCTAGCCCTCGGATTTAACCATGGTGAGCTTGTCATCAAAACACCCACACGTGCACATGGTGCACATATACTAGCGCCCTCGGTATCATAAGGTGTCCTCTGCAACTACCACCACACCCGCTTACCGTTAGCAACGTGATCTCCTCGTCCAGAGGATTGATCTGATGATCCTCGCTGCCAGCCTGCCTAGCACACCACCACGAATGGCCACAAGCTATCCACCCACACCAGCGGGACCATGGCGTTTTTGTCCGAGAACTTCTCCGTCAGGAGACTCTCGAGCCCCCAAATAAGAATAGATGCACAATGACCAACCCCTCGATGTCCATGATGCTGTCATCATGTGTGGTGTGCACCATGTCGTACATGATGTTGCCACCAAAGAGGAACATGCACCCGGGGGAATGTGTATTTGGCGAGCCAAGTGTCGGGAAGGGACACCCACAGCAGCGCAGCCACATTTCATCTCAGGACATCCGTATCAGATACTAGATGTACACCACGGACACGATGAGCGCCCCTACTATTGCGGTGAGAGATGTGGTCAGTGGCCGATCTAGGCCCAAGGCCTGGGAGCCCAGGCCACGGTCATGAGGCCCAAATCCTTCGTAATTGCTACAGTACACAAGGAGGGCCGCGGCGGCCTGCTAGGCTGGATCCGCCCCTAGATATGGTGTAATGGTGGTATGTCCGAGAGTATGGACTAGGAGCACCATGGACATACTCAACATGGGGAGACTTGTTCCCGCCTCGGCAGCCTTGGAAGGAAGGACAGGATTACGGACAGGCCCGAGCCCTTGCCGATGACGACATCCCTTGCTGCCACCACTCACCATTCGACTGGAGGCCGGGATCTCGGATAACAGCACGAGTTAGCGCATGAACCGCTTCAATGAAGCCGTCCTAATACTTGCGTGTTAATGGATAGAAATCATAGTCCACCTCACCGTCCGCGTCCTTATGGGTTGGGTAAGTCTTGTTTGCACGCATGGTCACCTATCTACCTATTGTATATGCATATGTTGACGTACATCAACTACGTGCAACTTTCAAGCTAGAATTTCAAGTGCAGGTGTCCGTGCCAAGCAGTTATTGACGCTCAAAAGTGGCATGATCATAAAGGGTAGCTTGAAGCTATATCAAAATTAATTCAAACTTATTATTGAAAGTCACCATGGATGGCTCTCTTCGAGAAGATCAAGATTGATATGAAGATGGTCTAAAACGGAGCTCGGATGCAAAAGTTATAACAAGTTCAGAGATGCTCATGTTGACACCAGATTAAAGAATGTCTTGAACCCCATTTAAGATGGACTAGGATGGAAAAAGTTTCAGCACGAAAGTTGTGCGTCTCGTCGAAACGGTTGATTTTGATATAAAAAACGTCTCAATCGGAGTTCATATGCAAAAGTTAGCGCCAAAACGGTGTGTTGCACAAGTCTACCCGGAAGTTCCGGGCAACTTCCGGGGAGATTCCGGGCTAAACCGAAAGTTTGCACGCGGTGCGCCCCGAAAACAGGAATATCAACATTATTTGCAGGCTCGAATTTGACCTCAAGATGAGCTCGGATGAAAAAGTGATCAACTAACGAATTTTCTCCATTGCAAGATCTACAACTTTGCTTTTCGGACCATCGCGAGCCAAAGCTATATGCGACCTGCAGGAGCGGTACAAGAGGGCTACTTGATGTAATTTTAGCCCGGAAGTTCCGGGCCGACCGGAAGTTCCGCCCCCCCTAGTCCGAGCTAGGTTAACTTTTGATGTTTTGGACGGGATTTGAGTCCTTTTCTTGTACGGAAAGTCAAGCCGCCTCATATATATGTAAGAGGTGACGGCCGATTGGAGAACAACACACAATCGATCTATCAATATATCAATTTTTACCTTTACCTTTATCTCTCTCCCTTGTACTTCTTCTTCCTCGTTCTTCGTATATTCTTCTTGTTGCAGGGCGACGAACCTCGAGGCCCTAGGGGCGATCAGGTCAACCTAGGGCAGCCCATAGCCGCCACGCGCTCTGATGGGGTCACTCCCGCGCGCGTGGGGTTTCGGGTTCTGAAAAGCGCCTGCCAGATTGCTTGCGTACCGCGCTTCCGGACGGGTCTCCTTCGACGTGAGCTGCGGTGCATCACCCTCGGTGTCGAGGGTACACGGTGACGTGTTCGTGTGCGAACACACTTTTTGGCGACTCCGCTGGGAATGAAGCTTTGAACGGTCTCCGGCCCGTTCTTGCTACGAAGAGATCGTCATCTAGGGTTTGCAATCTACAAAG
The DNA here is from genome assembly GCA_011799875.1 of Thinopyrum elongatum. NCBI lineage: Eukaryota > Viridiplantae > Streptophyta > Magnoliopsida > Poales > Poaceae > Thinopyrum > Thinopyrum elongatum. The sequence goes on from CM022298.1 coordinate 21,216,639, forward strand.
GTAATATGAATACCCAATTCACTTATGTAGATGCAAATAATGCATATGTTGTAGCTACATTGTCTAATGAGCATAATGTATTGGCTAGCCCTACTTTATCAATCATGCTTCTAATTATGTGCAAGGGCCGATGCAAAATAATCTTCATGCTTTAAATTCTTATGATTTTAGCAACGTACAACATATGTTTCCGAACTCTCATGCATCGGCAACCCCACAAATCCATATGCCGATGAACAACATGATGGGTTTGGTTATTCAATTTGAAACACCCCATGCTAAAATTTGCAATAGCATACAAGAAAGTGTTTCACCCTTTTATTCATCGGCAACTAATTTGCAATATGTGAATCCAACCTTGCCGGTAGATGGGAGGATTGGCCATGCTACTACTAGCTATTCGGCCAGTTACTCTCAACCATCATATGCTACACCTCATGTTAGTAATTTTTCGGCACCGTATACAACTGTAGATGCTCGTAATTCGGCTCCCATTCAAGGTCATAGCCGAATAAGTGAAAATTTTGCAGGAGTGCACATGCCATCATCTAATATTGTAGCATACAATGCATCCTCAACGCAATTGCATAATTTCGGCAACACCTCATTGCCGGAAGAATCTAAAAGTATTGTGGAGCAATCCCTTACAGAATGGGAAGTGGCTATACTAAAAAGGGATATAGCCCGAAATAACAAGATTGGTGCTCTTTGCCTTGAAAAGCATGATAAGGGGTTAGTTCCCGATTATAATGCAATAAAAGCTAGAGTTTTACAAGAAGATGAATCTTTGCCAATTGATAAAATTGGCGAGCAAAAATATGGTTTTACAACATTGCATATGCCTTCACCTAGTACTACATCATATTATACGCCCCCTACACAATTGCAAAGTTTCGGCAACACCCATGTGTCATTGCCGAAAGAATCTAAAAGCATTGGGGGGCAATCATATCCGGAGTGGGCTACAATTGAGAAAAAGCTTAAAGCCAATTTTGCCGCTCGCCGCCAGAAACAAAAATAAAAAGAATTGGCTCAAGTAAAAGAAGCATTGCCAATTGGTAGAATCAATGAAAAGAAGGATGATTCAGAACATGAAAGTGCTTCGGTTGAAAAAACCGAATCAAGTAGTATATATTCCGAGTCCATCAAATCCAGAGAGGCAAGCATTATTGAGAAAGGGCATGGGAAGCATAGCTGAACAACCATGCTTTCTGCAATATAAGTTAATGGAACCTACTTTCTGCCCTATAAGTTCCGTGCCGTAAAAATTGACAAGCCTCAAGGACAAGAACAAGTAGCCGAACAAAGTTCGGTTGACAAAGATCTTCAAGATTATGATGCACGGAATCAAGAAAAAGAAGATGAAAAGGCGTTAGGGAGCCATCCAAAGACGGAGCAAGATATTGTTCAAGTCACACCATCATCATGCTCTCCCAACATATTTGAAGAGGTATGTCTAGCAAGTAATTTACCTATTTTCAGATTTGGTCACAATTTTATTGTTGATGCATCTATTAGAAAAACTCTCATAAGTAATTTTGAAAGACCAATGAAGAAGGGTAATTTACTTGTTAGCAATATAATTTTTATAGAGCATATCGATCAACCCATTGCGCCATTTATAAAGACCGATAGTGACTTATTGTTGCAGCCAAAGCTTTCCCCATTGCTTTACTTAAAACTTATATCTAAGTGGGAAGCTTGGCTTGTTTCATACTTGGCTTGCACTTGGTCTCAATTGAGACATGTGTGTTCTAACTATTTTCATTTCAGAAATTTAAAGCCAAGGTTAAATTCTTTTGAGAAATCCGATGCTGATATAATATCTTATCCACAGACATCAGCGAAAGAGTGGAAAACACAATGCATAGCCGAATGGGGAGATTCCAAATCTGAACCATTCGTTTGGGTGCCTCCAAAGATGTTCGCACACCAAGATCGGCTAGAAAACAAGAAATATACCTTCAATTCAAGTATCTCTGATCAAATATTTGATTTGTTGCTGAAAAATAATTACATAAGAATTCTTGGTCACCATGTCGAGCCATCTATCCAAAGACGAATGTATTGTTGGTTGCATCATTCGTTCAAACATAATTTTGAGGATTGCAATACGTTTCATCAAATAGTCAAATCGGCCATTGATAAAGGACGATTGAGATTTGTTGAAACACCAAAGGATGACCACTGTATTCCGATTGGTCCTGATGGCAAAAAATGTTTGCATCGGCTTCTTCAAGCTGATTCATTAAATGATGAGAAGGTAAAAACAGTGGATGATGGGATCAAGTTTTCAAGTAGAGAAGTTGTTCAAGAGCACAATGAAGATATCCTTAAAGGCGGGAATTCCATAAAGGTTGCACAAAAGACGCCAAGTACTGGGGGGCAACAAGAAAATTCAGAGATCGGTGCAAGCACAACCAAAGAAAACAAAGGCTGAAATAAGCGCAAGTGTAAGAGATCAAAAATCACCTTCGTTGAACTATTGGATAAATCTCAAAAGAAGAGTGAAGAGAAGAATGCTTATTGCCCAAATCATGCAAAGAAACCAATATCACCTCCAAGGTGCAAATACAAGGATCGGTATTGGCAAAGTGAGAATTCTAGTGGAACATATTCATATCCTTATTTTGGGCCGCCAATGCCAATGACGTGGATGCCTCCCTATGCTCATGTAGATCCATATGCATCATGGGACAAGTATGATACAAGGGCACATTCTCCATCTTATTTTGGACCATCTCACCAATATTATGCAGCTCCGAGAAGAACAACATTTGAACAATCACATGTTGAAGACCGTTTCAATCATAAGGAATCGGTCCGGAGCTCAAGGAAGAAGAAAGAGGTAGGCAAGAAAGTTTACCGCGTTAAAAGAGATGGTCATGAGAGTACTACTTCAGATTTGATCTCAAATGAAAAACAACCAACCGAAGTGTTGACATTAGCTACTAAAGGCAATGAGATGAAGCAATCAACTATTGAGAGTCAAAGTGAAAAATCTGAAGAAAAGAAGTTGAAAGTGCACAAGGCCAAAAAAGAATTGCCATTGGTCGAAACAGAATCATAGTCGAGATGCCCACTCGGCTTATCGTATTGCCAAAAGAAGGAATTACAAAATCTTAGTGCACACGAGTTGAGAAAGAAGAACGTGGCATGGGTTCCCAAGAGGATCAATCATAACAAAAATGATGTGCATGCTTCTATTGCAACAAGTACAATAAAACTGAAGAAAGAGAAGGATGGAAGCAACAAACAACTAAGCCGAAGTTGTGCATCACAACATCAAAATCTTCGGTTAGCACATCATCCATTTTCTTCAACCATGCCATTGATGCCTTTGCCATGGAATTCATCCCTAGGTATGATCAATTACTATCCATGGATGCAACATAATTTTCTATATCATGGCAGGGTATTACCAAATCACTATACATTTGGTTAGTTAGATTTTTGTTGCTAATACAAAGGCGCCGAAATATTTTATTGCTATTTCATTTGTTTATTTTGGCTATACATACTTTGGTGGGTGAATTCTACATGGACCTCATGGTAATGGCCGATATTTATCTATCGCCCTAAGAATATGTCAAATCATGGCCGATGTAGTATCCTAACATCGTTCTTAGTTCAATTGGAGACCAAAACAAGGTACATGTTCATTGATATTACCCTTGTCTTTCTAGTACTATGGAGATTATTTTCGATGGTTAAATTTGTAGCAATGGCCAAGGTGTTGGTATTGTTTATATATCTCCATATGGATCTATTTTGTGAAGCCTCATGCCGCTTAAAATATTTTTGCCCAATAATCAAAGCCGAATATGAAATTTTATTCGGTTTGGAGCTTTTGGTTGCCATAGGTGCTACACATATTGAGGCTTTCGGTGATTTGTTATGAGTAGTGCAACAATCCAAGGGTTATCAATGTTTTGACGAATCACTTATAGTTTATCCTGAGGTATGTCTAGATGCAAAATTTACCTTGGGTTGCGTTAAAATTGTTCATATATCTAGACATGACAATTCAAAAGAGTTGGCACAGCAAGCATCCAGCTAATATGTTAAACATGGTGTATTGCATTTCTATCAATAGCCGATGCTTAGTCTGGTCAACATAGGTAAGGCCGAACCGAAGTCCACCGCTTCGTTCACTAATGAAATTTCGATGACGACAAAAGTAAGGGTTGGAGAAAGTTTATTGTTGATTATCTGCAAAATCCTAGCAAAAGGATGAACAATATGGTTCGGAGGATGACCTTGAGATACATATCTATGGAACTTTATCATCAGATTGTTTATGATGTTGAGAAGGTTTCCCCCAAGTTTGCATCAAGTATTCAAACAAATAATGGCGGATATATAATTATCGCCCTAGGCATATAAATGGCTGACGGAGTGTTGACATCGTCCTTAGAACCAACACGGTACAAGTTATTTTTCGGCACATTGGCCTTGCCGAAAAACAGGGGGGCATGTGTTGACGCTCAAAAGTGGCATGATCATAAAGAGTAGCTTGAAGCTATATTAAAATTAATTCAAACTTATTATTGAAAGTCACCATGGATGGCTCTCTTCGAGAAGATCAAGATTGATATGAAGATGGTCTAAAACGGAGCTCGGATGCAAAAGTTATGACAAGTTCAGAGATGCTCATGTTGACACCAGATTAAAGAATGTCTTGAAACCCTCTTAAGATGGACTAGGATGGAAAAAGTTTCAGCACGAAATTTGTGCGTCTCGTCGAAATGGTTGATTTTGATATAAAAAAACCGTCTCAATCGGAGTTCATATGCAAAAGTTAGCGCCAAAACGGTGTGTTGCACAAGTCTACCCGGAAGTTCCGGGAAACTTCCGCGGAGGTTCTGGGCTATACCGAAAGTTTGCACGCGCTGCGCCCCGAAAACTGGAATATCAACATTATTTGCAGATTTGCAGGCTCGAACTCGACCTCAAGATGAGCTCGGATGAAAAAGTGATCAACTAACGAGTTTTTCTCCATTGCAAGATCTACAACTTTGCTTTTTGGACAATCGCGAGCCAAAGCGATATGCGACCTGCGGGAGCGGTACAAGAGGGCTACTTGATGTAATTTTAGCCCGGAAGTTCCGGGCCGACCGGAAGTTCCGCCCCCCTAGTCCGAGTTAGGTTAACTTTTGATGTTTTGGACGGGATTTGAGTCCTTTTCTTGTACGGAAAGTCCAGCCGCCTCATATATATGTAAGAGGTGATGGCCGATTGAAGAACAACACACAATCGATCTATCAATATATCACTTTTTACCTTTACCTTTATCTCTCTCCCTTGTTCTTCTTCTTCCTCGTTCTTCGTCTATTCTTCTTGTTGCACGGCGACGAACCTCGAGACCCTAGGGGCGATCAGGCCAACCTAGTGCAGCCCATAGCCGCCACGCGCCCTGACGCGGTACCTCCCGGGCGCGTGGGTTTTCCGGTTATGAAAAGCGCCCGCCGGATTGCTTGCGTACCGCGCTTCCAGACTGGTCTCCTTCGACGTAAGCTGCAGTGCATCAGCCTCGGCGTCGAGGGTACACGGTGACGTGTGCGTGTGCGAACAACAGTACAGGAATGTTTTACCGGATCGTAAATCCACGGGATTATATATATGCATGTATATATAATACACGCACATATATAGACCATAGTGATTGAGTATGTTGGTAAAGAGTAGAGACAATTTTCAAGTAATTATACCATACAGGGAGGCCCATTTTTGGAAGAAGGTTGCATGGTAGTAGTTGTACGCGGGAGCTGGTGTCCAGATGATCCTTGGCTCTCACAGCGACGAGCATCTTCTGGCACTCTGCCAAGTACCCGACCAGGAATTCCAAAGCAAACACCGTAGCACTATCGCGGTCACCAGCAGCGCGTGAGGAAAACGGCCGGGCACTGCCGCCGAGGCCGTGAGCACCAAGGAGATGGTTGGGGAGTGCAGGATCATTTTCACGACTGGGTATGAAACTCACAGACTCCTTTTGTGCGCTAACGGTAGGTAGCAGTAAGGATATAACCATCCATAAGCTGCATTAAGATTCGGGCCATAGACAAACGATTATTCCTCCTTTGTTGTTATACAGAATGAATATCAGGTTTAATACACCTACTGCCCCCCATCATTTGTCCTTACATGGCGGACATGGATGTGACAGCTCACTCTATCTCTCTTCTCTCATACACGCATGCATTTGTCTCTTCTCTCTACCTAGCAAACAAATCCATGAATTTTATTTCATTCTAGCCAATTAAAAACATTTATATCTTTGAAAACATAAGCTCATTTGTTACCTTAGTTGTGATTATGATCGCATTTGTTGTTGCATTTAAATGTTTTACATAGTTGTATGTTAGTTTCAATGTATGTTTTAATTAGATGCTCTAGAGAGCTCTATGTTGTTCTATGAGAACTATGTATGAACTTTATGTATTTATTTCTTCAATAATAACATTTGATCACTACTGTACTTTGGTTTTAATGTGATGATGAACTTGTATTAATTTGGTCACTTCTCTATTCATGATGTTCTGTAATGGTTTTTAATACACTTAATTATATAATGCATGTAGATGAACCAGCAATCGATGTATGGTGGCTGACACACCTCCGAGAATATTGAGGGACTGCATAAATTTCTCGAAGTGGCTGAGGCAAACAAGCAGAATGGTTTTATGTATTGTTCATGTACTGTCTGTGGGAATACGAAGGATCACTCTTCCTTGAAAACCCTTCACATCCACTTGCTTGAGAAGGGTTTCATGCCACACTATAATGTTTGGACCAAGCACAAAGAAAGAGGGGATATGATGGAAGACAACGAAGAAGAAGAGGATGATGACAACTATCCCCCTGAATACGGTGATACTGCAACGGGGGAAGCTGCAGATCAAGAGGAACCAGACGATGTGCCCGATGATGATTTTCGCCGGGTCATTGTTGATGCACAGAGAGAATGCGGAAGTGAAAGGGAGAAGTTGAAGTTCGATCGCATGTTAGAGGATCACAAAAAAGGGTTGTACCCAAATTGCGAAGATGACAACACAATGCTCGGTACCACACAGGAATTGCTGCAATGGAAGGCAGACAATGGTGTATCTGACAACGGATTTGGGAAGCTACTAAAAATAATGAAGAAGCAGCTTCCAAAGGATAACGAATTGCCCGATAGTACGTACGAAGCAAAGAAGGTTCTATGCCCTCTAGGATTGGAGGTGCAGAAGATACATGCATGCTCTAATGACTGCATCCTCTACCGCGGTGAGTACGAGGATTTTAATGCATGCCCGGGATGCGGCGCATTGCGGTATAAGATCAGACGAGATGACCTTGGTGATGTTGAGGGTGAGCGGCCCAGAAAGAGGGTTCCTGACAAGGTGATGTGCTATGCTCCTATAATACCATGGTTGAACGTCTGTTCAGAAACAAAGAGCATGCCAAGTTGATGCGATGGCACAAAGAAGACCGTAAGAAAGACGGGAAGTTGAGAGCACCCGCTGACGGGTCGCAGTGGAAAAAAATCGAGAGAAGGTGGGGGGACTGTGCAGGTGACGCAAGGAACATATGGTTTGGTTTAAGTGCAGATGGCATTAATCCATTTGGGGAGCAGAGCAGCAATCATAGCACCTGGCCCTTGAATCTATGTATCTATAACCTTCCTCAATGGTTGTGCATGACGCGGAAGTTCATTATGATGCCAGTGCTCATCGAAGGCCCTAAGCAACCCGGCAACGACATTGATGTGTACCTAAGGCCATTAGTGCTCATCCAATCTGTTCTGAATGACGCTGAGTGATAATTCCATTTTGATAATGCCAAGTCAGCATGATTAACAGTGCATGATCATCATTTGCATCATAATGCTTTTCAACTCCTAAGTCAAAACCCAAATTTAAGTGAAAGTGGAAAATAAAAGTTGCCTGAACCTGAAAACTAAAATGTGCATCATGTTGCAAATATTCTCATAGCATTTATAAAAATGATTGCAACATTTGTTGGAATTGTAAAAGGACTCGAACAACAAGGAACAGCAGCAACATAACACTGTTTAATCCTTTTTCAATTTAAATAAAATCCAAACAAAAAGATATGGACCCCAAACCAAATTCTAGCAGTGACAGATAATGCACTGTAAATAATGGAGCAAGTCTCATATTTTACAAAAGTCTTTTGGAATAAAAAAAAAGAGAAAACAGAAAAGGAAAATAAATAATATAAAAAAAAGTAAAAGGAAAAGCCCCCCCCCCCCCGGACCAAATGGGCCGTGGCCAGCTGGCACCAGGCCACCACCCAGGCGGCCCATTCCCCCCCCTGGCCTATACCTCCCCCTCGGGCGAACCCTAGCCCCACCCACCTCCCCACTCCCCCCATCTCCTCTGTCCCGATTGGATCGGGACGGGAGGAGGCCGCCGCCGCCCGCCGCTCCAACGTTGCGGGACCCCGGCGATGCGCAGCGCCGATCCCGCCGCCGGCGCCCGTCCTCGTCCTTCTTCTCCACCGGACCGCCCCCAGCAGGAGCCGTTCCCGACCCCGCCGCCCGACGCCACCTCCGGCGCCCCGCGCCCGCACCGTCAGCCGGCCCTGCCGCCCGCCGCCTCAACGGCCTCCCCAACCACCACCGCCGTCGCCCCCTCTTCAGCCCCATGTGAGCCGCGCCCCTCTCCTCTTCTCTCTCCCCGACGCCACCGCCCGTCGAGCTCCACCGCCCGAAACCGCTGCTTTCACGTTCGGCCCAAGCCGATACCAACCACCCTCCTGTGAGCTCACCTCCGGCCACGGCCGGACCCCTCTTCACCCCGTACCCCCGTAGCCCACCACCGCGCGCCCCACGCCCGGCCCCGTGCCCGCCGCGCCCGAGCCGCGCCTCGCCGCTGCCGGTCGTGCTCGTCGCCTATGCCGCTTGCGCGTGCTGCTGCTGCTCCACCTACTGCTGCCGCTCTCCGCAGCTGCCCCGCACGCGCGGCCGCATCGCCCCGCTCGCTGCTCGCCTCGCCGCCGCCTGCAGCTGCTGGTGCCTCACGCCGCCACTGCCGTTGCCGCCCTACACCGCCTGCTGCCGCCGCGCGCCGCGCCCCGCCGTGCCCGTCGCCGCTGCTGCCGCAGCCCCGCTCGCCTGCCTCTCCCCTCCGCGCGCCGCCCAGCCCGGCGCCTACCCTGGCCGCGCCGTCGCCGCCTCGCTCGCCTCTGCCCGCGCGCATGCGCGCGTTGGCCGGACTTGTCCGGCCCCGAAAGGGGCTCGCCTCGGACGTGTCCTCCCCTACCACTGACCAGTGGGCCAGTTCCCTGTTTAAAAAAGAAAAAAAAAGAAGAGATATAAAAAAAAGTTAAATAAATAATTAAGTTAATAGTTAATTAATTAGTTAAAAAGTTAATTAAGTTAACTAATATTGTTTAAATTAACTAATTAGGTTTAGTTGCTAATTAATGTTTAATCTGTTAATTAGTGTTAGTAGACTATGACATGTGGGTCCCCCTTGACCCTGTTGACTGGTCAACCTTAACCCAGTCAACGCTGACTGGATTTGCTGACTGGACCATTTGACTTAGTCAACCTATTTAAATTCCAGAAATTAATAAAAACTTTAGAAAATCATATAAAATAATCCGTAACTCAGATCGAAAAACTTTGTACATGAAAGTTGCTCAGAACGACGAGACGAATCTGAATAAGCGGTCCGTTCGTCCGTCACGCGTCCCTAACTATCCGAACTTGCAACCGTTCCCCTCTTATCCTCTGTCCGATAATTCCAAAGACCCGGGAAATATCGTCAGATATTCTCCCGCTCCGTCTATTACGTGTGATGCTGCGTTAGACTACCCCTAGCACCGTGTATCGTATTTGTCATGCTCATGTTTGCTATATATTTATACTGTTTCCTCTCCCTCTTCTCTCTCGATAGCCCCCGACCCCGACGTCGTCCCCGAGACCGACGCAGCCCCGGATCCCGAAGACACCATAGACGACCTTGCCCTTGCCGCCGAGCAACCAGGCAAGCGCTGGTTTGTAATATTTATAATTAAAGAGAAAATCAATGGTTTCGAGATTAAAAAACCCTCCTAGTTTCCTACATTTTTTCTTACAATGTTGGATAAGTGAGGGCAAATATGTAGCAACTTTTACTTTGATGGTAGCTCAGAGATTAAAATATAACTATTGTCCTACCAGCGGTCAGCCGTGGTAAGTTCCACCAAATTGAAAATTGGGCCAATCAGAAATATAACTCGCCCCAGCTACTGATTTGCTTTCAATTTCAGACTCCCTTAGTCCTAGTAATTAGTACACGTCTTGGATTGGTTTGCCCGTTTGTCGGTGCAATAATCATATGTTTTAGTTTTCATGTATATCATATTCAATTTTATGAGCCTTCATCGTAGGTATTTCAAAATTTCCATTTTTGAAAAATATTAATTATTCTTCTGATACAGAATAACTAAAAGGTCATTTCTTCAGAATAATAAATAATTAGACGTATTTGGATGCAATTTATTATCCCGCATGCATGAATTGCTATCCCTCCTTTCTTAAGATTATGAAATTGTGTTGCATCAGAATATTCATCATCGACGATGTGTTTGGCTCCTATCCTCTGCATTAGAAAAGTTTGTATAAAGGACTATTCTAGATGTTTTGTTGGGGTGGTCCAACTTGTGCTCTATAAGGGCATCTCTCAAGCAGACACTCACACTGTCTGAATATGTCCGAACCGCTTTTGTTCATCCAACGGGTCCCTAATGTCCGCGGACCAGTCTGCGTACTGAATTCTGGTCAACCTCCTAACTCGCCCGCAAACTTTAGGACATTTTCCATATGTGCATGTGATGGCGGACATGGCGGTGTGGATGGTTGTGTTGATGGCGGCAGGTGCATGCGTGAATGGTTGTGTGAATTGTTCTGAAAATGTTTAACAACGGGGTTCCCCCTGTTAAATTCGTGTTGTAACTTTCGAGTAGATGATTTTTCTATAAAAAACTTTTTTCATCGAGTTCGTATGCAAAAAGTTATGCCCCCTTTAACAAATTCTCGAAGATTTTGCAAAACAGTCGAAAATTTCATGTTTGTTAAATTTTGCCTAACAACTAGACCCACATATCACATGGAAATCTTATTCTTATTTTCGTTATTTTTTTTGAGATTTCTATCATTTTCTTTTTAATTTTTGGAAACTTAAAGGAGGGCGTCCACGGGGGGGGGGGGGGGTCCATTTGTGAATAAATTATAAGACTCAGCAAGTAGTAATCGCATCCAGGTACAGGTGCCCCTTAGTAACCCCTGGTTCTCATTGTTAGAACCTCTATGGAAAGCTGCCGGAATGTTTGTACTTGAGTAGGTGGAATAACTAAAACCTATTTGGCAAAGGACGATTTTGCAGAATATATTCCCACCCATGCTCCCTTATTAAGCTCTTTATAAATTATGCGGGTGATACAGATAATCCTCGCAGTTATTTTCTCTTCTAAAAAAAATCGACTTTCATTTATGTTCAGGATGCTTGTTCATTGGGTCTTTCTTTTTCTGCACGCAAGAACAATCAGGCTACGCCTACTACAAAATTTTGAAAACACATAAATCATGATTTGGACACATGGTTCTTTGCATGAACCTCTTAACTAAGATTTTCGTATTTATACCTTGTTAGAATTTTTCTTCTATTATTGACTGTGACTTCGCTATTCCATCAACCGAACCATTCATTCAACATTTATGAAAGAAATATCAAGAACAAGAATAAATAAAAAAAAACAATGAAATAAACAAACCATGTTCAATAAGCAAAAGAATAGGATTTGGACACCCCAATAGTTTCCAACAAAAACATCAGTTTTACACGACCAGAGCTAACAACCACCCAACCATCTCTCCCACAATCTATCCCTATTTTATTCCTACAAATAAAACATAGTCTTATATAAAATAAAAAGGAGATATAAACCTAGAGAATATTCCAGATTGATATATGTCTGTATATTGGTATACAACGGATATAGGAACCACTAATGGGCCAGCTTGTGAAATAAGGCTCATTCCGCCTCCTCTTGGTTCCCATAAGCAAATAAAAAGCTGGTTTGTATGATTTAAATAATTAACGAGAATAAATCAATGGTTTCGAGATTAACCCTCCTAGTTCCTACAATTTTTGCTTTTAACAATTTTGGATACGTGAGGGATCAAATATGTAAACTTGTCAACTTTATTTTGGATGTGAGCTCAGAGGATTTAGAATATAACTATTGCTACCGAAGCGTCAGCGTGGTAAGTTAACCAACCAAAATTGAAAATTGCAATCAAGAATATAACTAAGCGCTCACCAGGCTACTGGATTTGCTTTAATTTATGACTCCCTTAGTTCTTAGTAATTAGTACAAACCCTTGTATTTGGTTGTTGCCCGTTTGGTCGTCACATAAATAATATGGTTTAGTTTTCATGTATATCATATTCAATTTATTGCCCTTCAAACGTAGTTTTGAAAATTTTTCCATTTCTGAAAATATTAATATTCTTCTATACAGAATAAAACTTCCAAGGTCATTTCTTCAGAATAATAAATAATTAGACGTATTTGGAAGTCACTCCGCATGCTGAATTGCTATCCCTTCTCTTTTAAGTATTATGAAATTGTGTTTGCATCAGAATATCATCGACGATGTGTTTTGGCTCCTATCTCTGCATTAGAAAAAAGTTTGTATCAAAGGACTATCCTAGATGTTTGTTGGGATGGTCCAACTGTGCTCTAAGGGGCATCTCCAAAGCAGACACCAAACTGTCTGAAATGTCCGAACCGCTTTTGTCACTCCAAACGGGTCCCCTAATGTCCGCTGACCAGTGTCTGGCATATCTGAATTCTGGTAAACCTTACAACCGTAACTCGCCTCAAACTTTAGGACAATTTCCATATGTGGCCTGTTGATGGCGGACATGGCGGTGTGGATGGTTTTGGTGGTGTCGGAAGGTGCAATCGCGTGAATGGTTTGAATGGTTCTGAAAATTTTATAAAACAAAACCAATAAAACTGGGTTTCCCCCTGTTAATATTTTCGGGTGTCACTTTTCGAGTAGATGATTTTTTCATATAAAAACTTTTTTCATAGGAGTTCGTATGCAAAAGTTATGCCCATTTAACAATTCTCGAGAGATTTTGCAAAAAGGTCGAAAATTCTGTTTTGTCAATTTTGCTAACACTAGACCAATACCCATGGGAATCTTATTTTCTTCTTGTTCTTTTATTTTTTTGAGACATTTTATCATTTTCCCTTTTTATTTTTTTGAAACTGAAAAGCGGGGTCCACCGGTGGGGGGGGGGGTGCATTTGTGATAAAATTGTAAAGACCTTCAGAAAGTTAGTATGGCGCACCACGTAACAGGTGCGGCCATTAGAACCCTGGTGCTCCATGGTTAAACCTCTATGGAAAGGCTGCCCGAATGGTTTGTACTGAAGTTTGGTTGGAATAACATAAAACCTGGCAAGGACGATTTTTGGCAGAAATATGACCCATGCTTCCCTTGTTAAGCTCTTTAAATTAATGCTGGGTGATACAGATATCCTCGCATTTAATGGGTCTCTTCTAAAACAATCGACTTCTCATTTAGTTCTAGGATTCTTTTTTTTCATGGGTCTTTCTGGTCACGCCAAGAAACAAATCAGGTCTACTTACTAAAACAAATTTGAAAACAATAAATCAATGATTTGGAACATGTTTTCTTTGCATGAAACCCCGCTTACTAAGATTTTCGATTTATACTTGTTTATAATTTTTCTTCATATTGACTCCGGCTATTCCATCAAACCGAACATTCATTCAACATTTATGAAGAAGATCAAGAACATAATAAATAAAAAACAATGCAATAAAAACAAACATGTTCAATAGCAAAAGAATAGGGATTGACACCCAATAGTTCCACCAAAACAATCAGTTTACAAGACCATAGCTAACAACCACCCAACAATCTCTTCCACAATCTATCCCTATTTTATTCCTACAAATAAAACATAGTCTTATATAAAATAAAAAGAGATATCAACCTATAGAAATATTCCAGATTGATATATTGCTGTATAGTGTATACACGGATATAGGACCCACTATGCAGCCTTGTGACATAAAGCTAATTCACCTCTCCGTGTTCCCATATAAGCAAAATAAAAGCTGGTTTGTAATGATTTATAATTAAAGAGAATAATCATGTTTCTGAGATTAAACCCTCCTATTTCCTACATTTTTCTTTTATTTAACAATTTTTGGATAATGAGGGATCTATATGTAGTCAACTTTATTGAGGGAGCTCAGAGGATTAGAAAATATAAAATAACTATTGCTACCAAGCGGTCCGCGTGGTAAGTTCCACCAAAATGAACATTGCACTCAAAGAAATATAACTACTGCTCCCAGCTCACTGGATTTGCTTTAATTTATGACTCCTTAGTCTTAGTAATTAGTACAAACAACCCCCTTGTATTGGTTTTGCCCCGTTGGTCGGTCCATCAATAAATATGTTTAGTTTCATGTATATCCTATTCGATTTTATTAGACTTCATCGTAGTATTTCTTTTACAAAATTTTCCATTTCTTGAAAAATATTACTTTTCTTCTGATACAGATAAAACTAAAGGTCATTTCTTCAGAATAAATAAATAAATTAGACGTATTTGGGAACTGCAATCCGCTGCTGAATTGCTATCCCTTCTCTTTAAGTATTATGAAATTGTGTTTGTGCCTCAAATATTCATCGCGATGTGTCTTTGGCTCCTATCTCTTGCACTTAGAAAGTTTGTATAAACGGACTATTCTAGATGTTTGTTGGATGGTCCAACTTGGTGCCTCTAAGGGCTCCTCCAAAGCAGACACTCAACTGTCTGAATATGTCCCGAACCGCTTTTGTTCTCCACGGGTCCCCTAAATGTCGCGACCAGTCCGCGTATCTGAATTCTGGTAAACCGCCGCCGCAACTTAAGGGACATTTGCCATATGTGTATGTGATGGCGGACCTGCGGTGTTGCTTGTTTTGTGGTTGCTGGCCGAATGTTGCAATGCGTGAATGTTTGTGAAGTCTGACAATGTTTAACAGGTTGTCCCCCTGTTTAAATTCGGATGTAAACCTTGTCGAGTAGATAGAATGATTTTTTCATATACAAACTTTTTCATCTGAGTTCGTAAGCCCCTTTCTTGTCGTGGCCAAGATAGCGCCGATATCTCGCCTATCTCTCGCTATCTTCTAAAACTTTGAACTACTATGATGCTAATAAGTGGTTTATTTGTGTCATAAAGAAAATAATCTTGAAAATATCTTCATTCTCATGGTGACCAACACTTGTGATTTCCAGAAGTGGGTGCCGACTGCCCTCCAGTCAAGTGTCGATTCTGGATGGCAGGTGGCCTCAGCACCAAGCGAAACTCGAAGCAGCTCTTTCTTTCTCCTCCTGCGGTTCTTTTCCTTAGGTGGACTGATCCATCAAAAGCAGTTGCGCAGGGTGGACACATCAATGCGGTCTAGCTAGCTATTGGTATGTTATATATAAATACCCCAAACGCCCACCGGAGAAACACTCAGAGGTCCCGCCTTACAACAAACAAAACGGAGAAAGATGGGCCGCTATATATCCTCACGCGGTTTTGGCAGGCCGACCGGCCTTGTCCAGGTGGTTTTTGTCGGGCGGCAGGGCATCATCACAGGCCCCCCATGCAAATTACTCGTCGCAGGGAGAGCCAAAGATTCTGGACCCAGCTCGTCCCACACTGCAATCACTTCCGGAAATGGGCTCCCTGTATGGTTGTAGTTCAATTCTTCCTCTACCTTCGTATATATTATTATGGTCTATGAGTGGTGTATTCTATATTTATATATACACATAATGATCCCATGTAGTACAATCAGATAGGTCACCATGCGTGCAAACAGACTTACCCCTCCCACTAAGAAGCACAGAATCCGCAAGTACAAGACGGCCGCAAGTACAGAACGTTACAATCAGATAGGTCCCCCCGGTGTGGTGGACAATAAATTCCTAACCAATTAGTAATCCGTCAAGTACAGGACGGGCCGCATCATTGGTTCATGAGGCTCACAGTCGTGCCCGCATCATAGGGACCTGCCCGCCATCCGGTGGAGTGGCAACATTGGACGGTCGATCGATCGACCACCGCCCGTACCACCGGCGTGCGTTGTCAGTACGGGCCTATTCCTTCCTTCCCAGGCTTTCGAGAGGCGGGCAAGCTCCCCCTTGTGTGACTTCCCAGGCGGGTTTCCTTCTACAGGGAGAGTGCGTTCTGGCGGACTTCGTACCTCGTCAGGCCAGTTCCCTCACCATGCGTGCCGGGGCTCATCGTGTCCGCGCAGGACCCAAGAATAATCCGTGCCGACATCCACGGACGACACACGGGCCTAATGTGGGTTTTTGTGCTTGTACGATCCTTGTGAGACCGGGTGTGGCGGTTAGTGTGGAGCATGTGCAAGTCCAGGTGTGTGGCGGACACCTAGGCTCGAGGGTGAGGACATCACTTCCACCCTGTATGCCTCCTTCGTGATGTGCGACCAGCAACAAGCTTATGAAGAGCATCCTGTCGGTTCTATAACGGCTTGCGCCTGTTGCCGCCGGGCCAGTGATAACCAGAGGGACTCGACCGACCTTATGCTCGCAATGCCAATAATCTTTTGAATGGCGTAACTAGGCACGCAGGGCAAAGGTCGAGGCCAAGCTTAGATACACCTAGATCCCTGTGACAGACAGGGTGCGTGATAGGTTTATGAACTGTAGCGACTGCTTTTCATAAGCTTTGTTGGTTGCTTGAATGTAGGGGCATACAGGTGGAAAGCCATGGCCCTACCCTCGATTTAACCATGGTGAGCTTGTCATTCAAAACACCCACAGTGCACTGGTGCACAATACTACGGCCCGCGACCTCGGTATCATAAAGGTGTTCCTCGCAACTACCACCACACCCGCTTACCGTTGAGGCAACGTGATCTCCTTGTCCAGAGGACTTGATCTGATGATCCTCCTGCCACCTCCCTGCCCTAGCACACCACCCCCACGAAATGGCCACAAGCTTATCCACCCACAACCGCGGGACCATGGCGTTTTTTTCTGTCCCGAGAATTCTCTCCGTCAGGAGATCTCGAGCCCACCAAAAAGCATAGATGCACATGACCAACCCCTGACTGTCCATGATGCTGTCATCATGTGTGGTGTGCACCATGTCGTACATATGTTGCCACAAAGGGAACATGCACCCGGGGGAATGTGTATTTTTTGGCGAGCAAGTGTCGGGAAGGGACACCCACAGCGCGCAGCCAATTTCATCTCAGGACATCCTTATCAGATACTAGATGTACACCACGGACACGATAGTCGCCCCTACTATTGCGGTGAGAGATGTGGTCAGTGGCCGATCCTAGGCCCAAGGCCTGGGAGCCCGGCCACGGTCATGAGCCCAATCCTTCGTACATTGCTACAGTACACAAGGAGGGGGCCGCGGCGCCTGCTAGGCTGGATCGCCCCTAGATATGTGTGTAATGGTGGTATGTCCGAGAGTATGGACTAGAGCACCATGGACATACTCAACATGGGGAACTTGTTCCCTTTTCCCCCGCCGCCCTCGGCAGCCTTGGAAGGAAGGACAGATTACGGACAGGCCCGAGCCCTTGCCGAATGACGACATCCCTTGCTGCAGCCACCACTCACCATTCGACTGGAGGCCGGGATCTCGGATAAACGCACGAGTTTAGCGCATGACACGCTTCAATGAAGCCGTCCTAATACTTGCGTGTTAATGGATAGAAATCATAGTCCACCTCACCGTCCGCGTCCTTATGGGTTGGGTAAGTCTTGTTTTGCACGCATGGTCCCTATCTACCTATTGTATATGCATATGTTGACGTACATCAACTACGTGCAACTTTCAAGCTAGAATTTCAAGTGCATGTGTCCGTGCCAAGCTTTTATTGACGCTCAAAAGGGCATGATCATAAAGGGTAGCTTTGAAGCTATATCAAAATTAATTCAACTTATTATTGAAAGTCACCATGGATGGCTCTCTTCGAGAAGATCAAGATGTGATATGAAGATGGTCTAAACGGAGCTCGGATGCACAAAGTTATAACAAGTTTCAGAGATGGCTCATATTTACACCAGATTCAAGAAATGTCTTGAAACCCCTTTAAGATGGACTAGGATGGAAAAAGTTCCAGCACGAAGTTGTGCGTCCTCGCGAAACGAGTTGATTTTGATATAAAAACGTCTCAATCGTAGTTCATATGCAAAAGTTAGCGCCAAAATTCGGTGGTGTTGCACAAGTCTACCCGAAGTTCCGGGAGACTTCCGGGAGATTCCGGGCTAAACGAAAGTTTGCAACGCGGTGGCGCACCCGAAAACAGGAATATCAACATTATTGCAGGCTCGAATTTGACTCAAGATGAGTCGGATGAAAAAGTGATCACTAACGACTTTTCTCCATTGCAAGATCTACAAACTTGCTTTTCGGACCATCGCGAGCCAAAGCTATATCTATGCGCACCTGCGAGCGGTCAAGAGGGCTACTTGATTGTAATTTTTAGCCCGAAGTTCCGGCCGACCGGAAGTTCCACCGCCCCCCCTAGTCCGAGCTAGGTTTAACTTTTGATGTTTTGGACGGGATTTCGAGTCCTTTTCTTGTACGGAAAGTCAGCCGCCTCATATATATGTAAGAGGTGACGGCCGATTGGAGAACAACACACAATCGATCTATCAATATATCAATTTTTTACCTTTACCTTAATCTCTCTCCCAGTCCCTTGTACTTCTTTCCTCGTTCTCTTATATTCTTCTTGTGCAGGGCGACGAACCTCGAGGCCCTAGGGGCGATCAGGTCAACCTAGGGCAGCCCATAGCCGCCACGCGCTCGATGGGGTCCACTCCCGCGCGCGTGGGGTTTCGGGTTTCTGAAAGCGCCTCCAAATTGCTTGCGTACCGCGCTCCGGACGGTCTCCTTCGACGTGAGCTGCGGTGCATCACCCCGGTGTCAGGGTACACGGTGACGTGTTCGTGTGCGAACACACTTTTTGGCGACTCCGCTGGGAATGAAGCTTTGAACGTTTCCGGCCACGTTCTTGCTACGAGATCGTCATCTAGGGTTTTGCAATCTACAAAGGTAATATGAACATCCCCAATTCACTTATGTAGATGCATAATGCATATGTTGTAGCTACTCTTGTCTAATGAGCATAATGTTTTGCTAGCCCTACTTATCAATCATGCTTCTAATTATGTGCAGGGCCGATGAAATAATCTTCATGCTTTAATTCTTTGATTTTAGCAACGTACAACATATGTTTCCGAACTCTCATGCTCGGCAACCCCAACAAATCCATAGCCGAGGAACAAACATGATGGGTTTGGTTTATCAATTTGAAACAAACCCCATGCTAAAATTTGCAATAGCATACAAGAAAGTGTCATCAATCACCCTTTTATTCATCGGCAAACTAATTTGCAATATGTGAATCCACCTTGCCGGTAGATGGGAGGTTGGCCATTACTACTACTAGGCTATTCGGCCAGTTACTCTCAACATCATATGCTCACACCTCATGTTAGTAATTTTTCCGGCAACCGTATAACAACTGTCAGATGCTCGTAATTCGGGCTCCCATCAGGTCATAGCCGAATAAGTGAAAATTTTGCAGAGTGCACATGCCATCATCATCTAATATTGTAGCATACAATGCATCCTCAACGCAATTGCATAATTTCGGCCAACACCCTCATTGCCGGAAGAATCTAAAAGTATTGTGGAGCATCCCTTACAGAATGGAAGTGGCTATACTCAAAAGGGATATAGCCCCGAAATAACAAGATTGTGTGCTCTTTGCCTTGAAAAGCATGATAGGGTTAGTTCCCCCGATTATAATGCAATAAAAGACTAGAGTTTTACAAGAAGATGAATCTTTTGCCAATTGATAAAATTGGCGAGCAAAAATATGGTTTTACAAAATTGCATATGCCTTCACCTATGTACTACATCATATTATACCGCCCCCTACACAATTGCAAAGTTCGGCAACCACCCATGTGTCATTGCCGAAAGAATCTAAAAGCATTGGGGGGCAATCATATCCGAGTGGGCTACAATTGGAAAAAAGCTTAAACCAATTTTTGCCGCTCGCCGACAGAACAAAAATAAAAAGAATTGCTCAAGTAAATAAGCATTTGCCATGGTAAATCAATGTAAAGAGGAATGATTCAGAACATGAAAGTGCTTCGGTTGAAAAACCGAATCAAGTGTATATATTCCGATCCATCAAATCCGAGGGCAAGCAATTATTGAGAAAGGGCATGGGAAACATAGCTGAACACCATGCTTTCTTGCAATATAAGTTAATGGAACTCACTTTCTGCCCTATAAGTTCGTGCCGTAAAAATTGACAAGCCTCAAGGACAAGACACGTAGCCGAACAAAGTTCGGTTGACAAAGATCTTCAAGATTATTGATGCACGGAATCAAGAAAAAAGAAGATGAAAAGGCGTTAGGGAGCCATCCAAAGACGGAGCAAGATATTGTTCAAGTCACACCACCATCATGCTTCTCCAACATATTTAAGAGGTATGTCTAGCAAGTAATTTACCTATTTTCAGATTTGGTCACAATTTTTTGTTGATGCATCTATTAGAAAACTCTCATAAGTAATTTTGAAGACCAATGAGAAGGGTAATTTTACTGTTAGCAATATAATTTTTATGAGCATATCGATCAACCCATAGCGCCATTTATAAAAGACCGATAGTGCCTTATTGTTGCAGCAAAGCTTTCCCCATTGCTTTACTTAAACTTATATCTAAGTGGGAAGCTTGGCTTGTTTTCATCACTTGGCTTGCACTCTGTCTCAATTGAGACATTTGTTGTTCTAACTATTTTTCATTTCAGAAATTTAAGCCAAGTTAATTCTTTGAGAAATCCGATGCTGATAAATATCTTATCCACAGACATCAGCGAAAGAGTGGAAAACACAATGATAGCCCGAATGGGAGATTCCAAATCTGAACCATTCGTTTTGGGTGCCTCCAAAGATGTTTCGCACACCAAGATCGGCTAGAAAACAAGAAATATACCTTCAATTAAATATCTCTGATCAAAATATTGATTGTTGCTGAAAATAATTACATAGAATTCTTGGGTCCCATGTCGACCATCTATCCAAAGACGAATGTATTGTTGGTTGCATCATTCGTTCAAACATAATTTTGAGGATGGCAAATACGTTTCATCAATAGTCAAATCGGCCATTGAAAAGGACGATTGGAGATTTGTTGAAACACCAAAGGATGACCACTGTATTCCGATTGGTCCTGATGGCAAAAATGTTTGCAATCGGCTTCTCAAGGCTGATTCATTAAAAAAATGTGAGAAAGGTAAAAACAGTGGATGATGGGATCAAGTTTTCAAGTAGAGAAGTTGTTCAAGAGCACAATGAAGATATCCTTAAAGGCGGGACTTCCATAAAGGTTGCACAAAAGACGCCAAGTACTGGGGGTCAACAAGAAAATTCAGAGACGGTGCAAGCACAACAAAGAAAACAAAGGCGAAATAAGCGCAAGTGTAAGAGATCAAATCACTACCTTCGTTGAACTATTGGATAAATCTCAAAAGAAGAGTGAAGAGAAGAATGCTTATTGCCCAAATCGCAAAGAACCATATAACCTCCAAGTGCAAATACAAGGATCGGGTATTGGCAAAGTGAGAATTCTAAGTGGAACATATTCATCATCCTTATTTTGGGCCGCCAATGCCAATGACGTGGATGCCCTCCTATGCTCATGTAGATCCATATGCATCATGGGACCAAGTGATGAACAAGGGCAACATTCTCCATCTTATTTTGGACCATCTCACCAATATTATGCAGCTCCGAGAAGAACAACATTTTGAAACATCACATGTTGAAGACCGTTTTCAATCATAAGAATCGGTCGGAGCTCAAGGAAGAAGAGAGGTAGGCAAGAAAGTTTTACCCACCACGCCGTTAAAAGAGTTGGTCATGAGAGTACTACTTCAGATTTGATCCCAAATGAAAAACACCCAACCGAAGTGTTGACATAGCTACTAAAGGCAATGAGATGAAGCAATCAACTATTGAGAGCAAAGTGAAAAATCTGAAGAAAAGAAGTGTGAAAGTGCCCAAGGCCAAAAAAAATTGCCATTGGTCGAACAGAATCATAGTCGAGATGCCCACTCGGCTTATCGTATTGCCAAAAGAAGGAATTACAAAATCTTAGTGCACACGAGTTTGAGAAAGAAGAACGTGGCATGTTTTCCCAAGAGGATCATCATACAAATGATGGCATTCTTCTATTGCAACAAGTACAATAAACTGAAGAAAGAGAAGGATGGAAGCAACAAACAACTAAGCCGAGTTGTGCATCACAACATCAAAATCTGCGGTTAGCACATCAATCCATTTTCTTCAACCATGCCATTGATGCCGTTTCCATGGAATCATCCCTAGGTATGATCATTACTATCCATGGATGCACATAATTTTCTATATCATGAGGGTATTAACCAATCACTATACATTTGTTAGTTTAGATTTTGGTTGCTATACAAAGGCCCGAAATATTTATTGCTATTTCATTTTGTTTATTTTGGCTATACATACTACTTGGGGGTGAATTCTCAATGGACCCATGGTAATGGCCGATATTTCTATCGCCCTAAGAATATGTCCAAATCATGCCGATTTATTATCCTAACATCGTCTCTTAGTTCAATTGGAGACCAAACAAGGTACATGTTCATTGATATTACCCTTGTCTTTCATAGTACTATGGAGATTATTTTCGATGGTTAAATTTGTAGCAATGGCCAAGGTGTTGGTACTTGTTTTATATACTCCATATGTCTATTTTGTGAAGCCTCATGCGCTTAAAATATTTTTGCCCAATAATCAAAGCCGAATATGAAATTTTATTCGGTTTGGAGCTTTTGGTTGCCATAGGTGCTACACATATTGAGGCTTCTTCGGTGATTTGTTTAGAGTAGGCGCAACAATCCAAGGGTTATCAATGTTTTGACGAATCACTTATAGTTTATCCTGAGGTATGTCTAGATGCAAAATTTACCTTTGGGTGCGTTAAAATTGTCATATATCAGACAGACAATTCAAAGAGTTGGCACAGCAAGCATCCAGCTAATATGTTAACATGGTGTATTGCATTTCTCATCAAGCCGATGCTTAGTCTGGTCACATAGGTAAGGCCGAACCGAAGTCCACCGCTTCTTCACAATGAAAATTTCGATGACGACAAAAGTAAGGGTTGGAGAAATTTATTGTTTATCTGCAAAATCCTAGCAAAAGGATGAACAATGGTTCGGAGGATGACCTTGAGATACATATCTATGAACTTTAATCATTCAGATTGTTTATGATGTTGAGAAGTTTCCCCCAAGTTTCATCAAAGTATTCAAACAAATAATGGCGGATATATATTATCGCCCTAGGCATATAATGGCTGACGGAGTGTTGACATCGTCCTTAGAACCAACAACGGTACAAGTTATTTTTCGGCACATTGGCCTTGCCGAAAAACAGGGGTGCATGTGGTTGACGCTCAAAAGTGCATGATCATAAAGAGTAGCTTAAGCTATTTAAAATTAATTCAAACTTATTATTGAAAGTCACCATGGATGGCTCTCTTCGAGAAGATCAGATGATAGAAGGATGTCCAAAACGGAGCTCGATGCAAGTTATGACAAGTTCAGAGTGCTCATGTTGACACCAGATTAAAGAATGTCTTGAAAACCCTCTTAGATTGACTAGGATGGAAAAAGTTTTCAGCACGAAATTTGTGCGTCTCGTCGAAATGGTTGATTTTGATATAAAAAAAACCGTCTCAATCGGATGTTCATATGCAAAATTTAGTCGCCAAAACGTGTGTGTTGCACAAGTCTAACCCGAAGTTCCGGGAAACTTCCGCGGAGGTTCTGGGCTATACCGAAAGTTTGCACGGCTCGCCCCGAAACTGGAATATCAACATTTTTGCAATTTGCAGGCTCGACTCGACCTCATAGATGACCGGATGAAAAAGTGATCAACTAACTAGTTTTTCTCTTTGCAAATCTACAACTTTGCTTTTTGGACATCGCGAGCCAAAGCGATATGCGACCTGCGGAGCGGTACAAGAGGGCTACTTGATTGTAAATTTTAGCCCGGAAGTTCCGGGCCGAACGGAAGTTCCGCCCCCTAGTCGCGTTTAGTTAACTTTTGATGTTTTTGGACGGGATTTGAGTCCTTTTTCTGTACGGAAAGTCCAGCCGCCTCATATATATGTAAGAGGTGATGGCCGATTGAAGAACAACACACAATCGATCTATCAATATCACTTTTTCCCTTTACCTTTATCTCTCTCTCTCCTTGTTCTTCTTCTTCTCCCCTCGTTCTTCGTCTATTCTTCTGTTGCACGGCGACGACCTCGGACCCTAGGCGATCAGGGGCCAACCTAGTGCAGCCCATAGCCGCCACGCGCCCTGACCGGTACCCTCCGGGCGCGTGGTTTTTTCCGGTTTGAAAAGCGCCCGCCGGATTGCTTGCGTACCCGCGCTCAGACCTGGTCTCCTTCGACGTAAGCTGCATGCATCAGCCTCGGCGTCGAGGGTACAACGTTGACGTGCGTGTGCGAACAACATTACAGGAATGTTTTACCGGATCGTTAAATCCACGGGATTATATATATGCATGTATATATAATACACGCACATAATATAGACCAATAGTGATTGAGTATTTTGGTAAAGGTAGAGACAATTTTCAAGTAATTATACCATACAGGAGGCCCTTTTTGGAAGAAGGTTGCATGGTAGTAGTTGTACGTCGGGAGCTGGTGTCCAATATCCTTGGCTCTCACAGCGACGAGCATCTTCTGGCACTCTGCCAAGTACCCGACAGGAATTCCAAAGCAAACACCGTAGCACTATCGCGTCCCAGCAGCGCGTGAGGAAAACGGCCGGGCACTGCCGCCGAGGCCGTGAGTCACCAAGGAGAATGGTTGGGGAGTGCAGGATCATTTTCACGACTGGGTTATGAAACTCACAGACTCCTTTTGTGCGCTAACGGTTAGGTAGCATTAAGGATATAACCATCCATAAGCTTGCATTAAGATTCGGCCATAGACAAACGATTATTCCTCCTTTGTTGTTATAATACAGAATGAATATCAGGTTTAATAACCTACTATGCCCCCCATCATTTTGTCTTACATGGCGGACATGAGTGACAGCTCACTCTATCTCTCCTCCTCATACACACGCATGATGTGCTCTTCTCTCTACTTAGCAAACAAATCCATGAATTTTATTCATTTCATTCTCAGCCAAAAAACTTTATATCTTTGAAAACATAAGCTCATTGTGTTACCCTTAGTTGGATTATGATCGCATTTGTTGGTTGCATTTAAATGTTTTACATGTTGTATTTAGTTTCATTTATTTTAATTAGATGCTCTAGAGAGTCTCTATGTTGTTCTATGAGAACTATGTTGAACTTTATGTATTTATTTCTCATAATAACATTTGACATACTGTACTTTGGTTTTAATTTGATGATGAACTTGTATTAATTTGGTCACTTCTCTATTCAGATGTTCTGTAATGGTTTTTAATACACTTAATTATATAATGCATGTCAGTGACCACAATCGATGTATGGTGGCTGACACACCCTCCGGATATTGAGGGACTGCATAAATTTCTCGAAGTGGCTGAGGCAACAACAGAATGGTTTTATGGTATTGTTTCATACTGTCTGTGGGAATACGAAGAATCACTCTTCTTGAAAACCCTTCACATCCACTTGCTTGAGAAGGGTTTCATGCCACACTATAATGTTTGGACCAAGCACAAGAAAGAGGGGATATGATGGAAGACAACGAAGAAGAGAGGATGATACAAACTATCCCCTGAATACGGTGATACTGCAACGGGGGAAGCTGCAGATCAAGAGGAACCAGACATGTGCCCAGGATGATGATTTTCGCGGGTCATTGTTGATGCAGAAGAGAATGCGGAAGTGGAAAGGGGAAGTGGAAGTTCGATCGCATGTTTAGAGAGATCACAAAAAGGGTTGTACCCAAATTGCGAAGATGACAACACAATGCTCGGTACCACACAGGAATTGCTGCAATGGAAAGGCAGACAATGGTGTATCTGACAACGGATTTGGAAGCTACTAAAATATGAAGAAGGCAGCTTCCAAAGGATAACGAATTGCCCGATATACGTACGAAGCAAAGAAGGTTCTATGCCCTCTAGGATTGGAGGTGCAAAGATACATGCATGCTCTAATGACTGCATCCTCTACATACCGCGGTGAGTACGAGGATTTTAATGCATGCCCGGGATGTGCGCGCCATTGCGGTTAAGATCAGACGAGATGACCTTGGTGATGTTGAGGGTGAGCGGCCCAGAAAGAGGTTTCCTGACAAGGTTGATGTGCTATGCTCCTATAATACCATGGTTGAACGTCTGTTCAGAAACAAGAGCAATGCCAAGTTGATGCGATGGCACAAAGAAGACCGTAAAAAGACGGGAAGTTGAGAGCACCCGCTGAGGGTCGCAGTGGAAAAAATCGAGAGAAGGTGGGGGGACTGTGCAGTGACGCAAGGAAACATATGGTTTGGGTTTTAAAGGCAATGGCATTAATCCTTTGGAGCAGAGCAGCACATCATAGCACCTGGCCTTGAATCATTGTATCCTATAACCTTCCTCAATGGTTGTGCATGAAAGACCGGAGTTCATTATGATTCCACCATGCTCATCGAAGGCCCTAAACAACCCGGCAACGACATTGATGTGTACCTAGGCCATTAGTGCTCATCCAATCTTTGTTCTGAATGACGCTGAGTGATAATTCCATTTTGATATGCCAAGTCAGCATGATTAACATGGCATGATCATCATTTGCATCATATGCTTTTCAACTCTAAGTCAAACCACCCAAATTTAAGTGAAAGTGGAAATAAAAGTTGCCTGAACCTGAAAACTAAAATGTGCATCATGTTGCAAATATCTCATAGCATTTATAAATGATTTGCAACATTTGTTGGAATTGTAAAGACTCGAACACAGGAACAGACAGCAACTAACACTGTTTAATCCTTTTCAATTAAATAAAATCCAAACAAAAAGATATGGACCCCCAAACCAATTCAGCAGCAGTGACAGATAATGCACTGTAAATATGAGCAAGTCCTCATATTTTACAAAAGTCTTTTGGAATAAAAATAAAAGAGAAAACAGAAAAGGAAAATAAATAATATAAAAAAAAGTATAAAACGGAAAAAGCCCCCCCCCCCCCCGGACCAAACTGGGTCCGTGGCCAGACTGGCCACCAGGCCACCACCCAGGCCGGCCCATTTCCCCCCCCCTGGCCTATACCTCCCCTCGGGCCGAACCCTAGCCCCACCCCCACCTCCCCACTCCCCCCCCCATCTCCTCTGTCCCGTTGGATCGGGACGGGAGGAGGCCCCGCCGCCGTCCCGCCGCTCCAACGTTGCCCGCCCGACCCCGGCGATCGCGCCGCCCGCTCCCCTGACGCCGGCGCCCGTCTCGTCCCTCTTCTCCATCTCCACGGACCGTCCCCCAGCAGGAGCCGTTCCCACCCCCCGCCGACCCACCAGTCCGGCTCCCCGCGCCCGCACCTCACCGCCCTGCCCCCGCCGCGTCAACGCCTCCCCAACACCACCGCCCTCGTCCGACCCTCTTCGCCCATGTAGCCGCGCCCCTCTCCCTCGTTCTCTCTGCCCCCCCGACCACCACCGCCCTCGACTCCCACCGGCCACCGCTGCCGGGCCCCTTCTCCACCTCGACCCACCCCCCTTCCTTGTAGCCTCACCTCCGGCCACGACGCCGGACCCCTCTTCACACCGTACCCCCGTAGCCCACCACCGCCGCCCCACGCCCGGGCCCCGTGCCCGCCGCGCCCGACCGCGCCTCGCCGCTGCCGTGTCGTGCTCGTCGCCTATGCCGTCTGCGCGTGCTTGCTGCTCACCGCTCCACCTACTGCCTGCCGAGCTCCAGCTCTGCCCCGCCGCGCGCCGCATCGCCCCGCTCGCTGCTCTCGCCTCGCCGCCGCCTGCAGCTGCTGTTCTGGTGCCTCACGCGCGCCACTGCCAGTTCTTGCCCGGCCCTACACCCCGCTGCCATGCTGCGCCTCTCCGCGCGGCCCCTCCTTCCCGTCTCCCTTTCTCGATCCGCCCCCTCTCTCCTTCCTCTCCCCTCCCCCCTGCCCCACATCCCCTTCGCCTACCCTGTTCCGCGCCACCTTCTCCCGGCCTCCGCTCGGTCTCTCTCTGCTCTTCTCGTCCCGGCGCATGCTCGCGTTGGCCGGACTTGTCCCCCGGCCCCAAAGGGCTCGCCTTCGGACGTGTCCCTCCCCTACCACTGACCTGGGGGCCAGTTCCCTGTTTAAAAAAGAAAAAAAAGAGATATAAAAAAGTTAAATAAATAATTAAGTAATAGTTAATTAATTGTTACAAAAGTTATTAAGTTAACTAATATTGTTTAAATTACTAATTAGGTTTAGTTGCTAATTATGTTAATCTGTTAATTAGTGTTAGTAGACTATGACATGTGGGTCCCCCTTGACCTGTTGACTGGTCAACCTTAACCCAGTCAACCTGACTGGATTTGCTGACTGGACCATTTGACTTAGTCAACCTTTTAAATTCCCAGAAATTAATAAAAACTTTAGAAAATCATATAAAATAATCCGTAACTCAGATCGAAAAACTTTGTACATAAGTTGCTCAGAACACGACGAATCTGAATAAGCGGTCCGTTTCGTCCTCACGCGTCCCTAACTATCGAATTGCAACCGTTCCCCTCTTATCCTCTGTCCGTAATTCCAAAGACCCGGGAAAATTCTCAGATATATTCTCCCGCTCCGTCTATTACGTGTGATGCTTGTCGTTAGACTCCCCTAGCACCGTGTATCGTATTTGTCCATGCTCTGTTTGCTATATATTTATACTGTTTCCTCTCCCTCTTCTCTCTCGATAGCCCCGACCCCGACGTCGTCCCCGAGACCGACGCAAGCCCCCGGATCCCGAAGACCACATAGACGACCTTGGCCCTTGCGCCGAGCAACCAGGCAACCCCCCCCCCCCCTTTGATCATCCCGATATCGCCCATTCAATTTCCCATGCTTGCATTAGAAATTGCTGCTGCTGCTGCTGCTGCTTTACCTATTCTGATGCATAGCCTGTTCATTGTACCTGCTGTTGATAATTACCTACATATCCTAAACTGTTATGTCTAGGCTGGGTAGAGACCATCAGTGACCCACTTATCCCGACTGCCCGCTGGTCGTCAGAAGACCCGATCAACGGGATTGAAGACCAGGCCCCGACACCGCACATCACCCCCCCCCCCCCCTTAGTTGTAACGACCTGTAGCGTTACTTCTAGTGTCGAGGGTGACACCTCATGTACACTTCTGTGTTAACTTGTAGAGTAGTTATTGCGGTCGTGGTCATCGAGGTGATTCCTCCTTCATCAACCGCTTCCGATAACGACAGCTGTCGTACAACAACCTCAAGTGGTGGGACACCCCCCCCCCCCAAGTGGGGTGATGTCCTCCTCCAGTTCACCTTGACGGATACGTCGAGTGGAATTCAATGAGGGTGAACCTCCGGATTCCCTGATGTTATGGACACACGGATACTTGGACTTTACAATGTTACTTGGAAGGCGGGTCGACCCTGAGGGGTACCCGCGTGTGATGTGAAGGCGGGTTGCCTGTGTGGTGCCCGAGTGGTGAATACGAGGCGCGGCCGGGCATTCTTAACCCTTGCCGCAAGTCCTCGAGACGGGGCGACGGGGTCACATCTTTCGTGAGTCTCTGCTCGTTTTCCGCAAGCCCCTAGTCCACTTACGATTTGGATATTTGATCCGAGCAGGCCTCTGGTCTGATAGCACTAACCATCACGTGGGCATAGTATGGGCGTTCTGCATCGTATGCATCAGCCGAAAGCCCTGTCAGACGTCCAGTTCAGCACTGCGGCCGGGCTGGGCCGGCGCCATCCTGAGGGGTGGTACCGTGATTCGCTCTGCTCGCAACGACCCGGAGTGCACAGGGCGATGGCCCATGACCCCTGAGCGCTTAGGATATAGACCGACGGGGACCTCTCTGCTGAGCTGTAGGTAGGGTTGCGATGTGTTGTTTGGCCGAGGCCGGGCATGACCCAGGAAAGTGTGTCCGGCCGGAGTTAAGCGAGCGTGATGGGTAAGTTGGTGCACCCCTGCAGGGAAGAACACTTCTATCGATAGCCGGTCCTACGGTAAAGGACACTCGGAGTTGTATCCCGATCGATAAAACTAGAACTGGACCCTTGAGACGTTAACAGGTTGATGACTGTATTGGCTCTGGGATCGCTTTCTCACAGGGAGTCGAGAAAGGATCTCAGGACGAGGTTTGATGACTTTATGGCTCTGGGATTGCTTTCTCGCAGGGAGTCGAGAAAGGATCTCTGGGTGAGGTTGATATTATTACTGCTACATTATATGGTATTGTTCTACTCTCTTCTACTGCTGCAAGACCGCTGAAGATGCTAGTCTTCGATAGGACTAGGCCTTCTCTCTATTCTGGCATTTCTGCAGCCCAGTCCACATATACAGCCTCCCCTTGATAATGTTGCATATGTAGTGTAGATCCTTGCTTGCTGAGTACTTCTGAGTACTCACGGTTGCTTTGTTTTCCTTTTTTCTCCCCATATCAGTTTGACGTGACCAGAGGACGGAGCCCCCTGAGACAGATGCCCCGACGATCGCTACTACTACTACCCAGAGGATGGATACTACTACGAGTTGACTGACGACCAGGAGTAGGATCGGAGGGTCCCAGGCAGGAGGCCTTCGCCTTTCGATCGTAGTGTTTTATTTTGCCCCGCCTTTCTAAAGGCCTTTCTGTTTCTATTTTATATCTGTACTCAGATATCTGATGCTTCCGCTGACGCTTGTATGCGAGCTTATGTATTCGAGCCCTCGAGGCCCCTGGCTTGTAATATAAAGCTTGTATGACCTTATTTATGTTTTAGAGTTGTGTTGTGATATCTTCCCGTGAGTCCTTAGGCTTGATCGTGTGCATTTGCGTGTATGATTAGTGCACGATCGGGCCGGGGGCGTCACAAGTTGGTATCAGAGCCGACTGACTGTAGGAACCCCCCCTTTCCAACTCCTTGGCCGAAGTTGAGTCTAGAAACCGGAAAACTGTTTTACTAACTTGGCTGTGTGGCTTACGGGCCCACGTCGCCAATTGGGAGGTATTAGTATCTTTTATTCCTCATCTTTACTCTGGGACTCTGACCTCTCTTCCTTTCGGGTTAACTAAAGTTTACTAACGCCGACACTTAGGATCTCGTAATTCTCGTCCACCCGGAGAGCTGGATATATGTGCGATTTCCCTGACATTGACCTGATTAGTCTGATAATCATTTTCCTTTCCATTGTTTTGTTTAACCCTTCTCTCCGAGATCGGTTATACTTCTCCTTGTCTTTTGACAATCATGAGTTCCTCTGTTTCAGATGGATCGTTTGTTTCCACCACACCCTGCGACGCAGCTACCAGCTGTTCGAGCAGGGATACATCCAGAGTACATTCTTTATCCACTGGGGCAGATGTCAATCCGTTACAATGCCCCGGTACTTTCTCCTCCAGATACCCGCAAAGACTTTGTGATTTATTGTGATGCATCCCGTGAAGGATTAGGCTGTGTCCTAATGCAAGAGCGTAAAGTGATTGCTTATGGCTCTCGTCAGTTGCGCCCACATGAAGAGAATTATCCGGTACATGATCTAGAACTAGCTGCTGTGATCTATGCATGGCAGTTGTGGCGACATTACCTTCTCGGTAATCGTTGCGAGATCTACACGGATCATAAAAGTCTGAAGTACTTGTTCACTCAGCCATCTCTGAATCTCCGTCAGCAAAGATGGATGGAGACCATTGCGGACTATGACTTGGGTATTTCTTATACCCCTGGCAAGGCTAACGTAATGGCTGATGCATTGAGCCGTAAATCTTACTGCTCTGAACTTGAGGTTCAGCTACAGCAACCACTTCTGTATGAAGAGCTTCGAAAGCTAAATCTCGAGATAGTTCCCCAAGGATACCTAAAAACCTTGGTTGTTGAACCAGACCTTGAGAAAGCTGTTAAGAATGCGCAAGCTAAAGATGCTGAAATTGATCTGATGAAGAAAGACCTTCACCTTGTAAAGTACAGGGATTTCTCGCTGTCTGAAGATGGAACCTTGTATTTCAGAGACCGCATTGTCGTACTCGTCTTCGAGCTTGACTGACAAAGTCATGAAGGAGGCACATGATACCCCGCTGTCTATTCATTCCGGGTAGCACCAAGATGTATCGTGTCTCCGTCAAAGGTACTGGTGGTCTAAAATGAAGCAGGACATTGCTCGTATGTTGCTGAATGTGATGTGTGTCGCCCGGTTAAGCAGAACATCAGAACCACGCTGGAATTTGCCACCACTTCCTATTCCTCTATGGAAATGGAGAAGGTTCAGATGGATTCGTTACAGGACATCTCCCAGGGCACAAAAGGGTCACGACGCTATTCTTGTCGTCGTCGACCAACTCTCCAAAGTTGCACACTTTCTGCCCGTCAAGGAAACTATCACTGCTAGTCACGTTAGCAGAGTTATATATCTCCAGAATTGTTTCACTCCACGGTATTCCGAAAGAGATCAGTTCAGACCGGCAGCATTTCACATGGTCATTTCTGGGAAAGTTTCCAAAAAGCTATGGGAACTCATATTACTTGGAGTTCAGCTTATCACCTCAGTCCCAAGGCCAAGTTGAGCGAGTCAACAACAAGTGCTTGAAGACATGCTACGGATTGTGTTATTTTTCGGCAAGAAGTGGGAAGAATCTCTTCCGTATGCCGAGTTCTCTTATAACAACAGTTATCAAGCCAGCTTGAAAATGGCCCCCTTTGAGTTCTCTATGGACGCAAGTGTAGAACCCCTCGAATTGGTCAGAAACTGGGGAACGACCGCTCGTGGGTCCGGATATTATTCAACACGAAAGAAACAAGTCCGTATTGTCCGGGAAAATCTCAAGGCAGTCCGGATCGCCAGAAGAGCAACTATGATCGCAAACGATGGGGTTTGACTTACAACCTGGTGATCAAGCTTATCTACGTGTCACTCCTATGAAGGGACTCACCGTTTCGGAATCAAGGGCAAGCTAGCTCCACGCTACATTGGTCCTTTCCGCATTATTGCTAGACGTGGTCAAGTGGCATATAAATTGGAATTGCCGCCGCATTCTCTCATATCCACGACGTCTTCCATGTGTCGCAACTTCGAAAATGCTTCAAGGAATCTCCGCACCGCGCAGTGGATCATGAGATGCTTGAATTGCAAGTGAACTTTCTTATAAGGAGCATCCGATCCGCATCCTCGATGAAGCTGAACGTCGGACCCGTCAGAAGGTTACCAAGTTCCTCAAAGTGCAGTGGTCAAATCATACTGAAGATGAAGCCACTTGGGAACGCGAGGATAATCTTCGTGCGGAATGCCCCAAACTTTTTCTTTCTACTTCTTAATTCTCGGGACGAGAATTCTTGTTAGTAGAGGAGATTTGTAACACCCCCGTGGGTTAACTACAGTAATTCCATTTTGATTATGCCAAGTCAGAAGGATAATCAGTGCATGATCATCATTTGACATCTCATAATGCTTTTCAACTCCTAAGTCAAAACCCAAATTTAAGTGAAAGTGGAAAATAAAGTGCCTGAACCCGAAAAAAGAAAATGTGCATCATGTTGCAATATTCTAGCAGTTATAAAAATGATTGCAAAATTTGTTGGAATTTGTAAAGACCGCACAACAAGGAACAGCAAGGGCAACATAACACTGTTAATCCTTTTTTCAATTTAAATTAAAATCCAAACAAAAGATATGGACCCCAAACCCAAAATTCTGCAGTGACAGATAATGCATGGAATAATGGCAAGTCTGCATATTTTAACAAAAAGTCTTTTGGAGAATAAAAATAAAAGAGAAAACAGAAGAAAAGGGAAATCTGGAAAATAAATAATATAAAAAAACAAGTAACAAGGAAAAGCCCCCCCCCCCCCGGGACCAACTGGGCCGTGGCCCAGTGGCCACCAGGCCACCACCCAGGCCGGCCCATCCCCCCCCCCTGGCCTATACCCCCTCCCCCTCACTCGGGAGAACCCTAGCCCAACCCCCACCCTCCCCACTCCCCCCCCATCTCATGTCGTCACGATTGGAATCGGGACGGGAGGAGGCCGACGCACGAACGACGCTACAACGCGCACGGCGACCCCGCGACCGCGCCGCCCCGCTCCCGACGCCGGCGCCCGTCCTCGTCCTTCTTCTCCACCAGACCGCCCCCAGCGGAGCCGTTCCCGAAACCCGTCCGCCCGAAGCCACCTCCGGCGCCCCGCGCCCGCACCGTCGCCGGCCCTGCCGCCGCCCGCCTCAAAGCACTCCCCAACCACCAACGCCGTAGCCCCCTCCTTCCGCCCCATGTGAGCCGCGCCCCTCTCCTCTCTCTCTCCCCGACGACACCGGCCCGTCGACTCCACCGCCGGCCACCGCTGCCCCACGTCGGCCAGCCTCAGACCCACACCCCCCATGTGAGCTCACCTCGGCCACAGGGGGTGGGGGGGGGGGGGGGGGGGGGGGGGGGGGGGGGGGGGGGGGGACCGGACGCCCTCTTCCCCCCCGTACCCCGTTAGCCCACCACCGCCGCGCCCCACGCCCGGCCCCGTGCCCCGCCAGCGCCGTAGCCGCGACTCGACGCTGCCGGTCGTGCTCGTCGCTATGCCGCTTCCGTGTGCTGTGGCTCCACCTACTGTGCCGCTCTCCGAAGATGCCACGCACCGCGCGGCCGCATCGCCCCGTCGCTGCTCGCATCGCCGCCGCCTGCAGCGCTGGTGCCTACGCGCAGCCACTGCCGGCGCGCCCTACACCGCCCTCTGCTGCCGCCGCGCGCCAGCGCACCGCCTGGCAATCGCCGCTGCTGCCGCAGCCCCGCTCTCGCCTGCCTCCCCCTCGCGCGCCGCCCAGCCCGGCGCCTCCCTGGCCGCGCCTCGCCGCGCCGCTCGCCTTGCCCGCGCGCATGAGCGCGTTGGCCGGACTTGTCCGGCCCCGAAAGGGGCTCGCCTCGGACGTGTCCTCCCTACCACTGACCAGTGGGCCAGTTCGCTGTTAAAAAAGAAAAAAAAGAAGAGATATAAAAAAAAGTTAAATAAATAATTAAGTTAATAGTTAATTAATTAGTTAAAAAGTTAATTAAGTTAATTAATATTGTTTTAAATTAACATTTAGGTTAGTTGCTAATTAATGTTTAATCTGTTAATTAGTGTTAGTAGACTATGACATGTGGGTCCCCCTTGACCCTGTTGACTGGTCAACCTTAACCCAGTCAACGCAGACTGGATTTGCTGACTGGACCATTTGACTTAGTCAACACTTTTAAATCCAGAAATTAATAAAAACTTTAGAAATCTATAAAATAATCCGTAACTCAGATCGAAAAACTTTGTACATGAAAGTTGCTCAGAACGACGAGACGAATCTGAATACGCGTCCCTAACTATCCGAACTTGCAACCGTTCCCCTCTTATCCTCGGTCCGATAATTCCAAAGACCCGGGAAATATCGTCAGATATTCTCCCGCTCCGTCTGTTACTGTGATGCTGCGTTAGACTACCCCTAGCACCGTGTATGTATTTGTCATGCTCAGTTTGCCTATATATTATAACTGTTTCCTCCCTCTTCTCTCTCGATAGCCCCCAACCCCGACGTCGTCCCCGAGACCGACGCAGCCCCGCGATCCCGAAGACACATAGACGACTTGCCCTTGCCGCCGAGCAACCAGGCAAGCCCCCCCCCCCCCTTTTGTCATCCCGATATCGCCCATTCTAATTCCCATGCTTGCATTAGAATTGCTGTGCTGCTGTGCTTTACCTATTCTGATGCATAGCCTGTTCATTGTAACCTGCGTTGATAATTACCTACATATCCTAAACTGTTTAGTCTAGGCTGGGTAGAGACCTATCAGTGACCCCACTATACCGACTGCGCGCTGGATCGTCAGAAGACCCGATCAACGGGATTGAAGACCAGGCTCGACACCGCACATCCCCCCCCCCCCCTTAGTTGTAACGACACTGTAGCGTTACTATCGAGTGTCGAGGGTGAAACCTCATGTAGCACTTCTGATGTTAACTCTGTAGAGTAGTTATTCGGTCGTGGTCATCGAGGGTGATTCCTCCTTCACCGCTTCCGATAACGACGCTGTCGTACAACACCTCAAGTGTGGACCCAGTGAGGGTGATTCCTCCTAGTTCACCTTGACAGATACGTCGAGTGGGAATTCAATGAGGGTGATACCTCGGATTCCCTGATGTTATGGACACACGGATACTTGGACTTTACAATGTTACTTGGAAAGGCGGGTCGACCCTGAGGGGTACCCGCGTGTGATGTGAAGGCGGGTTGCCTGTGTGGTGCCCGAGTGGTGAATACGAGGCGCGGCCGGGCATTCTTAACCCTTGCCGCAAGTCCTCGAGACGGGGCGACGGGGTCACATCTTTCGTGAGTCTCTGCTCGTTTTCCGCAAGCCCCTAGTCCACTTACGATTTGGATATTTGATCCGAGCAGGCCTCTGGTCTGATAGCACTAACCATCACGTGGGCATAGTATGGGCATTCTGCATCGTATGCATCAGCCGAAAGCTCTGTCAGACGTCCAGTTCAGCACTGCGGCCGGGCTGGGCCGGCGCCATCCTGAGGGGTGGTACCGTGATTCGCTCTGCTCGCAACGACCCGGAGTGCACAGGGCGATGGCCCATGACCCCTGAGCGCTTAGGATATAGACCGACGGGGACCTCTCTGCTGAGCTGTAGGTAGGGTTGCGATGTGTTGTTTGGCCGAGGCCGGGCATGACCCAGGAAAGTGTGTCCGGCCGGAGTTAAGCGAGCGTGATGGGTAAGTTGGTGCACCCCTGCAAGGAAGAACACTTCTATCGATAGCCGGTCCTACGGTAAAGGACACTCGGAGTTGTATCCCGATCGATACAACTAGAACTGGACCCTTGAGACGTTAACAGGTTGATGACTGTATTGGCTCTGGGATCGCTTTCTCACAGGGAGTCGAGAAAGGATCTCAGGACGAGGTTTGATGACTTTATGGCTCTGGGATTGCTTTCTCGCAGGGAGTCGAGAAAGGATCTCTGGGTGAGGTTGATATTATTACTGCTACATTATATGGTATTGTTCTACTCTCTTCTACTACTGCAAGACCGCTGAAGATGCTAGTCTTCGATAGGACTAGGCCTTCTCTCTATTCTGGCATTTCTGCAGCCCAGTCCACATATACAGCCTCCCCTTGATAATGTTGCATATGTAGTGTAGATCCTTGCTTGCTGAGTACTTCTGAGTACTCGCGGTTGCTTTGTTTTCCTTTTTTCTCCCCATATCAGTTCGACGTGACCAGAGGACGGAGCCCCCTGAGACAGATGCCCCGACGATCGCTACTACTACTACCCAGAGGATGGATACTACTACGAGTTGACTGACGACCAGGAGTAGGATCAGAGGCTCCCAGGCAGGAGGCCTTCGCCTTTCGATCGTAGTGTTTTATTTTGCCCCGCCTTTCTAAAGGCCTTTCTGTTTCTATTTTATATCTGTACTCAGATATCTGATGCTTCCGCTGACGCTTGTATGCGAGCTTATGTATTCGAGCCCTCGAGGCCCCTGGCTTGTAATATAAAGCTTGTATGACCTTATTTATGTTTTAGAGTTGTGTTGTGATATCTTCCCGTGAGTCCTTAGGCTTGATCGTGTGCATTTGCGTGTATGATTAGTGCACGATCGGGCCGGGGGCGTCACAGGGAGCTTCTACCGGAAAACGTTTGATTGGCCATTATGAAGCTATGTGCATTCCTCAATGCAATCTCTAAGAAGGTAATCGATCCAGAAATCCTACCAAGGTTAAAGAATGATTTGGTGCAATGTCTTGTCAGTTTCGAGTTGGTGTTCCCGTCATCCTTCTTCAATATCATGACGCACCTCCTAGTTCAACTAGTCGACGAGATTGCCATTCTGGGTCCTCTATTTCTACACAATATTTTCCCCTTTGAGAGGTTCATGGGAGTCTTAAAAAAATTGTTCATAACCGTGCTAGGCTAGAAGGAAGCATCTCCATGGGCCGGCAAATAGAGGAGGTCATTGGGTTTTGTGTTGACTTCATTCCTGACCTTAAGCCAATTGGTGTCCCTCAATCGTGGTATGAGGGGAGACTGACTGGAAAAGGCACGCTAGGAGCTGATTCAATAATATGTAGGGACGAGCATTCTTGGGATCAAGCACACTACACAGTTCTACAGAATTCTACCTTGGTGACCCCGTATGTCAATGAAGACAAGAATATTCTGCGCTCCAAACACCCGGAGCAGTCTAACGACTGGATTACATGTGAACACATCAGGACTTTCTGCAGTTGGTTGCAAACACATCTCATGGGTAACAACACTGTTGGAGATGAGTTGTACTCATTGGCCAGGACACCATTTCGACTGTATTGACGTACCAAGGATACGAGATAAATGGGAATACATTTTACACGATCGCCCAAGATCAAAAGAGCACCAACCAAAACAGTGGTGTTCGCTTTGATGCAGCAACCAACTGGGGAAAGGACACATATTATGGTTACATAGTGGACATATGAGAACTTGATAATGGACATGATTTTAAGGTCCCTTTGTTTCAGTGCAAATGGGTCAATCTGTCAGGAGGCGGGGTACAGGTAGACCCGCAGTACGGAATGATAACAGTGGATCTCAACAATCTTGGGTACACAGACGAACCATTCGTCCTAGCCAATGATGTGGCGCAGGTTTTCTATGTGAAGGACATGTCTACCAAACCGAGAAAAAGAAAAGATAAGGAAGCGAATACATCAGTCGATGAGCCAAAGCGCCACATAGTTCTTTCAGGTAAAAGAGACATCATGGGAGTGGAGGGCAAGACAGACATGTCTGAAGATTATGAAAAGTTTCATGAAATTCCTCCCTTCAAAGTGAAGGCTGACCCAAGCACCCTGTTAAACGATGAAGATTATCCATGGTTACGGTGCAATAAGCAAGGGAAACACGTGAAGAAAAAGTGAAGATGGCTTTGATCTAGAATATCACTATAGTTACATGTCAAGAAATGAAATCCCTTTTGTAATAGATGAGTTTTCGTCCGAAACCTTGACACTTCGAAAGAGATTGTCTAGTTTGTACACGAAGTGCATCCACCCATAACGCTCTCAACTTTTTAGCACATGCTATGTGGGTGAAATTATGATACCATGCCAACTTTCAACCTTTTCAGAGTTCATTTGTAGTGCTTGTCAATTTGAGGGTCATTTAGCTCAAAATAAATCATTAAATGCATGAAAAATAGCAAATGAAGTCACAAAAGGGTTGAAAATTGATGATGCGGCTTTGAATGGTGCATTTTGAACACACAAAAAGTCTGGAGTTAAAATAAGTCAAAAGAGATTGTCCACTTTGTACACGAAGTGCATCCAGTTTCTGCCGTAACCCCCTCAGCTTATTAGCACATGCTATGTGGGTGAAATTATGATACCATGCCAACTTCCAACCTTATCAGAGTTCATTTGTAGTGCTTTTCAATTTCAGGGTCATTTAGCTCAAAATATATCAATAAATGCATGAAAAATAGCAAATGAAGTCACAAAAAGGGTTAAAAATTGACGATGTGGCTTTGAATGGTGCATTTTGAACACACAAAAAGTCTGGAATCAAAATAAGTTCAAAAATGAAATCCCTTTGTAGTAGATGAGTTTTCGTCCGGAACACTGATACTTCGAAAGAGATTGTCCAGTTTGTACACGAAGTGCATCCAGTTTTTCCCGTAACCCTCTCAACTCTTTAGAACATGCTATGTGGGTGAAATTATGATACCATGCCAAGTTTCAACCTTTTAAGAGTTCATTTGTAGTGCTTGTCAATTTTAGGTTCATTTAGCTCAAAATAAATCATTAAATACATGAAAAATAGCAAATGAAGTCACAAAAGGGTTGAAAATTGATGATGTGGCTTTGAATGGTGCATTTTGAACACTCAAAAATTTGGGAGTTAAAATAAGTTAAAAAATGAAATCTCTTTGTAGTAGATAAGTTTTCGTCCGAAACCGTGACACTTCGAAAGAGACTGTCCAGTTTGTACATGAAGTGCATCCAGTTTTTCCTGTAACCCACTCAACATTTTAGCACATGCTACGTGGGTGAAATTATGATACCATGCCAAGTTTCAACCTTTTTAGAGTTCATTTGTAGTGCTTGTCAATTTAAGGGTCATTAAGCTCAAAGTAAATCATTAAATGCATGAAAAATAGCAAATGAAGTCACAATGGGTTGAAAATTGATGATGTGGCTTTGAATGGTGCATTTTGAACACACAAAAAGTCTAGAGTTAAAAAAAGTTAAAAAAAATGAAATCCCTTTGTAGTAGACGAGTTTTCGTCCCAAACCCTCATACTTCCAAAGGGATTGTCCAGTTTGTACACGAAGTGTATCCAGTTTTTCCCGTAACCTTCTCAACTTTTTAGCACAAGCTATGTGGGTGAAATTATGATACCATGCCAACTTTCAACCTTATCAGAGTTCATTTGTAGTGCTTTTCAATTTCAGGGTCATTTAGCTCAAAATATATCATTAAATGCATGAAAAATAGCAAATGAAGTCACAAAAAGGGTTGAAAATTGATGATGTGGCTTTAAATGGTGCATTTTGAACATACAAAAATTCTGGAGTAAAAATAAGTTAAAAAAATAAAATCCCTTTGTAGTACAGGAGTTTTCGTCCGAAACCCTGATACTTCGAAAGACATTGTCTAGTTTGTACACGAAGTGCATCCAGTTTTTCTTGTAACCTTCTCAACTCTTTAGCACATGCTAGGTGGGTGAAGTTATGATACCATTCCAACTTTCAACCTTTTCAGAGTTCATTTGTAGTGCTTGTCAATTTCAGGGTCATTTAGCTCAAAGAATGAACTAATATAAAAAAGAATGAACTAAAAAGATTTTATAAAACTCTAATAGCAAAAAGAATGAACTTAAAAGATTTTATAAAACTCTAATAGCAAAAAGAATGAACTAAAAGGAATCAATTAAATATAATATTCTTCAATAGCAAAAAGAATCAAAAATATATATACTAAAATTATCAAAGTATTTATTTGTTAAAAACTTTAATAGTAAAAATAATTTTCATAGGGTATTTTTTGTTACAGACTTCAATAGAAAACTAAAAAGCTTTTATAAAACTCTAATAGCAAAAGGAATCAACTAAAAAGAATCAATATAAAATAAAACTTATGCAACTAAAATTATATAAAATTTATTCAACTAAAATTATATAACTAAAAATAACATATGTAGAAAATAACATTAAAAAATTAAAAACATAACATATGCAAAAAATAAAAAAAGGCCCGCATACTAGCCAACACGGCCTGCATACGACTAGAAACCCTAGAAATGGGCCAGGATGCAGGCCCGTAGTGCTAGCAGGCCCAACAGGGCGTGACATAGTCATGTACTGCCAGCATAA
Organism: Thinopyrum elongatum; assembly: GCA_011799875.1. Lineage (NCBI taxonomy): Eukaryota > Viridiplantae > Streptophyta > Magnoliopsida > Poales > Poaceae > Thinopyrum > Thinopyrum elongatum. The sequence goes on from CM022298.1 coordinate 21,258,286, forward strand.
GAGAGGAGCTCGAGAGGGTAGCGGTAGCAGCGCTTATAAACCACTCCGAGCCCCTCTCAACTAGCGAGGTGGGACTAAACTTTTGGCTGCGGAACCACAACCCTTTAGTCCTGGTTGGTGGCTCCAACCGGGACTAAAGGCACCCCTTTGGTCCCGGTTCGAGTCACCAACCGGGACCAAAGTTCTTTGCTTCCCACCCTTTGGGCTGCTGAAATTGACCTTTAGTCCCGGTTGGTGGCTCCAACCGGGACGAAAGGGGGGCCTTTAGTCCCGGTTGGAGCCACCAACCGGGACTAAAGAGGGGTCTATATAAGCGGGACTTAGAGAATTTTCCAAACATCACTGCAGTTTCTCCTCCTACTCTCCTCCGACGACGCCGCCAGGCTGCCCCGACGCCGTCCCCGGCCCGCTCCCCTCACCGCGCCCTGCCCCGACGTCATCGCCGTGCCCCTGCCCCGCCGTCGCTGTCGCCGTCACCGCCCCCGAGCCCACTCTCGCTCATCGTCGCCGCCCCCCAGCCCTCCTCACCGGCCCTCCTCCCCGAGCCCTCGCTGCCCCTTCTCGCCGAGCTATCGCCGCCCCCGCTGTGAGCCGCCGCCGCCCCAGCCCGATGTGTGCTGTCCATTTTTTGTTCTTTTTTTGTTTATTAATTATGTTTATGTATATATGTACGTATATGTCGAAGTATATGTAGATGCTTAGTGTATATATATGTATGTATGTATGGATGGATGGATGGATGTATATAGAAAATATTGATATGGTGAATTTTTTTTTCATAGTATTTTTTTGTTCATAGAATTAATATCAAGTGGCACTTTTGAAACAAAGTTTTGAGCAAGCTAATGGACTCTTGCAGAGATGCAATTGATATTACCTTGTAGATCACAGGAGAGTGATCAATATTGATATAAGGCACTAACCCATAGGATGTACAGAACAATAGTTGTACCCTTTGGAAAACACCTAAGTGATGTTTAAAGCTGAGGAATTCTCAGACTTAGCAGAATTCCAGGAATTTTCAGGATATTGGTAAAACTTTAAAAATTCATAGAAAATTAACCGTAATTCCGATGAAAATAATTTATATATGAAAATCAATCAGAAAAATATGAAGAATCCGAATATGCCATCCGTTCGTCTATCACAAGCAGTTAGCAAAGAGAACCTGGAACCGTCCCCCTCTATTTCATCTGTCCGAAAATACAGACTTCAGGAAAACATTCCGGATGTTCTCCCCCTTCACCTATATCGTGTAGTGCCGTGTTAGAACACCCCTAACTCTCTCAGGAACGTATCCCCGATAACTTCGACATGAGGGGGGGGGGGTCCGCAAGTATCCTTGAAGACCATGAAAGAGCCGGTCCGCAAAGTATCCTCTCTCGAAAGATAGGACGACTCATTAGACATGATGGGGGAGGAGTCCTCGACGATCATCTGAAACTAACTGTTATAAAACTTGTGATCTTTGAATGATGTTTGCCACTAATCCATTGCTCATATGCATATGATTCCTTGTTATGATTAAGTCTATGTTTGCCACTAATCCATCTCTCATGGTTGTATATTGCCATGTTGTAATATTTGCAGAAACTACGGACAGATACTTAGAAAAAGAAGAGTTGTTGGGGGATATAATCCGCGACGGCTCCGGTGATCGAATGGAGGAGGAAGGAGATCATGACGGCTCCGGTGATCGAATGGAGGGGGAAGGAGCCTTAACTGTAGCAAAGTCCGACGAGGTATATGTATATATATATATTAATTAAGCCTCTGCTGACTAGATGCATTAATTGTTTTGTATGTACATATATTGACGCTTCTTTCTTCTTTTATAGCCCTCTGGATCGAGCCAAACTTTGGTAAGGAGACGAGGCCCGAAGAAAAGGTTGGGCCAGGATGAAAGGTTCATGATCGAAGAACTCGCTCCAAATGGCCAACCGATTGCTCACAAGCGGACGCAGGACACATTTATACATCAGTGCGGAGTTATTGTTAGGGACAGTGTCCCGATCAACATCCAAGAATGGAATAAGAAGAAGGACCCTGAAGTTTCTTATGTCCACGATAGACAGAAAGATGATCTTTGGAACTCGCTGGTGACAAATTTCAGCATACCACCAGAGGAGGATCCGAATAAGCCAGTTATTCTCCCGAAGGTCAAGGCATTTTCTCTTAAGAAGATGGCAGAACTATTCAAGAACTAGAAGAAAGATTTGAATAAAAAGATGTCGACAAAGACAAGACTCCATAATTCACTGATGTCTACTACGCAACTTTATTCTTGTATACTCGTGTTGGGCCTCCAAGCGCAGAGTTTTGTAGGACAGTAGCAATTTTCCCTCAAGTGGATTACCTAAGGTTTATCAATCCGTGTGAGGCATAGGATGAAGATGGTCTCTCTCAAACAACCCTGAAACCAAATACAAGAAATCTCTTGTGTCCCCAACACACCCAATACAATGGCAAACTGTATAGGTGCACTAGTTCGGCAAAGAGATGGTGATAAAAGTGTAATATGGATGGTAGAAATATATTTTTATAATCTGAATAAATAAAAACAGCAAGGTAGCAAGTGACAAAAGTGAACACAAATGGTATTGCAATGCTTGAAAACAAGGCCTAGGGTCCGTACTTTTGCTAGTGCAATCTCTCAACAATGCTAATATAATTGGATCATATAACCATCCCTCAACGTGCGATGAAGAATCACTCCAAAGTTCCTATCTAACGGAGAACATAAGAATAAATTGTTTGTAGGGTACGAAACCACCTCAAAGCTATTCTTTCCGATCGATCTATCCAAGAGTTCGTACTAAAATAACACGAAAGCAAATTCAGATTCGTAATGCTCAATCCAACACAAAGAACCTCAAAGAGTGCCCCAAGATTTCTATCGGAGAAACAAAGACAATAACGTGCATCAACCCCTATGCATAGATTACCCCAATGTCACCTCGGGAATCTGCGAGTTGAGTGCCAAAACATATATCAAGTGAATCAATATAATACCCCATTGTCACCACGTGTCTTTATATGCAAGACATATATCAAGTGCTCTCAAATCCATAAAAGTATTCAACCCGATAAAACAAAATCTCAAAGGGAAAACTCAATTTATCACAACAAGATAGAGAAGGGAAAACACCATATGATCCGACTATATTAACAAAGCCCGCGATACATCAAGATTGTGCATCTCAAGAACACGAGAGAGAGAGAGAGAGAGATTAAACACATAGCTATGGGTACAAACCCACATCCCCGAGGGTGGACTACTCCCTCCTCATCATGGTGGCCACCGGGATGATGAAGATGGCCACCAGTGATGATTTCCCCCTCCGGCAGGGTGACGGAACGGGGTCTAGATTGGATCTCGTGGATACAGAGGCCTTGCGGTGGCAGAACTTCTGATCTAGGGTCTCCGCGTGGGTTTTTGGAATATTTGGCAATTTATAGGGCGAAGAGGCGGTGCGGGAGGCCACCGAGATGGACACAACCCACCGGGGCACGCCAGGGGGGCCAGGCGCGCCCTGGTGGGTTGTGCCCCCCTCGGGGCACCCCCCAGGTGCTAATCTAGCCAGTTGGATCTCTTCTGGTCCATAAAAAATCCACAAAAAGTTTCGCTGCGTTTGGACTCCGTTTGATATTGATTTTCTGTGATGTAAAAAACAAGCAAAAAAACAGCAACTGGCACTGGGCACTATGTCATTATGTTAGTCCGAAAAAATGATATAAAGTTGCTATAAAATGATTGTAAAACATCCAAGAATGATAATATAGCAGTATGAATACTTCATAAATTATAGATACGTTGGAGACGTATCATTCACCGGTCAATATGCGAAGATAAAAGATCACTGGCCCGCATCTGTGGCCTACAAGAAATCGGAGAAGGTTAAGCAAAGGTCACAGATAAATAAGCAAAATGTTGCAAAGAAGAAGTATCACCATGTTACGGGGTCAGGTGGCTACAGCAAAGCCCAGCCTACGTGGGACAAAGCTGAGCAAGACCTGGTTGGTAAACGGGTCCAACCAACGACATTGCACTGGCCAGATCGGGCAAGGACTTGGTTCTTCGGGGTTGGGGGAACTTTGGACCCAGAATCAGGGAAGTGTCATTTCACTAAAGCTCAACTTGCAATACCTGTCAAAAAGCTTGAGGAAGCAATCAAGGAAGCGCAGGAAGGGAGGTTCCATCCCGAGAGAGAGAGAAGGACAAGCTGTCCAAGGCCCTCGGGAATCCTAAACACACAGGACAAACATGAGGCACATCAGGCTCCATTCCATGGGTGCATGGGTTTCCCGACAGCAGTGGTTCTAGAAGCCGAGAGAGAAATAAGAAAGAAGAAGCAAGCGAAATGCAGAAGATCAATGAAAGATTAGCGAAACTAGATGAACTTGAGAGCCAGCGAGCTACCGGCCAACCATCATAGCGGCACGAAGATCCTTCATTCGACACTGCCCCCGAAGCTACCCCACCATCTCAGCGGAGAAGCAGCGTGGCTTCCACGGAGCTCGTTCAGCCTGTTATCATGGCTCCTTGCTACCCCGTGGATATTATCACGGAGAATGAACATTGTGTGCTAACGGTGAAATCCCATAACCTGACCTTGAAGGTGGCGGTCGGCTCTGTCTTACATCCTCAAGCTGAGGGAACTTTCCATTGCCGTCCGATTCCACATGGCTTTGCTATTGTCGGGGTGGACGCCGCCTCAGCAGACTCAATCGGAGGAGGCCCCTCAACAGACTCCTCACAGTCCAGCTCAGCCGTCTCAGCTGTCTGAGTCGTCTCCGGCGCATGAGTGATACATCTCCAACGTATCTATAATTTTTGATTGTTCCATGCTATTATATTATCTGTTTTGGATGTTTTATATGCATTAATATGCTATTTTATATTATTTTTGGGACTAACCTATTAACCAAGAGCCCAGTGCCAATTTCTGTTTTTTTCCTTGTTTTTGAGTTTCGCAGAAAAGGAATACCAAACGGAGTCCAGACGGAATAAAACTTTCGCGATGATATTTCTTGGACCAGAAGGAAACCAGGAGACTTGGAGATGAAGTCGGAGGAGCCACGAGGCGGCCACAAGGATGGAGGGCGCACCCAGGGGGGTAGGGTGAGCCCCCCACACTTGTGGGCCCCTCGTGCACTTCCTGACCTAATTCTTTCGCCTATATATACTTATATATCCCCAAGCCAACAGGGGCATCCACGAAAAGACTTTTCCACCGCCGCAACCTTCTGTACCCATGAGATCCCATCTAGGGACCTTTTCCGGCACCCTGCTGGAGGGGGATTCGATCATGGAGGGCTTCTACATCAACAACATTGCCCTTCCGATGAAGCGTGAGTAGTTTACCACAGACCTACGGGTCCATAGCTAGTAGCTAGATGGCTTCTTCTCTCTCTTTGATTCTCAATACCATGTTCTCCTCGATGTTCTTGGAGATTTATTCGATGTAATACTTTTTTGCGGTGTGTTTGCCGAGATCCGATGAATTGTGGATTTATGATCATCTTATCTATGAATATTATTTGAATCTTCTCTGAATTCTTATATGCATGATTTGATATCTTTGTAATTCTCTTCGAACTATCGGTTTGGTTTGGCCAACTAGATTGGTTTTTCTTGCAATGGGAGAAGTGCTTAGCTTTGGGTTCAATCTTACGATGTCCTTTCCCAGTGACAGTTGGGGCAGTAGGGCAGGTATTGTATTGTTGCCATCGAGGATAAAAAGATGGGGTTTTCATCATATTGCTTGAGTTAATTCCTCTACATCATGTCTTCTTACTTAATGCATTACTCCGTTCTTTATGAACTTAATACTCTAGATGCATGCTGGACAGCGATCGATGTGTGGAGTAATAGTAGTAGATGCAGAATCGTTTCGGTCTACTTGACACGGACATGATCCTATATTCATGATCATTGCCTTAGATATCGTCATAACTTTCCACTTTTCTATCAATTGCTCGGCAGTAATTTGTTCACCCACCGTATTATTTTCTATCTTGAGAGAAGACTCTAGTGAAACCTATGGCCCCCGGGTCTATTTTCCATCATATAATTTTCTACTTTTCATCATACAAGTTTCCGATCTACTATTTTGCAATCTTTAACTTTCCGATCTATTAAATAAAAATACCAAAAATATTTACCTTATCGTTTATCTATCTCTATCAGATCTCACTTTTGCAAATAACCGTGAAGGGATTGACAACCCCTTTATCGCGTTGGGTGCAAGTTGTTTGATTGTTTGTGCAGGTAATCGGTGATTTGTGCGTTGTCTCCTACTGGATTGATACCTTTGTTCTCAAACTGAGGGAAACACTTATCTCTACTTTGCTGCATCACCCTTTCCTCTTCAAGGGAAAAACAAACGCAAGCTCAAGAAGTAGCAGGAAGAATTTCTGGCGCCATTGTCGGGGAGATCTACGCCAAGTCAAGACAGACCAAGTACCCATCATACACTCTCATCTCTTGCATTACATTATTCGCCATTCGCCTCTCGTTTTCCACTCCCCCACTTCTAAAATGATTTTCGAAAAGATTTGCCTTTTTATTCGCCCTTCTTCCATTCGATCTTTTGTTTGCTTGTGTTACCATGTGCCTTCTTTTTGCTTGCATCTTCACTTGCTAAAAATTTTATGGATCCTCATCCACTTGCTAATCTTTTTAAGAGATCCAATTATGATGAAACTATTGCTACTGAGTTTTGTGCACTAGATTATCTTTATGAAGTTTTGCTTGAAATTCGTGAATCTAAAAATTGTGATGAAGAAATTTATGAAGTGATTCACGATAGCTCTTTGAATAAAAAGCATGATTGCAATGGTTTTATTATAAATTCTATTAATGTCAATTGTGTTGATGATATGCAAAACCCTAAGCTTGGGGATGCTAGTTTTGCTATGTCTACTACTTGTTGCAATGATCATGATTGGGGTGATTCTTCTTATGATCTTGAAATTTTATTTAAGCCCCATGATGAATAGGAGATTGATAATAATGTTTGCAATAATATTGAAAGTTGGTTTGGAAGAGTGTCAACTTTAGATCCCACATATTTGGAGAATATTCAATCTTATGAATTTTTTGATAAAAGTGGGTTTGGAGAGTTCATGACTTTAGTTAATGTTAATCCCACTATTTTGGAAGAGTGTCAACGTCGCATGCATGTGGATCGTGTTGAGAATATGTTATGTGATAGCTATATTGTTGAATTTTCTTATGATCATACATGCAATTATTATGAGAGAGGAAAATATGGTTGTGGAAATCTTCATGTTACTAAATTACATCTCGTTATGTTGAGATTGCTATTGTTTCTTTCTTCTTCCTTGCATATGCTAGATCTTCCTTGTCTTGCTAATTTGTTTGCTTATAAAATGCCTATGCATAGGAAGTATGTTAGACTTATATGTGTTTTGTCATGTGTTTTATGATGCTCTCTTCGTGCTTCAATTCTTCTCTTTTATGTGAGCATCATTGAAATTATCAATGCCTAGCTAAAAGGCTTTAAAGAAAAGCGCTTGTTGGGAGACAACCCAATATTTTTCCTTGCTGTTTTTCAATAAATAATTCATCTTGCCTCTGGTTAGATGTGGTTTTATGTTTTAATTAGTGCTTGTGCCAAGTAAGACCTTTGGGATGGCTTACGGTGATAGTTGATTTGATCTTGCTGAAAAACAGAAATTTTTGCGTCCGGTCTCAGAATTTTAATAATTCACTGGAGCGCTTAAAAACCCTGAATTTTTTTATACGAGATTTATATACAAATTTACTCTGTTGTCCTAATGTTTCAGAATTTTGGAGTTAAATAAGTATTAGAACAATTCGGATCTTCGCAGACTGTTCTGTTTTTGGCAGATTCTGTTTTCTTTGTGTTGTTTGCTTATTTTGATGAATCTATGGGTAGTATCGGGGGGTATGAACCATGGAAAAGTTGGAATACATTAGATATTACACCAATATAAATAAAGAATGAGTTCACAACAGTTCCAAAGTGGTGATTTATTTTCTTATACTAACGGAGTTTATGAGATTTTCGGTTGAGTTTTGTGTTGTGAAGTTTTCATGTTTTGGGTAACGATTTGATGGACTATGGAATAAGGAGTGGCAAGAGCCTAAGCTTGGGGATGCCCAATGCACCCCAAGGTAATATTAAAGGACAACCAAGAGCCTAAGATTGGGGATGTCCCGGAAGGCATCCCCTCTTTCGTCTTCGTCTATCGGTAACATTACTTGAGGCTATATTTTTATTCACCACATGATATGGGTTTTGCTTGGAGCGTCTTGTATAATTTGAGTCTTTGATTTTTAGTTTTCCACAATCATCCTTGCTGTACAAACCTTTTGAGAGGGACACGCATGAATCGTGATTTATTACAATACTCTATGTGGTTCACTTATATCTTTTGAGCTAGGCAATTTTGCTCTAGAGCTTCACTTATATCTTTTTAGAGCACGGCGGTGCCTTTATTTTATAGAAATTATTGAACTCTCATGCTTCACTTATATTATTTTGAGAGTCTTTAAACAGCATGGTAATTTGCTTTGGTTATAAATTTAGTCCTAATATGATAGGCATCCAAGAGGGATATAATAAAAACTTTCATATAAAGTGCATTGAATACTATGAGAATTTTGATTCCTTATGATTGTTTTGTGATATAAAGATGGTGATATTAGAGTCATGCTAGTGAGTAATTGTGGATTTGAGAAATACTTGTGTTAAGGTTTGTGATTCCCGTAGCATGCACGTATGGTGAACCGTTAAGTGATGAGGTCGGAGCAAGATTTATTTATTGATTGTCTTCCTTATGAGTGGCGGTCGGGGATGAGCGATTGTCTTTTCCTACCAATCTATCCCCCTAGGAGCATGCGTGTAGTACTTTGTTTTGATAAATAATAGATTTTTGCAATAAGTATGTGAGTTCTTTATGACTAATGTTGAGTCCATGGATTATACACACTCTTACACTTCCACCATTGCTAGCCTCTCTAGTGCCGCACAACTTTCGTCGGTACCATACACCCACTATATACCTTCCTCAAAACAGCCACCATACCTACCTATTATGGCATTTCCATAGCCATTCCGAGATATATTGCCATGCAACTTTCCACCATTTTGTTTATTTTGACACGCTTCATCATTGTCATATTTCTTTGCATGATCATGTAGTTGACATCGTATTTGTGGCAAAGCCACCGTTCATAATTCTTTCATACATGTCACTCTTGATTCATTGCACATCCCGGTACACCGCCGGAGGCATTCATATAGAGTCATATTTTGTTCTAAGAATCGAGTCGTAATTCTTGAGTTGTAAGTAAATAAAAGTATGATGATCTTCATTATTAGAGCATTGTCCCATGTGAGGAAAGGATGATGGAGACTATGATTCCCCCACAAGTCGGGATGAGACTCCGGACGGAAAAAAAAGAGGCCAAAAAAAATGAGAGAAGGCCCAAATAAAAAAAATGAGAGAAAAGAGAGAATGGGCAATGTTACTATCCTTTTACCACACTTGTGCTTCAAAGTAGCACCATGATCTTCATGATAGAGAGTCTCCTATGTTGTCACTTTCATTTACTAGTGGGAATTTTTCATTATAGAACTTAGCTTGTATATTCCAATGATGGGCTTCCTCAAATTGCCCTAGGTCTTCATGAGCAAGCGAGTTGGATGCACGCCCACTTAGTTTCTTTTTTAGCTTTCATAAACTTATAGCTCTAGTGCATCCATTGCATGGCAATCCCTACTCACTCACATTGATATCTATTGATGGGCATCTCCATAGCCCATTGTTACGCATAGTTGATGTGAGACTATCTCCCTCTTTTTGTCTTCTCCACAACCACCTTCTATTCCACCTATAGTGCTATGTCCATGGCTCACACTCATGTATTGCGTGAAAGTTGAAAAAGTTTGAGAACATCAAAAGTATGAATCAATTTCTTGGCTTGTCATCGGGGTTGTGCATGATTTGAATATTTTGTGTCGTGAAGATGGAGCATAGCTAGACTATATGATTTTGTAGGGATAAGCTTTCTTTGGCCATGTTATTTTGAGAAGACATAATTGCCTTGTTAGTATGCTTGAAGTATTATTGTTTTTATGTCAATATTAAACTTTTGTTTTGAATCTTACGGATCTGAACATTCATGCCACAATAAAGAAAATTACATGAATAAATATGTTACGTAGCGTTCCATATAAAAAAATTTGTTTTTATCATTTACTTACTCGAGGACGAGCAGGAATTAAGCTTGGGGATGCTTGATACGCCTCCAACATATCTATAATTTTTTATTGTTCCATGCTATTATATTATCTGTTTTGGATGTTTTATATGCATTAATATGCTATTTTCTATTATTTTTGGGACTAACCTATTAACCTAGAGCCCAGTGCCAGTTTCTGTTTTTTTCCTTGTTTTTGAGTTTCGCAGAAAAGGAATACCAAACGGAGTCCAAATGGAATAAAACATTCGCGATGATTTTTCTTGGACCAGAAGGAAACCAACAGACTTGGAGATGAAGTCGAAGGAGCCACGAGGCGGCCACAAGGACAGAGGGCGCGCTCAGGGGGGTAGGGCGCGCCCCCACCCTTGTGGGCCCCTCATGCACTTCCTGACCTAATTCTTTCGCCTATATATACTCATATATCCCCAAACCAACAGGGGCATCCACGAAAAGACTTTTCCACTGCCGCAACCTTCTGTACTCGTGAGATCCCATCAAGGGACCTTTTCCGGCACCCCGCCGGAGGGGGATTCGATCACGAAGGGCTTCTACATCAACACCATTGCCCTTCCGATGAAGCGTGAGTAGTTTACCATAGACCTTCTGGTCCATAGCTAGTACCTAGATGGCTTCTTCTCTCTCTTTGATTCTCAATACCATGTTCTCCTCGATGTTCTTGGAGATCTATTCAATGTAATACTTTTTTGCGGTGTGTTTGCCGAGATCCGATGAATTGTGGATTTATGATCATCTTATCTATAAATATTATTTGAATCTTCTCTGAATTCTTATATGCATGATTTGATATCTTTGTAATTCTCTTCGAACTATCGGTTTGGTTTGGCCAACTAGATTGGTTTTTCTTGCAATGGGAGAAGTGCTTAGCTTTGGGTTCAATCTTACGGTGTCCTTTGCCAGTGATAGTAGGGGAAGCAAGGCAGGTATTGTATTGTTGCTATCGAGGATAAAAAGATGTGGTTTTCATCATATTGCTTTAGTTAATTCCTCTACATCATGTCTTCTTACTTAATGCATTACTCCATTCTTTATGAACTTAATACTCTAGATGCATGCTGGACAACGGTCGATGTGTGGAGTAATAGTAGTAAATGCGGAATCGTTTCGGTCTACTTGACAAAGACGTGATGCCTATATTCATGATCATTGCCTTAGATATCGTCATAACTTTGCGCTTTTCTATCAATTGCTCGGCAGTAATTTGTTCACCTACCGTCTTATTTTCTATCTTGAGAGAAGCCTCTAGTGAAACCTATGGCCCCCGGGTCTATTTTCCATCATATAATCTTCTACTTTTCATCATACAAGTTTCCGATCTACTATTTTGCAATCTTTTACTTTCTGATCTATTAAACAAAAATACCAAAAATAATTACTTTATCGTTTATCTATCTCTATCAGATATCACTTTTGCAAATAACCCTGAAGGGAAAAACCAACGCAAGCTCAAGAAGTAGCAGTGAGCTGTCTCCGCCGCCTAAGCTGTCTCCGGCGGAGGAGGCCCCTCATCAGAGTCCTCTTCTACCTCAGCTGTCTCTGGCGCATCAGCGGACTCCGCCTCCTCCGGCGCGTTAGCGGACTCCGCCTCCTCCTCCGCCTCCTCCGGCGCGTCAGCGGACTACGCCGCCTCAGCAACAGCGGAAGAGAGCCGCCGCCGCTCCAGCGGCTAGCAGTACAACAGGCGGGAAGAAATTCAAAGCTGGTCCAAGCCTCAGGGCTCCTCCAAAGTTACCATATGAGAGGACTGATGAGGAAAAAAAGGACATCATGGCTGCAGAAGTGCAGGCTCATTTTGAACGGAAACGTCCACCTCCGAAGGAAATAATAGATCCGGTGAAAACGAAGCTCACTCTGGATGCCCTTAAGCGACCACCACCGCCTCCGCCGCAATCACACTATGACCAGTGTATTGGAAAGACATATGATGAAGCGCGGCGGTCGGGAAGTACTACCAGTGCTGCAAGACGAAGTGGGAAAACAATTCCCCAGCTCGGCGAACAGGAGAAGCAATCGTGCCCCCAGCTCAAGGTGTCTAGCGATATCACTAATCATCTGGGGCTAGCGCCCGGTACCACTCTTGGTGATTACGTGGGCGATGATGTACAGTTTGAAATGGCTGAGGTGGTAGAGACCTTTAGATATGAGCACAGGAAGCCTCTCGTCAAACCTGATCAGCTCCCGCATCTACCAACGATGATGCAAAGATTGCATGACTGGTACTTGGAAACCTGCAGGAAGGATGGGACCGACAGTATGATGATGGGAATTAAAGATGAGCACGACTTCATTGGAGTCAACCTGATGCCAGTTGAATTTGTGGAATTATTTCAGTTATTCAATCAAGAGGCCATCGACAAACAACTCATGACTTGCTACTGTCTGTAAGTATTATTTCTGTAATTAAGTCTCTAGCTCAGCTTGTTCATTGCATGTATATGTAATTATCTTCACTATATTATGCAGATTGAAGATCGTCGAATGCAAAAGAGGACAAATCTATGACATTGGGTTCATTAGCCCAAATACCGTAAATGAATAGGCTGTACAAAAGAGAGCCAAAGATACTGAGGAAAACTTGCTAAAAGCGTTCCTTCGACATCAAAACAAAAGGAAAATACTCTTTCCTTACAACTTCAAGTGAGTGTTACTATCTAGTGCATATTCGATTTCGCTTACTCGAGGTTAAGTGTAATTGATGAGTTATGCGTGCGCAAATCCCACTTTGTTCTGCTATCGATTAATCTTGACGGGGGAGTAGTAACTGTCTTAGACTTGAGACGTAAAGAGCAAAAGGAGTGGGCGGACATGAGTGAAATGCTCCAGAGGTAAGTTCAATCATTATCGCACCATATCGGCAACTTTTGTTCATTTCCCGATATCAAGTAATCATTTTCTTTGTCGGGCAGGGTTTGAAAAAAGTTCACCGGAATGGTTCCGGGTCTGAAGAAGGAGCTGTGATTTACACACCCCAAAGTAAGTAGTACTAGCTAGTTCCGCGCATCTCTCATTGATTCTAGTTCATCAATACCATTATCATGCTTGATTATCAGTTTGATTGAACTCTATTCTCGTAAAGTGTTTGTGGCAGGCAGTAGGGAATAATTTATGTGGTAACTACATTTGCGAGTTCATTCGCCACTCGACCACTGAGTGGGGCTTATCTGACAAACAATTTGAAGTACGTAAACAATATTCACAATTTTATTTTATTACCATCAATTGTGTTGATTTTCATATATATATATATATATATATCTGTGTGTGTGTGTGTGTATTGACCCCCTTCTTTAAATTAGATCTGGCAGATGCGGGATCAACACCTACCACATGATCACATATGAGCAATTCAAGAGGAAATGGCCGGATTCTTTCTTGACCACGTCATAGCTGAAAACGGAGAATACCATCAGGAAGTGCAAATGGATTTTTGTGCATGATGTCAGGGATCGTAAGAGATGTTATATTGTATATATGTTGTAGCGTCAGATAGATATACGAAAACTTGTTGTTCGACCAAGCACGGAGAAAGAGAGGTCACTTCTATCTATATATGTTCATGACGATGTTGTGTAATTAATGGTTCCTTCATTTGCTTACTAGCTAGCGTCGAGTTCTCTCTATATACAGTAGCTAGCGTCGACCAAGCACAGAGAAAGAGAGGTCACTTCTCTCTATATGTAGTAGCTAGCTAACACAATATGAAACCCCTAAAACCTCCAAAACCCCTTAACCCCCCCCCCTTTAAAAAAAAACCCCAGCACCTGGGAGCTGCTGACGCGTGGTTGCCTTTTAGTCCCGGTCGGTGTTACCAACCGGGACTAAGGGTCCTCCTGCCTGGGCGCCCCACGGCGGCCACGTGGAGCTCCTTTAGTCCCGGTTCGTAAGCCAACCAGGAGTAAAAGTAATGGGCATTAGTACCGATCGTTTTTTCCCGGTTGCAGAACCTGGAATAAAGGCCCTCTAGAACCGGGATTGATGCCCTGTTTTCTACTAGTGTAGCTATCTTATTTGCACGCTTGGGGCTGTTTGACGAAAGTCAACGTGGCGATAACGAAAAAAGCGTAATTTGAGACTAGAGACTGTGGACTGTGTTTTTCTGGGCTATGCTAAGAATAGTGTTGGCTATATATTTTTAGTGTTGAAATATGAATAACATGATGTGAAAGTCGGTACGATCATGGAGTCTTAGGATGCTACATTCTTTGAGGATATTTTCCCCATGAGAGATATACAAAGCACTTCTGGACTGGAATCTGATCAGAAACCAAGCCTGCCATTTAGAGGGAATATTATGAGCACACAAGTGATGAAATTTCTACAGAGGATGACGAGGAAGCTCCTGTTAGGAGCAAGAGACAGAGGACTGCAAAGTCCTTTGGTGATGATTTCCTCATGTACCTTGTGGATGATACTCCCAGCTCCATTTTAGAAGCTTATTCATCACCAAATACTGACTACTAGAAGGATGTAGTTTGTAGTGAGATGGACTCCCTCTTGGAAAACGGGACATGGGAGATCACCGATCATCCTTATGGTTGCCAACCATTGGGATTTTAGTGGGTGTTCAAAATGAAGCTTAGGACTGATGGTACTATTGAGAAGTACAAGACTAGGCTTGTGGCCATGGGTTATACCCAGAAAGAATAGGATTTCTTCGATACTTACTCACGTATGGCTAGACTTACAACCATACGAGTGTTATTTCCGTTGCTGCCTCATATGGTCTTCTCGTCCATCAGATGGACGTTAAGACAGCTTTCCTAAACGGAGAGCTATACGAGGAAATTTACATGCAACAACAAGACAACTTTGTAGTAATGGCCAGGAAAGGAAGATGTGCAAGTTATTAAAATCTTTGACCGTCCTGAAACAAACACCTAAGCAATTGGCATGAGAAGTTTAAAAAAACTTCAATATTTATTGGCTTTCATGTTAATGAAGCTGACAAATGTATATACTATTGCCATGGTGGGGCGAAGGACTTATAGTATGTCTGTATGTCGATGAACATACTGATATTTAGGACCCAACTTAAAGTCATTCAGGAGGTTAAGACTTTTCTATCTCATAAATTTTAGATGAAATATCTTGGAGTGGCTGCTGTTATCGGGAACATCAAACTACCAAGAGATAATGAGGTTGGAATTACACTTCTGTAGTACCACTATATTGAGAAGATTATGAGTCACTTTGGATATTCAGATTGCAAACATTCTCCAACACCATACACTACTGGAAACAGTGAATTTGCCATCAGTCAGCTCTTTGCCGTCTGCTAGCGGACGGCAAAGAAGGTCCTTGTCGTCTGCTTATAAAAAACGGACGGCAAAGACTTGGCTGACGGCGAAGAGCCGAGTTGCCATCAGCCAGTTCTTTGCCGTCCGCCAGCTGACGGCAAAGAATCGTTGCCATCCTCTAGCTGACGGTAAAGAGGTGGGTGGGGTCTAGTGGAGGCCTAAACGCTAACGGCCCACCTCATTGCTGTCCGCCAGCTGACGGCAAAGAATTGATTATGTAACGGCCGTCCCGCCCTTTCCTCTCTCTCTCTTCTCTCTCTCTCCCTCCCCTCCCCGAACCCCCCCGCCCCACCGGACACCAAGTAACAGCCACCGGCCACCTTGCCCCCGCCGCCCTGCCACCCCGTCCACGTCGCCTCGCCGACCCGTCCACGCTGCCCCGGGTCGCCGCTATGGCCCCCCCACACCGACGCCCCGCCGCGCCGGCACACCGACCCAACCCACCGCTCCGGCCACCCCACCCCCCTCCCGACGCCCCGCCACGCCGGCACATCGCCCCGCCCCGCCGCCCGTCCTCCCCGACGCCCCGTCGCCTCGGCCCGCCCGCCGCCCCGACCAACCGGCGTCGGCCTCCTCCACCTCCCCCACTCCGGTGAGCCCCCTCCCCCTCTCTTTTTTTCTGTTTAGTGTAGTTTAGATTTAGTTTAGTTTAGTTTTTTTTTCTTTTGTTTTTTAGGTTTAGGTTTAGATTTAGTTTAGTTTAGGTTTTTTTTCTCTTTTTTAGGTTTAGGTTTATATTTAGTTTAGTTTAGGTTTAGTTAAGAAGAATGAAGAAAGATGAAAAAGAAAGAAAATAAGAAGAAGAAGAAGAAGAAGAAGAAGAAGAAGAAGAAGAAGAAGAAGAAGAAGAGGAAAAAGAAGAAGAAGAAGAAGAAGAAAAGAAGAGGAGGTAGAAGAAGAAGAAGAAGAAGAAGAAGAAGAAGAAGAAGAAGAAGGAAAAAAGGAGAAGAGGAGAAGAAGAAGAGTTGCCGGGTCGAGGATCCGTTCTTCTTCTTCTTCTTCCTCCTCTCCTTCTTCTTATTTTCTTCTCCTCGTCCTCCTCCTCCTCTTCTTTTGTTCTTCTTCTTCTTCTTCTTCTTCTTCTTCTTTTTCTTCTTCTTCTTCGAGGGGTCGAAGGTCGAGGTTAGGGGTGCGTCGGCACCGACGGAACCGGGTCGAGGGGTCGAGGGTCGAAGTTAGGGGTGCGTCGGCGCCGACGGAACTGGGTAGAGGATTGCCGGTTGCCAAGGGGTCGAGGGTCAGGGCAGAGGGTCGAGGATCACCGGTCGCCAAGGGGTCGAGGGCCGAGGGGTCGAGGGGTCGAGGGCTGAGGGGTCGATGGTCGAGGATCTTCTGGTCCGAGTGCTGACCGACTGGTGTCGAAGCTTAAGATGAGGACGTCCCCGAGCTGAAGGTCATGAGCGTGGGTGAACTACTTCCATCCGTGCGCGAAGAACGGATGGAAGCAGTTCGCCCGCGCTGATGACCTTCAGCTCGGGCACGTCCGCATCTTAAGCTACGACAACAGCCGCCCAATGCTCACAATGAAGGCGTCAAGGGAAGCCGAGGGGTCGAGGGCGTGGGGTCGAGGGGTCAACGATCGCCGAGGGGTTCCGAAGTAGTATTAACATTTGAGTTTCATCATGCTAACGAGACATTGCAAATGATCTTTGTGCAGCGTGCCTCCAGACAAGCATCACACGATCCTTCTCTAGGTGGTGGTACCGGCATGAGCCACGCCGGTACTTCACCTCCGTGATGACGGTAAGTTTTCTCTAGTGTTTTTCTTAAGAAATGCATAAAGACCTAGACTTAGCTTTATTTCCTCCAAAATGCTTACCATAATGACATATACTTAGTTTATCTTCCTCCAAAATGACATAATTAGCTTACTTAGCTCCAAAATGATCTATACTTAGCTTTGTTTCCTCCAAAATGATCTATACTTAGCTTTGTTTCCTCGAAAATGACCTAGACTTAGCTTATTTTCCTTGAAAATGACATAATAAGCTTAATTAGCTTCAAAATGATCAATTTTACCTAAGTTAGCTCTAAAATGACCTAAGTTAGCTCTAAGTTAGCTCTAAAATGCTAAATTAGCTCTAATATGCTTAGTTACCTAGGTTAGCTCAATAAAGACGTATACTTAGCTTACTTATGTGAAAAATGGCATAATATGCTTAGTTAACTAAAAAATGGC
Source organism: Thinopyrum elongatum (assembly GCA_011799875.1). Taxonomy (NCBI): domain Eukaryota; kingdom Viridiplantae; phylum Streptophyta; class Magnoliopsida; order Poales; family Poaceae; genus Thinopyrum; species Thinopyrum elongatum. Next base: position 21,276,038 of record CM022298.1, read on the forward strand.
ATAATTAGCTAGGTTAGCTCCAAAATGACCCATTTTACCTAGGTTAGCTCCAATATGATCCATTTTACCTAGGTTAGCTCCAAAATGACCAAGTTTACCTAGGTTAGCTCCAATATGATCCATTTTAGCTAGGTTAGCTCCAAAATGATCCATTTTACCTACGTTAGCTCAAAAATGGCATAATTTCTTATGTTAGCACAAAAATGACCTATACTTACCTTATTTTCCTCCAAATTGACATAATAAGCTTAGTTAGCTCAAAAATGGCATAATTACCTATGTAAGCTCTAAAATGACACAAATAAGTACTAAGAAGAAGAAAAACAAGGAAGAGGAGAAAAAGAAATAATAAAAGAAGAAGAAAGAGAAGAAAAAGAAAGAATAAAAGCAGAAGAATGAGAAGGAAAAGGGTAAAAACCTTCTTCTTCTTCTTCTAGTCTTCTTCTTCTTCTTCTTCTTCTTCTTCTAGTCTTCTTCTTCTTCTTCTCCGAAATGACCTAAGTTAGCTCTAATATGCTTAGTTACCTAGGTTAGCTCTATAATGACCTATACTTTGCTGCTTTATATCAAAAATGGCATAATATGCTTAGTTCACTCAAAAATGGCATAATTAGCTATGTTAGCTCCATTTTACCTAAGTATGCTTACTTCTTCTTCTTCTTCTTCTTCATTTTCTTCTTCTTCTTCTTCTAGTCTTCTTCTTCTAACTTTCTTGTTTCCCATTTTGCAGATTACATTCACTTCACGGAAGCTTGCATGGATGGAGTGCTTGTTTTCCCTTTCTGCTTTTCTTTTGTATCGATGAACAATGTGGAAATTGTTATATGGATGGATGGAACTATGTGTTGGATGAACAATGTGAAACTATTGTAATATGTATGGATGGAACTATGTGTTCGTTATGTATGTATGATGTAACTTGTGTGTTGGGTATGTCATATGTCTGCTGTGAAATTGCCCTGTGAAAAACATATATATATATCATATATTTTTCTGTGAAATTGCTTGGATATAAGAAAAAACAGAAAAAAAGAGGCAATGCAGCCTCTTTGCCGTCTGCCACGGACGGCAAAGAGGCCACGTGGCAGCAACCTGTGCAACCTGGGAGCTATACCATTTGGTTACTTTGCCGTCTGTGGCAGACGGTAAAGGGGAGGGCATGTTTGCCGTCCGCTGGTATACGGCAAAGGCTGCCATTAGCCACCTAACGTGGCTAACACCTATTCTTTACCGTCCACTTTCTTTGCCGTCTGCCACGGACAGCAAAGGTTCTTTGCCGTCCGCTTTGAGGTAGCAGACGGCAAAGAACCTGTTTACCGTCACTCTCTTTGCCGGACAGCTTTGCCGTCGGTGGCAGACGGCAAAGGGGTTTACCGTCCACCTTTGGTGCCTTTGCTGTCTGCCATGGCAGACGGCAAAGAACCTGATTCCTGTAGTGATATGATCCTACCGTGCGGATCCGAAAGTGCGAAGGCATGGTTGTCCATCTAATGAGATACTCTCAAGTGATTGGTTCGTTATAATACCTAGCTTGTGCTAATCAGCCTGACATTCAGTGTCAGGCCGGCAAAGTTAGGGATGAAGAATGTTCGGCGAAGAGACGCACTGCGGCATAACTCCAAGTCGTCATCTACAATCAAAGACATTTTCTTAGTGCATTTGTAAAAGGACTCAAAGTTATATAATCAAACATTTAAAAAAATCATCTTAAATAGTTATATTCATGGCGTTTTCATCAAGATGCCTAAAAACACTATATATTAAGGCAAGTAGAGATAAGACTTCGGAATGGTTTCCATGCTAAGGTGTTTTTTTATTAGATCATACATTAAGGTGTTCTTCACTACGCCTCAAATCATCATTCAATGTGAAAAGTCTGCAAAGAATTTTACCGAACAAGGCGTCTTATATACTTATAGAGGGGATTTTTCCTAAAGTGTCGCACCGAGCAAATAGGTCAGTTGGTTGATGTTTATTTTGGCTAGCACGAGGTCGCGAGTTTGATCTTAGAAGAAATGCATAGAGTTTTGTTCACCCTCAACGGTCCTAGACATGTGCGAATGTTGGGCCTTCAACCTATGGCTGAAATTCGAGGGCCTTACAGATCGTGGGCCCTTTGTGGCCGGCACGTGTAGTACGTACCTTGGCCCGGGCCTGCTAACATCTCATTTGTTGTGTGCAAATTGAGCCGGTTTGTTTCCAATCTGGGAGATGTGCACTGATACGTCTGTGACGTATGTATAATTTTTTATTGTTTCATGGTTTTACATTATAAATCTCGTATGCTTTATATGCAATTTTATATTATTTTCTAAAACTAACCTATTAACTGAGTGCCTAGTGCCAGTTGCTATTTTCTACATGTTTTTGGTTTTACAAAAAATCCCTAGCAAATTGAGTCCAAACACGACGAAACTTTTTAACGATATTTTTGGACCTGTAGGGACCCTAACCTTCATGGAAGGAGCAGAAGCCAGACAAGGAGGCGACCAGACAACAGGGCGCACCCAGGGGGTAGGCGTCCCTGATGTCTTGTGGGCCCCTCGTGGCTCCGTTTTAACCTAATTCCAGCGTTATAAATTCACAAATATTGCAAAACCCCTAGAGCGAGACCCGAAAAAAATTATTCCTTTGCCGCAAGTCTCTGTTTTTCCGCTGTCCCATCTTGAGGCCTCCGCTGATACTCTGTCGGAGGGGCAATCAATGACGGATGGCTTCTACATCAACCTTGTTGCACCTCCGATGATGTGTGGGTCTATAGCAGTAGCTAGATCACTCTCTCTCTCCCCCTCTCTCCCTCTCTCTCTCTCTCTCTCTCTCTCTCTCTCTCTCTCCCTCTCTCTCTGATCTTCAATACAATGTTCTCTTCGGAGATCAATTTGATGTTGCGGTGCGTATGTTGGGATCTGATAAATTGTGGGTTTATGATCAGATTGTTCATTGAACGTAATTGAATTATTTCTGAACTTTATTATGTGTGATTGTTATAACTTTGTATTTCTCTCCGATCTTTTCATTTGGTTTGGCCAACTAGACTGATTTATCTTCAGTGGGAGACGTGGTTTGTGGTAGATTCAATCTTGCAGTGTCCTCACTCTGTGACAGGAGGGGTAGCGAGACACGTATTGTATTGTTGCTACTCAAGATAAAACGATGGAGTTTGATCATATTGATTGGTTTTATTCAATCTACATTATGTCATCATGCTTCAAGCATTATTCTGTTTGTTATAAACTTAATATCTTAAGATGCAAGCTGGATAGCGGCCGAGGGATGGAGTAATAGTAGTAGACGCCGATGATGGTGCGACTCGAGCACCTGGTCTCGAGCTTCGGGGTGAAAGCCTTGGTCTGGCCCGAGTTGGTTATTTATGGCAATGCCAATGTTTTCCTTTTGTTACCTTATTGAAGGCATTGCTCGGATATGCATGGACTGGTGTTCAGGGTGAAAGCCTATATTCTGGCCTCGGATGGTTGGATTTGGTGACTACAACGCAAGAGTTTCACTCCCTTCATGAAGGCATTGATGTCAAAGAATCTCGTCAACTATATGATGTCATGCGATGGTTGGTGCGGATATGATTGTTGTTGTAGTTTGCCGATCGGGGATTTGATCGCTTTTGGTTTTTTTTTTCCTTTTTCTTCGCTTACGCATACCTTTGGTCTTATTTGACTTTGCTATTTATCGGCGTCTTTTTGTGTGTGTGTGCGTTAGTGTTGGCAGTATGCATCTTAGCTATGCAGAGACCGGGTGTGCTCATTGTGTTTGAATTCTCTTTATGCTTCATTTTGAGGAAAAAAAGTCCATCTTTTGTCAAAAAAATAGTGAATTTAATTTTGTAACCGCAAACATACTCATGTTACGTGTTGTGCAGCAGCACCGCCACACTGTACTCATGCTTGCCGTAGCTTGTCGTCGTAATGTGAACCAACTCCCTCGAGCTCGATGTGAACCGCTGCCCTAACTTACTGTTTTTGGACACCGTTAGAAGCGATGGCGGCACCAGAACCAGTCTATCATAACTAATACGCACAGCAAGTATGAAGCGGTCAGCAGTTGTTCGGCTCATCAACATTAGTTCATGATTTCAGACTGATGAATGACAATGAGTTAGATGCCAATCACCATGGTGATCTATCTAACTGAGAGCAACAGATATGATTTAGCAACTGCATATTAGCGCCTTGATGAGACTGTACTATGGATTCCACAAAAGGACGGCAGATGGTACGTATACATCATAATTAATAGCCATGATATCTGTTTCACACGGCATCGAGTGGTGATTGTCATCACCTCAGTTCTCTCTTGCACGACTCTACTCTTTAATTCTTGTCATGACCATGATGGTGATATATTTTTGTCACGAGACTACCACAGCCACATGGTCCGCCCCATCCATGTGGCCGACTACTAAATGGCACATAAACGATCTTTCAGATGTGTGGCCTCTCAATTTTCCCATGTGTTTGGAGAACTTGTAGTCTCAGATTCAATACGACAAAGAAGATGGCGGCCATCGGATCAGCGTTTCCCTACCCGTCCATCAAGTAAACTTGACGGTTGCAAAGGAAACGTCGAAACGATGCCATCAGTTTGTCTAGTAGAACAATTGTGTAGACTGTTTTTGTATCCCTTTTTTGTTGAGATGCAATTTCCTAGAGTTGTATTCTTGGAATCACTCTAGTCTACATAGCGGATGCCTTCTGTTAACATGTGGATTGACCGATGAGCTAGAGAGATGTAAATAAATATCTAGGACTTGTATTTTTTTAATTCACTAGCACAGTGGCACACATACATACACAGACAATGTATTAATTTGTTAGTTCTGTGATAAACAATTGTCATATAACGTAAGAGCATGAAGTTGACTAGCATATTTTTTTATGACAACATTACTATTACTATTACTATTATGAATACAGGTTTTTCCTCTCAATGAAAAATATACCATTCCCAAAGACTCAAAAAATCCAAATTAAAGTGTTATGCTTTTATGTTCGAAAAGTAGATGTGCCAAGCTCAATTGAAATACTATAATACGATTAGACATGTGATTCACTAATTTCTACCTTTGGTTTAAACCTTTCTTTCTGTTCTTTATGATTGAGCAACAGAGGTCCAATATCTAACATGTGGACTGAGATTTGAAGAAATCTCGATCAACGGCCAGCTCAGTGATCCATATTCTAACACCACAAATTGTTTGAACATTAGGTGCTGAAAACCCATTTCGCAACCTATGGTCCAGTGCACTGATCAGATATCATAAAAGGAGTATGCATTAACGAAACTGAGTTAAGACAGCGAGCAATTCAATCATTACCGCATTATTTGTACAATATCTTCTTTAGATTATGCAGCACAATGAATTGTCTTTACCTTGCTAATATGCAACTAAAAGTTTAGCTCCTGGGGAAAACAGGTCAGGATAAGCACAATTTGTATGGTTGAAATATGTTACCCATGCGAGATCTGAAGGATAATTCGTGATGGTGGCTATAGCAGTCTAATAGCGTAAATTCCGCTGGGGATTTAAAATTATACTAAAAGACATGTAGTTGCCAAAAAAGATGCATCAGCCTGTGCACCAACCATTACATTGTAGACAAATTTATAATCAATATACTTGTTTCTGTTTTCCAGAAAAATTATATTCCTATGCATTTAGTCCTCTTTGAAGAATTGCAACTTCTAAGCCAAAGATTTCAAATTACATTATGACAACAGAAGCTCTGGAAATGAGACGCGATCTATTGGACCCAAAGTTTTAAATAGCGCGCTAAGCCTCTTAGCGGCGGGTTCGGCCAAAAGCTATGAACGCTATAGCGCAGCTATAGCGCGCTAAGCCCCATTTAGCGTTTTAGCATAAATCAATAAAAAATAAAAAAATAAACATACAATCAAACATAAATTTAACATATACGCGACCTAACTAAACTAGGCTGCACAGCCCAACCGGCCAGGCTGGCCCACTTGGCCCATATGGCCCCTACTTAAGCCCCACCCAGTTCCCCTGCATACCCTAACCCAACACGCACCCACGCTCGATCCAATCGGGAGGCGCCGCCGCCGCCGCTGCCGCCGCCTGGGAGACACCCGCGCCAGGCCGCCGGCCGGCGCCGCCTCCCGCAGCCGCCTTCTCCTCTCCTCCCTCGTCCCTCTCTCCCACCGCGCCGCTCGAGCGACACGCGCCGTCGGACTTCGCCATCCTCCGCGCGGGAGCACGCCGCCGTCCCGGCCGGCCACCTCCCGTGCCTCCTGCCCGACCCCCTCCGCCACCATGGCCGGAAACGATGACCGGCTCCGGTGCGCCGCCACGACCGGCTGCCCGGCGCCCGACGCCACCGCCGGCCACCTCGCCTGCCCCCACGCTGGCCTCGCGCCACGTCGCCACCATCCGCGCGGGAAGCTAACGCTATTTTGCAGCTCAGATTTAGCGTTAAATCGACTTTAGCGGCGCTTTTAGCGCGCGAAGGCACTCGAGCAGCATTCCAGCGTAGCGTAGCGCAGCCCCTTTCCTGGCCGAGATAGCGCCGATATCTCGCGCTATCTAAAACTTTGATTGGACCTTAAACACATTCATTCTAAGCCGAAAATTTCAAATTACATCACTGGAATAGAGCTGGTTGAATATAACATGTAATCTCCAACTTAAAGGACATGAAATACAGCTTCACATGCAGCTGAGCATGCAAGCCGCAGCTAGGAGTTACACTACGGTGTAGTAAAAGATTTGATGGGGTGCCAGCTGAGGTGGTTCAGAGAGACCGATGCGAGCATGGCGGCGGCGTGATAAAGCACTAGGCCAGGCAGGAGGTTGGCATCGGTGGCGGAGGGGCAGCTCGAAGAGGCTTCCACAGGAGCTTTGCGTAACTTGTTGGGATGCAACCCGCTGAATAGAGTAGCATATGACAAGATGTTGGACAGTGGCCTTTGACTTCCGATTAACAAGGAAGAGAAAAAGACGGGAGGAGAAAAAAAGTTTACAGTTGGATTTGATGCAGGTGTAACTTCCAACCTTGTTGTCTAGTTCTACTCTCATGTTTATTTTGTATTGCGTGGGATTGTTGTCGTAGACTTGCATTAGTAGTGAGCTAAGTGCTAGTGTTTGCATGATTGGCGACATGGCGTAGCCGCCGGATTAACAGCACATAGATATAGCGAGTGCGTGCACGCAGATCGGTAAGCCAGGAGATGAGTGCATATGCATGCATTACTAGATTACTTAGTCAAAAGTCATGTGTATTAGTGGGATGGTAACTACTCGGTACATGCAGCTAAGCGTGTGAGGATGTGCAGCCGGAAGACTAGCTCTAAGTTTGGTGAGTTAGTTAGACGTGAAGTTGAGTTAGTCCTTGATACTGGCTGCATGTTCATGTTGTAACACCCCCGGTGGTTAATTACAGTAATCACCCTTTTAATAATGACAAGTCATCATGTTTAACAGTGCATGATCATCATTTGCACCATAATGCATTTCAACTCTTAAGTCAAATTCAAATTTAAATGAAAGTGAAATATAAAAGTTGTCCAACATAAAAACTAAAATGTTCAATAGATAACAAATATTCTAGAGACAATTCTAAAATTGTAACCAACATCATTGGAGTTGGGTAAGTGACTCAAACAACTTAAAACAGTGGCTGAAAATAACATTTAGTAACCTTTTAATTTATTTAAAACAAATATGAAATGATGTTTTCCCAAACTAGTTTTTGGTGTTAGGGTATAAAGCATTGGTATTTATGGACTAGGTCTCCCTTTTTACAAAAATCATTTGGGGCCTAAACAATTAACAGAATAGAAAAGAAAAAGAAAGCAGGAACGGAGAAAAATGAAAAGGCCCACTGTGCTGGGCCTCGAGTGCACAGTGCCGGCCCAGCCCAACCGGCGTCCCGTCCCACCTCCCACTGCTCACCCCACGCCTCGCTGTCGAGCGCTCTACGCGCACGCACGCCCGCGCCCCGGCCCCCTCGCTCGCCGCTCGACAGCGCGCCCGCGCGCGCGCTGGGTATAAGAGCCACCCCCGCTTCCCCCTGGCGAGCCCTAGCACCCCTCCCCTTTCCTCCCTCGCTCTCTCCCACCTCGCCCGACGCCGCCATGAACGGCCGCGGTTGAGCTGCGCGGCCACCGTCACCACCCCGCCTCCCGAACGTGTCCACGGTGCTCGCCATCGTCGCCTCCTTCAACCGCGCAAACGAGCCGAAGCCCGGAGCCATTGCATCGCCTCCACGCCGTCTTCTTCCTCCTCGGATCGCCGCCGCACTCCGTCGCCGGTTCCGGCTACACCAAACCTCCCCCGAGCCCACTTTGACCGGCTACACCCCGCTATGAGCTCCTGCTCCTTCCCCCTCTCCCCTCACGGCCCTCCGTGGCTTGTAGCGCTAGGTTTCGTCGTGCCCGAACCCACCGCCGCCTGTGCACGTCGCCGACGTGTCCCCGGCAACCTTTGGGCCCCGTGCCCGTGGCCATCGCACTCACTGCACCACGTAGGCCACGCCTAGCCTCTTGGCTCGCTCGCACGCGCGCTGCAACGCCGTTCGCCGTCTCGCCCGAACGCCGCCGTCCGCCATTGCCGTCGCAGCGCTCGTCTCCGACTGCCCCGCCTCGTGCTAGTGCCCTAGATCAACGCGGCGTCGTCTCCCCATTCGACTGCCGCCAACCGCGTCGCAAATGATGCCCTGTGCGCCGTTTCCGAGCTCGCCGGAGTTGAGCCACCGCGTCGGGGCTCGCCGGAGAGCTCCGGCGGCCGGCGCTGACCTGGCCCCAATGGGCCCCGCTCCTGGGCCACTGACTGTGGGGCCCTGTGGGGCCCCAGTTGACCTGTTGACCTGGTCAACAGCTGACGTGGCCGCTCTGTCTCGCTGACATGCGGGCCCCACTCGGTTAAACTGATTTAATTAAATAGAAAATCTGTTAATTAGTTAATTAATTAGTTTAAACACTAATCAGTCACTGACTGCTGGGGCCCACCCACTAATTAACCCAGTTAGTTAATTTTAACCCCACTGTTAATGTCACAGTCAATGACATGTGGGTCCCACCTGTCTGATTTGACTGGTCAGCCGACCAATTGACCTGCTGACGTCATGATTAGGTCATGCTGACGTCACTTACACTGTTTTGGATAATTCGAATTTAAATAAATAATTAATTCCAGAAAATTGATTTAAACTTTAGAAAATCATATCTTTTAATCCGTAGCTCCGATCGAAAAACTTTGTACATGAAACTTGCTCAGAACGACGAGACGAATCCGAATACGCGGTCCGTTCGTCCGTCACAAATCCCTAACTATCCGAACATGCAACCGTTCCCCTCCGGTCATCTGTCTGACAAATGTCCGGAACCGGGAAAACATTCCCGGATGGATTCCCCCTTCCTCGGTGACGTGCAACCATATGTTAGGACACACCCGGCACTGCATATTGTCATGCCGTACTTTGCGTTGCTCATGTTTGCTCTATATTTATATTGTTTCCTCCCCCTCTTCTCTCTCGATAGAGCCGGTACCGACGCAGCTTCGGAGTTCGACGACCCCTGAAGACCTTGCCCTTGCCGCCGAGCAACCAGGCAAGCCCCCCCCTTGATCATCCCGATATCGCCCCTTCTATTTCTCATGCTTGCATTAGAATTGCTGCTGCTACTGCTTTACCTATTCTGATGCATAGCCTGTTTATTGTATACTGCTGTTAATAATTACCTGCATAGCCTAAACTGTTTAGTCTAGGCTGGGTAGAGACCTATAAGTGACCCCACTTATCCCGACTGCCGCGCTGGATTGTCAGAAGACCCGATCAACGGGATTGAAGACCAGGCCCCGACACCGCACATCACCCCCTTTAGTTGTAACGACACTGCAGCGTTACTATCGAGTGCCGAGGGTGAAACCTCTTGTAGCACTTCTGATGTTAACTCTGTAGAGTAGCTATTCCGGTAACGACGCTGTCGTACAACACCTAAAGTGTGAACCCAGCGAGGGTGATTCCTCCAAGTTCACCTTGACGGATACATCGAGTGGGAAATCAAACGAGGGTGATACCTCAGATTCCCCTGATGTTATGGACACACGGATACTTGGACTGTACTGTTGATTACTTGGAAAGGCGGGTCGACCCTGAGGGGTACCCGCGTGAGCCTAAGTGGCGAGTGTTGTGAAGACGGGTGCCAGTGTGGTGCCCGAGTGGTGAATACGAGGCGCGGCCGGGCATTCTTAACCCTTGCAGCAAGTCCTCGAGGCGGGGCGACGGGGTCACATCTTTGGTGAGTCTCTGCTCGTTACCGCAAGCCCCTAGTCCTAACGATTTGGATATTTGATCCGAGCAGGCCTCTGGTCTGATAGCACTAACCATCACGTGGGCATAGTATGGCCGTTCTGCATCGTATGCATCAGCCGAAAGCTCTGTCAGACGTCCAGTTCAGCAGTGCGGCATGGAGTGATTGGCGCCATTGCGGTGGTGCTTGGATCTGAGCCATGTGCGCAACGACCCGGAGGGTGAGGGGCAATGGCCAAGACCCCCTTGAGCTTAGGATGTAGACCGGCGGGGACCTCTCTGCTGAGCTGTAGGTAGGGTTGCGATGTGTCGTTTGGCCGAGGCCGGGCATGACCAAGGAAAGTGTGTCCGGCCGGAGTTAATCGAGCGTGTTGGGTAAGTTGGTGCACCCCTGCAGGGAAGAAAACTTCTATCGATAGCCTGTCCTACGGTAACGGACACTCGGAGTTGTATCCTGATTGATACAATTTTGAACTGGATACTTGGATACTATGGCTCTGGGATTGCTTCTCGCAGGGAGTCGAGAAGGGATCTCAGGACGAGGTTGATGACTGTATGGCTCTGGGATTGCTTTCTCGCAGGGAGTCGAGAAAGGATCTCTGGGTGAGGTTGAGACTTAATGATACTGCTACATTATATTGTACTATTCTACTCTCTTCTATTTCTGCAAGACCGCTGAAGATGCTAGTCTTCGATAGGACTAGGCCTTCTCTCTATTCTGGCATTTCTGCAGCCCAGTCCACATATACAGCCTCCCCTTGAAAATGTTGCATATGTAGTGTAGATCCTTGCTTGCTGAGTACTTCTGAGTACTCACGGTTGCTTTGTTTTCCTTTTCTCCCCATATCAGTTTGTCGTGACCAAGATGACGGAGCCCCTGAGACAGATACCCCGTCGATCGACTACTACTACTACCCAGAGGATGGATACTACTACGAGTTGACTGATGACCAGGAGTAAGATCGGAGGGTCCCAGGCAGGAGGCCTACGCCTTTCGATCGTAGTGTTTTATTTTGCCCCCCTTTCTAAAGGCCTTTCTGTTTCTGTTTCATATCTGTACTCAGATATCTGATGCTTCCGCTGACGCTTGTTCGCAAGCTTATGTATTCGAGCCCTCGAGGCCCCTGGCTTGTAATATAAAGCTTGTATGACTTTATTTATGATTTAGAGTTGTGTTGTGATATCTTCACGTGAGTCCTTAGGCTTGATCGTGTGCATTTGCGTGTATGATTAGTGCATGATCGGGCCGGGGGCGTCACAAGTTGGTATCAGAGCCGACTGACTGTAGGAACCCCCTTTCCAACTCCTTGGCCGAAGTTCAGTCTAGTACTTGAAAATTGTTTTACTAACTTGGCTGTGTGGCTTACGGGCCCTCGTCGCCAATTGGGTGGTATTAGGATCTTTTACTCCTCGACCTTTACTCTTGGACTCTGATCTCTCTTCTACTCGGGTTAAAATTTTACTAACTCCAACATTAGGATCTCGTAATCTCATTCTCCCGGAGAGCTGGATATTCGCAACTGATCCTTTCCTTGGAACGATTAGTCTGATAATCATCATTTTCCTTTTCATTGGTTTGTTTAACCTTTCCTTTACAAGTATCTTCGCTTCTTACACTGTCATTTGACACTTTTGGAATCTCCCGGAAAAATGTGTCGTGTTCAGCGTCAACATTTTGAGTTCTTCCGAGATGTTAATTGAATTCATTAACGGCAATGCCATCCTTGCCCCTCGCTGATCTGTGTTATCATCGTCAATCTCTTTGACTACCTGCCCACGAATTGCCGTTAACCCAGAACGAGTTCAGGCTATTCTGGACTGGACTGCTCCGAAGAATGTCAAGCAAGTGAGAAGTTTTCTCGGCCTTACAAGCTATTGCCGTCGATTTGTCGAGAACTTTTCCAAGATTGCTAAGCCTTTGACTGATCTGCTTCACAAGGGCGTTAAGTTTGAATGGACAGAAAAATGTCAGGAAAGTTTCCAGACACTCAAAGACAAGCTGACATCTGCCCCAGTACTATCTCCTCCAGATACCCGCAAAGACTTTGTGATTTATTGTGACGCATCCCGTGAAGGAATAGGCTGTGTCCTAATGCAAGAGCGCAAAGTGATTGCTTACGGCTCTCGTCAGTTGCGCCCACATGAAGAGAATTATCTGGTACATGATCTAGAAGTAGCTGCTGTGATCTATGAATTGCAGTTGTGGCGACATTACCTCCTCGGTAATCGTTGCGAGATATACACGGATCATAAAAGTCTGAAGTACTTGTTCACTCAACCATCTCTAAACCTCCGTCAGCAAAGATGGATGGAGGCCATTGCGGACTATGATTTGGGTATTTCCTATACCCCTGGTAAAGCTAACGTGATGGCTGATGCCTTAAGCCGCATGTCCTATTGCAACAACCTCATGGTTAGGCGAGCTCAACCTCGTCTTTTTGAAGAACTATGCAAGCTGAATCTGCTTATTGTCCCACAGGGCTCTCTAAATAACCTTGTGATACAACCAGATCTTGAGAAAGCTGTTAAGAATGCGCAAGCTAAAGATGCTGAAATTGATCTGATGAAGAAAGACCTTCACCTTGTAAAGTACAGGGATTTCTCGCTGTCTGAAGATGGAACCTTGTATTTTAGAAACCGCATTGTCGTACCTCGCTTCGAACTCATGACTGACAAAGTCATGAAGGAGGCACATGATACCCCGCTGTCTATTCATCCGGGTAGCACCAAGATGTATCGTGATCTCCGTCAAAGGTACTGGTGGTCTAAAATGAAGCAGGATATTGCTCGATATGTTGCTGAATGTGATGTCTGTCGTCGCGTTAAAGCAGAACATCAGAAACCTGCTGGAATTCTGCAACCACTTCCTGTTCCTCTATGGAAATGGGAAAAGGTTCAGATGGATTTCGTTACAGGACATCCCAGGTCACAGAAGGGTCACGATGCTATTCTTGTCGTCGTCGACCAACTCTCTAAAGTTGCACACTTTCTGCCCGTCAAGGAAACTATCACCGCTAGTCAGTTAGCAGAATTGTATATCTCCAGAATTGTTTCACTCCACGGTATTCCGAAGGAGATCAGTTCAGACCGTGGCGGTCTTTTCACTTCCATGTTTTGGGAAAGTTTCCAAACAGCTATGGGAACTCATATTACGTGGAGTTCAGCTTATCACCCCCAATCCCAAGGCCAAGTCGAACGAGTCAATCAAGTGCTTGAAGACATGCTTCGGGCTTGTGTTATTTCTTTTGGCAAGAAGTGGGAAGAATCTCTTCCGTATGCCGAGTTCTCTTATAACAACAGCTATCAAGCCAGTTTGAAAATGGCCCCCTTCGAAGTACTCTATGGACGTAAGTGTCGAACCCCTCTGAATTGGTCAGAAACTGGGGAACGACCGCTCGTGGGTCCGGATATTATCCAACACGCCGAAGGACAAGTTCGTGTTGTCCGGGAAAATCTCAAGGCGGCTCAGGACCGCTAGAAGAGCAACTATGATCGCAAACGATGGGGTTTGACTTATCAACCTGGTGATCAGGCTTATCTGCGAGTCACCCCGATGAAAGGCACTCACCGTTTTGGAATCAAGGGCAAGCTAGCTCCGCGCTACATTGGTCCTTTCCGCATTATTGCTAGGCGTGGACAGGTGGCATATAAATTGGAATTGCCACCGCAATTCTCTCATATCCACGACGTCTTCCAAGTGTCGCAACTTCGTAAATGCTTCAAGGAATCTCCGCACCGAGTAGTGGATCACGAGGTGCTCGAATTGCAAGATGACCTATCTTATAAGGAGCATCCGATCCGCATTCTCGATGAAGCTGAACGTCGGACCCGTCAGAAGGTTACCAAGTTCCTCAAAGTGCAGTGGTCAAATCATACTGAAGATGAAGCCACTTGGGAATGCGAGGATAATCTTCGTGCGGAATACCCCGAACTTTTTCCTTCTACCTCTTAATTCTTGGGACGAGAATTCTTGTTAGTAGAGGAGATTTGTAACACCCCCGGTGGTTAACTACAGTAATCACCCTTTTGATAATGACAAGTCGTCATGTTTAACAGTGCATGATCATCATTTGCATCATAATGCATTTCAACTCCTAAGTCAAATTCAAATTTAAATGAAAGTGAAATATAAAAGTTGTCCAACATAAAAACTAAAATGTTCAATAGATAACAAATATTCTAGAGACAATTCTAAAATTGTAACCAACATCATTGGAGTTGGATAAGTGACTCAAACAACTTAAAACAGTGGCTGAAAATAACATTTAGTAACCTTTTAATTTATTTAAAACAAATATGAAATGATGTTTTGCCCAAACTAGTTTTTGCTGTTAGGGTATAAAGCACTGGTATTTATGGACTAGGTCTCCCTTTTTACAAAAACCATTTGGGGCCTAAACAATTAACAGAATAGAAAAGAAAAAGAAAGCAGGAACGGAGAAAAAGGAAAAGGCCCACTGTGCTGGGCCTCGAGTGCACAGTGCCGGCCCAGCCCAACCGGCATCCCCTCCCACTTCCCACTGCTCACCCCGCGCCTCGCTGTCGAGCGCTCTGCGCGCACGCACGCCCGCGCCCCGGCCCCCCCTCGCTCGCCGCTCGACAGCACGCCCGCGCGCGCGCTGGGTATAAGAGCCACCCCCGCTTCCCCCTGGCGAGCCCTAGCACCCCTCCCCTTTCCTCCCTCGCTCTCTCCCACCTCGCCCGACGCCGCCATGAACGGCCGCGGTTGAGCTGCGCGGCCACCGTCACCACCCCGCCTCCCGAACGTGTCCACGGTGCTCGCCATCGTCGCCTCCTTCGACCGCGCAAACGAGCCAAAGCCCGGAGCCATTGCATCGCCTCCACGCCGTCTTCTTCCTCCTCGGATCGCCGCCGCACTCCGTCGCCGATTCCGGCTACACCAAACCTCCCCCGAGCCCACTTTGACCGGCTACACCCCGCTGTGAGCTCCTGCTTCTTCCCCCTCTCCCCTCACGGCCCTCCGTGGCTTGTAGCGCTAGGTTTCGCCGTGCCCGAACCCACCGCCGCCTGTGCATGTCGCCGACGTGTCCCCGGCGACCTTTGGGCCCCGTGCCCGTGGCCATCGCACTCACTGCACCGCGTAGGCCACGCCTAGCCTCTTGGCTCGCTCGCACGCTCACTGCAACGCCGTTCGCCGTCTCGCCCGAACGCTGCCGTCCACCATTGCCGTCGAACCGCTCATCTCCGACTGCCCCGCCTCGTGCTAGTGCCCTAGATCGACGCGGCGACGTCTCCCCGTTTGACTGCCGCCAACCGCGTCGCAAATTATGCCCTGTGCGCCGTTTCCGAGCTCGCCGGAGTTGAGCCACCGCGTCGGGGCTCGCCGGAGAGCTCCGGCGGCCGGCGCTGACCTGGCCCCGATGGGCCCCGCTCCTGGGCCACTGACTGTGGGGCCCCGCGGGCCCCCAGTTGACCTGTTGACCAGGTCAACAGCTGACCTGGCCGCTCTGTCTCGCTGACATGCGGGCCCCACTCGGTTAAACTGATTTAATTAAATAGAAAATCTATTAATTAGTTTAAACACTAATCAGTCACTGACTGCTGGTCCCACCCACTAATTAACCCAGTTAGTTAATTTTAACCCCACTGTTAATGTCACAGTCAATGACATGTGGGTCCCACCTGTCTGGTTTGACTGGTCAGCCGACCAGTTGACCAGCTGACATCATGATTAGGTCATGCTGACGTCACTTACACTGTTTTGGATAATTCGAATTTAAATAAATAATTAATTCCAGAAAATTGACTTAAACTTTAGAAAATCATATCTTTTAATCCGTAGCTCCGATCGAAAAACTTTGTACATGAAACTTGCTCAGAACGACGAGACGAATCCGAATACACGGTCCGTTCGTCCGTCACACATCCCTAACTATCCGAACATGCAACCATTCCCCTCCGGTCATCTGTCTGACAAATGTCCAGAACCGGGAAAACATTCCCAGATGGATTCCCCCTTCCTCGGTGACGTGCAACCATACGTTAGGACACACCCGGCACTGCATATTGTCATGCCGTACTTTGCGTTGCTCATGTTTGCTCTATATTTATACTGTTTCCTCCCCCTCTTCTCTCTCGATAGAGCCGGTACCGACGCAGCTCCGGAGTTCGACGACCCCTGAAGACCTTGCCCTTGCCGCCGAGCAACCAGGCAAGCCCCCCCCTTGATCATCCCGATATCGCCCCTTCCATTTCTCATGCTTGCATTAGAATTGCTGCTGCTGCTGCTTTACCTATTCTGATGCATAGCCTGTTTATTGTATCCTGCTGTTGATAATTACCTGCATAGCCTAAACTGTTTAGTCTAGGCTGGGTAGAGACATATCAGTGACCCCACTTATCCCGACTGCCGCGCTGGATTGTCAGAAGACCCGATCAACGGGATTGAAGACCAGGCCCCGACACCGCACATCACCCCCTTTAGTTGTAACGACACTGCAGCGTTACTATCGAGTGCCGAGGGTGAAACCTCTTGTAGCACTTCTGATGTTAACTCTGTAGAGTAGCTATTCGGTCGTGGTCATCGAGGGTGATTCCTCCTTCACCACTTCCGGTAACGACGCTGTCGTACAACACCTCAAGTATGAACCCAGCGAGGGTGATTCCTCCGAGTTCACCTTGACGGATACATCGAGTGGGAAATCAAACGAGGGTGATACCTCAGATTCCCCTGATGTTATGGACACACGGATACTTGGACTGTACTGTTGATTACATGGAAAGGCGGGTCGACCCTGAGGGGTACCCGCATGCGCCTAAGTGGCGAGTGTTGTGAAGACGGGTGCCAGTGTGGTGCCCGAGTGGTGAATACGAGGAGCGGCTGGGCATTCTTAACCCTTGCAGCAAGTCCTCGACACGGGGCGACGGGGTCACATCTTTCGTGAGTTTCTGCTCGTTACCGCAAGCCCCTAGTCCTAACGATTTGGATATTTGATCCAAGCAGGCCTCTGGTCTGATAGGACTAACCATCACGTGGGCCTAGTATGGGCGTTCTGCATCGTATGCATCAGCCGAAAGCTCTGTCAGACATCTAGTTCAGCAGTGCGGCATGGAGTGATTGGCGCCATTGCGGTGGTGCTTGGATCTGAGCCATGTGCGCAACGACCCGGAGGGTGAGGGGCGATGGCCAAGACCCCCATGCGCTTAGGATGTAGACCGGCGGGGACCTCTCTGCTGAGCTGTAGGTAGGGTTGCGATGTGTCGTTTGGCCGAGGCCGGGCATGACCCAGGAAAGTGTGTCCGGCCGGAGTTAATCGAGCGTGTTGGTTAAGTTGGTGCACCCCTGCAGGGAAGAATACTTCAATCGATAGCCAGTCCTATGGTAACGGACACTCGGAGTTGTATCCTGATTGATACAATTTAGAACTGGATACTTGGATACTATGGCTCTGGGATTGCTTCTCGCAGGGAGTCGAGAAGGGATCTCAGGACGAGGTTGATGACTGTATGGCTCTGGGATTGCTTTCTCGCAGGGAGTCGAGAAAGGATCTCTGGGTGAGGTTGAGACTTAATGATACTGCTACATTATATTGTATTGTTCTACTCTCTTCTATTTCTGCAAGACCGCTGAAGATGCTAGTCTTCGATAGGACTAGGCCTTCTCTCTATTCTGGCATTTCTGCAGCCCAGTCCACATATACAGCCTCCCCTTGAAAATGTTGCATATGTAGTGTAGATCCTTGCTTGCTGAGTACTTCTGAGTACTCACGGTTGCTTTGTTTTCCTTTTCTCCCCATATCAGTTTGTCGTGACCAAGATGACGGAGCCCCTGAGACAGATACCCCGTCGATCGACTACTACTACTACCCAGAGGATGGATACTACTACGAGTTGACTGATGACCAGGAGTAGGATCGGAGGGTCCCAGGCAGGAGGCCTACGCCTTTCGATCGTAGTGTTTTATTTTGCCCCGCCTTTCTAAAGGCCTTTCTGTTTCTGTTTCATATCTGTACTCAGGCCTGACAAGGTACCGAATAAACGGCCTGGCCCGTAAACCGCCCCCGATTCCCGCATACATACCGAAGCTCCCCCGTTTTAGGGTTCGCATGAACTTCGGCGATGTAAATGTGGCGTGAACTCCTAATTTAAATTATTTGTTTACCGGATCTGTTCATTCTCGCCGTCCGCGTTACCGCAAATTTTGTTGCGGTACCCTCGGTTTGTCTTATGTTGTGATCCAAATTCAAGTATAAAGATAAAGGCTAACTTCTGACGAGCGAGTGGAGCGAGGCCCGTCGCCGGTAGGCTTGGGCAGAAGCGAGGTCTAAAAGTTAGCCCATGTGGGCCGCATCCGTCAGGGTGGGGGGTGTTGTAACTGGGGGGGGGGGGGGGGTGTTGTACGGATCAATATTGACCTAGGTCATCTATGTTATATATATCCTTTGTAATCCGTCACATGGGATGAGTTGATCAGTTGTTAACCCCTGGCGTTTGTAACCTCCACTGATATAGTGAAGATTTGCTGGCTAGCGCCCGTGGTTTTTTCACCTTCGTGTTGAAGGGGTTTTGCACGTTAAAATCTCGTGTCTCCTGTGTTGATTTTGTTCTTTGTTGTTTGATTTGCCTGTTGTATCTCTAATAGTTTGCGGGATCTGTTAGAGATGCTCTTAATGCATCAGGCAGTTGTGGGCTTGGCTGTGTGTCATGTGTTCTACTTAAGCTTTGTAATTAGCTGTGTTAGGAAAAACTCTTCGTGCTCGTTCTTCGTTGTATATGTGTGAGTGTTCCTTCTTGCTCCAACAAATCCCACAATTAACTTGGTGGATGTATGGAATGTTTTTTGACAAGTTGTTAACCATGAAACTGTCTCTGGTTGATCGGTGGCACAGGTAGTCGTTTGGAATGGTATAATGCCCGCATTGAATGGAACTGTTTGGAGCTCGAGGTGTAATATTGGTCAAGAAAATAGTGTTCTAAGTAAATATACGATGGTTACATCTGCTGAGATAGTACTAGCATTACATTACTCCAGTACAAGATAGGTTCACTACCCAGATGTGAAATAGTAGTACAGTACAAGATAGGCTGACATCCCAGATACTGATGAATGGCTGGACATAGGACAACGTGGTGCTCCTAGGTATTTCTCCGTCTCAGCTCATACAAATGCCTGGAGAAATAAATGGGGGATTAAATATGTAGTCAACTTTATTTGATGGTAGCTCGGAGGATTACAAATGTAACTATTGCTTACCAGTTAGCTAGTAAATTTACGACAACCTTAGTCTTAGTAATTAGTGTACCCCTTGTACTTGCTTCGTCCGATGGTTGGTCAAACAACAAAAATGTTATACTTTCATGTACAACAATTTGGATTGTACTAGCTTAGTCTTTCTCGGAGCTGATCTAAATTTTATCATTTCTTAAAAAAAGTTTACTCTTCTGATAAAAATAAACTGAAAGGTCATTTCTTTCGACAAAAACGAATAATTAGACTTATTTTGAAGGCATTTCGCATGCCAAATTGCTACCTCTTCTCTTTTAATATTATGATTATATGGAACTGTGTTGCCGTTAAATATTCATTGACGGTGGGTTCACTTCCTTTCTCTGCACTTAAACGTGTGTATAAAAATACCATTTCGAAAAGCAAAATGTTTTTATAAAAGGACTGTTCTGGATGTTTGTTGGGACGGTCGAACATGTGATCCTATTATATTGTTTCACATTGTTTCCATACGTTTGATTTCAAACCGTTTCAGTGGAACCAATGGGGATTTGTTGCCTGCTTAATTTTGGTTTGCAGTACCATGTTGGAATGTCTCAATATGTTTAAATAAATTTGTACACTGTCACCTCGACGAAAAACATTTTGCAAGGCAAGCAGATGAGAGGCTCAATGCGGGGGATTTTTTTTCTAAGGATAGGACATCTCAAAATCTTGATCGAATTCAAACTGGACGGATGGGAAGGTGGCAGAGAGAAAAAATTATCTCCCTGAGGCGACGTAGAGCAACGTTGAGGTATAGGTGCATCGGTGATGCTTTCAGGTCCAACTGCTCTGCTATTGTTGCCTTTAAATAGTTGGCACCTCCTTCCTTTCCTTCCCTCCCATCTCACAACACAGTCCGTAACTGTTTAGTCTGCTGCCAAGTCGAGGACCAGAAGGTAAGTATCTAAACATCTATTCAACTTAATACACTAGCTGCATGCTGGATAGCGGTCGATGTGTGGAGTAATAGTAGTAGATGCAGACAGGAGTCGGTGTACTAATCTTGGACGTGATGCCTATATGTTTGATCATTGCCTTAGATATCGTCATAATTATTTGCCTTTCTATCGATTGCTCAACAGTAATTTGTCTACCCACCGTATGCTATTTTCTCGAGAGAAGCCTCTAGTGAAAACTATGGCCCACAGGTCTATCTTTTATCATATATTAAATCTATAAATACCTTAATGCAATTTTCTTTTATTTTGTATTTTTTTCAGATCTATCTACCAAAAACTATACAATTTAATCTTGCTCGTAATCGTTGAGGGATTGACAACCCCTCTACTCGTTGGATTGCAAGTATAATTTGTTGTTTGTGTGCAGGTGATGTTTACATAGTGTTGCTTGGTTCTCCGACTGGATTGATAATCTTGGTATCATAACTGAGGGAAATACTTATCTCTACTGTGCTGCATCATCCCCTCCTCTTCGTGGAAATCCCAACGCAGCTCACAAGTAGCAGGGAGCCATTCCTTTTCTCAAACTCCAATAACATGTGGAAGAGAAACCCTTATAAAGGGGTCTCAACTCTCCTTCACTTGTGAGATGGTACTAAACTTTCCACCACCTTGTCATGACACCCACATGGGCCCTTAGTGATTTTTCTAAATTGTTATATGGGCGTAAATCCCATCTATATTTCAACAGTGACCTGTGCGAGGACTAAAGATCACCATTGGGAGAGGATCGAGGATGGAAACCAATAGCATCACAAATGGAGCAAATGACCGAGCGGTAGAAGAACAAGTGGGTGCAGTCTTCGGGTCTTCAGGAGCTACATCACATTGGTGGCACGAGGAAGACTTGATAATGGCCTTGCAACAGAGGTTTGCCCTAGTGTTGAGCCGGTCCAAGTAGAACAAGCAGCCGAAGACCCAAACCCTCCTAGGAACCCGGGATTCCCAAATGAATGCGAGGTTGCGGTCGGCAAGCTATGAAGCTAGCACATCTTAAGCCTCCTTAGAGGAAGAGGGAGCTCAATTAATTAAGCAAGGACCGGGGGTCTGGTGCTCCAAAGAGGCTCTCATCCTATAACACTAGAAGAAAAAGGTCCATTTGTCCCGGTTCTAGAGGCCCATTTGTCCCGGTCCTGGAACCGGGACTAAAGGGTCGGGACTAAAGCCCAATACCTTTAGTCCAGCTTCGCCTACGAACCGGGACAGATGGGGCTCCACGTAGCCACTACGGCTTTCCCAGGCAGGAGGGCCTTTTGTCCCGGTTGGTAGCACCATCCGGGACCAAAAAGCATCCACGCGTCAGCAGTTCAGGGGCTGGGGTTTTTGTTTTTTTTTTAAGGGGGGGGGGGGTTTGGTGGTTTTGGGTGTTTTGTAGGGTTAATTTAGGGGTTTCAGATATTGTGTTAGCTAGCTAGTAGAGAGAAGTGTCCTCTCTTATCTCCGTGCTTGGTCGACGCTACGTACTATACGTATAGAGAGGACTCGACACGCTAGCTAGTAAGCAAATGAAGGAAACCATTAAGTACACAAGATCGTCATGAACATATACAGAGAGAAGTGATCGACCTCCTCCTTCTCTGAGAGATTGGTCGAGCAACAAGTTTTCGTATATCTATCCGATGCTACTAGCTACATATATACAATATAAGATCTCTTAGAATCCCTAACATCTGATGTCAAGTTCCACATGGTATTCTCCGGCTTTATTGATGACGTGGTCAAGAAAGAATCCCGCCAATTTCTCTTGAATTGCTTTTATGCGATCTTGTGGTAGGAGTTCATCCCGCATCTGCCACATCTAATTTGAAGAAGGGGGTCAATACATATATATGAATGAAACTCAACACAAATGATGGTAATAAAATAAAATTGTGAATATTATTGCTTACGCACTTCATATTGTTTTTCGGAGTAGCCCTGCTCACAGGTCGTGTGGCGGATGAACTCGCAAATGTAGTATCCAAAAAATCATTCCCGCCTTCCTGCCACAACCACTTTACAAGAAATAGTGGTCAATCACACTGATAAGCAAGCATGCTAAATGGTATTTATGTAACTAGCTAGAATCAATGGGAGATGCGCGGAACTAGCTAGTAGTACTTACTTTTGGGTGTGTAAATCGGAGCTCCCCCGGCAGTCCCGGAGCTTCTACGGTGAACTCTTTCCAAACCCTGCCAGACAAAGAAAACAATTACTTGATATCAGGAAATGAACAAAGTTGCCGATATGGAGCGATAACGATCGATTGAACTTACTTCTCGAGCATTTTAGTCATGGCCGCATACTCCTTGGGATCTTCTCGTCTCGAGTCTAAGACGGTTACTAGTCCCTGCTCAAGCTTAATCTCAAGGAGAATAAAGTGGAAGCTGCGCACGCATGCATAACTCATCAATTACATTACTATAACCTCGAGTAATAAGGGAAACCGAATATGCACAAGACAGTAACACTCACTTGAAGTTGTAAGGAAAGAGTATTTTATCTTTGTTTTGATTTCGAAGCAACGATTGTAGCAAGTTGGCCTCGATTTCTTTGGCATTATATTTAACCGTCCATTCATCTATGAGATTTGTGTTAATGAACCCAATATCATAGATTTGTGCTTTTCTGCATTCGACGATCTTCAATCTGCATAATATTGTGAGGATAATTATATATACATGCAATGAAAGAGCTGAGCTATATATAGAGACTTAATTACAGAAGTAGTACTTACAGACAGTAGCAAGTGACAATTATTTTATCGAGGGTCTTTTGATTGAAAAACTGGAAAAACTCCTCAAATGGAACAGACAACAGATCAATTCCAACGAGGTCGTGCTCCACTTTAACTCTCAGCGTCAAAGTATCCTTCCCAGACTCGCTGCAGGTGTCCATGTACCACTCATGGAATCTTCGCATAATTGTTGTTAGAAGAGGATGACCAGGTTTGACGAGAGGCTTCCCGTACCGGTATTTGTGTTCGTCCACCTCCATTGTATCAAAATGTGCATCGTCGGGCAGGTAATCTGCAGGATTTGTACCGGGCACCATCCCCGGATGATTAGCGACGATATCGCTAGACACCTTGAGCGGGGGGCACGATTGGTTCGCTTGTTCGCCGAGCTGGGGATTTTTTTCCCACTTCTTCGTTCTGCTAACCTTCGATCACTGCAAGTACTTCCCGGCCGCTCGGCTTCCTTATATGTCCTTTCAATAATGCGCTCATAGTTGGTTTGCGGCGGAGGCGGTGGTGGTCGCTTCAGGGCATCCAAAGTGCGCTTCAATTTCACCGGATCTATCTTCTCCTCTGGAGGTGGATGTTTCTTTGCAAAAAAGTCCTTCACTTGGGCTTTAGAGATCTTCGCATTTTCCTCCTCGGTCATCTCGTATGGTAACTTCTCTAGAGGCTTGAGAGATGGCCCGAATCTGTATTTCCTCCCGCCTCTGGCTGTACTGCTAGACGCCGAAGCAGCGGTGTCTCTCTTCCGTTGCTGCTGACGAGTAGTAGAAGGAGGCGGAGTGCTCCGACGCGCCGGAGCAGCCAGAGCGGCGGCTTCTGTCTTCCGCCGTTGCTGACGAGGCGGAGGACGAGGTGGGCTGCTCGGACGCGCCGGAGCAGGCCGAGAAGGAGGCGGAGTGCCCTGATCACTCGCCAGAGGAGGAGGAGGAGGAGGAGGCGAAGTGCCCTGACTCGCCGGAGGCGGAGGCGTCCAGTTCGGAAGCTTGATGTGCTCCTTCCGCCATAGACATGGAGTCTTCAGAGCAAGACCCAGCTGAGTATCCCCTTCACCTGTAGGGTGGTCAAGCTCGAGCTCCTCAAATCCCTCTGTTACTTCATCCACCATCACAACAGCATAGCCTTGTGGAATCGGACTGCAATGAAAAGTTGCGTTGAGTTCAGGAGGTGCAACAGAGCCGACAGCCGCCTTGACTTTTGTAACACCCCAAATATTTAATCATGTTTTTACTAAATAAAATTTGGCCAGAAATAAAAATTTTGATTTATAAGTAAGTCTTTTATTGTTTCCAGAGTATTTTCTGTTTCTGTTTATCAATATTCTTCCCTCCATATAGAAATTTTTGAAAACAAGATTTTGGTTTTGGTAGTTTTCTCAAACCATTTCATTTATATTATAATAGCAGCAAGAATTATTTTCATAATAAAATTTGCCTCAAAATAATTCTTTTGATAGTTTTTTTCAATACTAAAAATGCTTCTGTTGCACTGCAACCATTTTAAATAGTTCTTTTTAAATTCCAAAAAAAATTATGAGAGGTCATGTGATGTCTATATATCACTTTGGTCCAAAAAACCAACTTGGTGTTTTGAAAATTTTGAGCACAACTTCCTCTTTTCAATTCTGTCCATTTTCTAGGTTATAACTAAAACCCCAATTTTCCTTGTCCGAAAAATCCTGAATTTTTTCCCACTCATAGTCCTTCCAACCAAACCCTTAAGTCCAAAATTTTGGCTCCATTGGAATCTTTTTAGTTCACCAAATATTCCCCTACATTTTTTGTCCAGAATTAGAATTCCTTCAAACTTGCACTAGCAAGTTTTGCATTCTGCCAAAAAAATCATACCACCATCTCTATCTTCTAAAGAGACAGTACCCTGCCAAGTATCACTTCCAACAAAACCATCTAGATAGCTCTAGCATTTTTTCAAACACGTTGTGAGCATGGCAGAAATTGGCAACTCTTTTGAACTACATTATGATCTTGCTCATTTAGCCAAAATATAACGTCCACCATCTCTAGCACTCTCAGGAGCATCCCTCTACCAAAACTCAGCTCACATAGAACATCCTAGACCCATCTGGCAATACTTCGAGCACGTTCCGTGCGTGGCCAGAGCGTGCCCGGAGCACGCGTTTTGCACGCGTCGGCACCGAGCTCCTACCGCTGCTCTGCTGCCTCCCCCTATCATCCTTATCCTCCTCTGGATCAGCCCAACCACCCAAGAGCTCGCCGACACCTCCCCTTGTCCTCTAGCGCCGTCCATGCTGGTCAGCGCCGACCAGAGCCACCGCCCGGCGTTGCCTTCTCTGCCACGTCGCTGCCAGGACGCGTGGCTCACCTCCTCGCCCGCCACCGTGCCCCTGGAGTAACTCCGGGCAGCCAACGCTCCACCGACCACTGCCGACCACGCCCCTAGCTTAACCTACCTCGATAACCGACCAAGGCAAGGCATCAATAGCCGCCGCCATCTTCGGTCGGATAAGCCCGAGAGGAACCGACCTCCTCCATGGCTATATAAAGCTTCCCGAGCTGCTCTAGTCACGGGACCACTCCTCCCCTCCCCTACAAGCCACCTGGAGAAACCAGACGACCGGTAGTGGCCGCCTTCCCCGTCTCCGACCACCATGGCCACCGCCTCTTCCCCGATGATTCCCACCTCTCCAGTGCCTCCACCTCCGTATTTTCTTCACCAATAGTCTCCTGAAGCACCTGCAGACTCGTGCCCATCGTCAATTTCGTCAGGTGCGGCCCGTGGGCGAAACGCCCAAACGGGCTCCGCCGGAGCTCCTCGGAGGAGCTCGCCGCCGATGAGCTAGTGCTTTCCGAGGGACGTGGCACACACCGGAGGGACCGCACGAGCCTCCTGAACTCGATGGTGAGCTCAGCTACCCAAACGGCGCACCCAGTCGCCGGCGAGCCTCGCCGGAGACGCCGCCTCTGCTCGGACAGAGAGCAGACACGCGCGGGCTGGTCAAACCTGACCAGTGGGTCAGGCGGGCCCACTGTCAGTGACCCGACGCCGCTGACCCGTCCGTAAGTGGACACAGGTTCCGCGGACACCGTCTTCGCGCTGGGAAAAGCGTACTTCGTGGAATACGCTTTCGACGTCGATCCCCTCCTGCGCAGCCGATTGACTGGGCTTGGCCCAATGGCGATAGAGGGCTAATTCGCGCTCAGGGCGCGCCTTTGACCCTTTTCCCTTTTCTATTTCAGCCTATCCCAAATAATCTCTACAGAATCCATTTCAAAACCAAATTTCGTGATTCAAATTTCTATATACACCTAAAATCATGATCTATTATTTCAGCTTTGGTGAACATTTTTTTTCTAAACTTTATCTCCACTGGATCTTCTAATAGTCCATGTACTTAATTATCTCAGCTTAGTAAATCCCTAGGAAAATCATAGTAACTCCAAATGATATGATTCTTTTTCTGATATTCCTTATTTTGTCTCTAGTTTATTTTAGTATTTATTTCAAAAATATTTGAAACAATTTTGGCACTGTTCTTGTTCTAAGTAGTAGTTTAAATGCTTTTGAAAATAGGAAATAGAGGGAAGATAAAGTTTTCAAATTTTTTGGAGTGCACCCAATATTTCTGCATACTTAAGGCAAGCATCTTGAACACTTGATATGGTGAATTGCATAGTTGTTGTTAGCAAGAATAATTGCATCATGAATATGTTGAATTCAAATAAAACTGGCATATGCCTATTTTTGCATGCATGATCCCTTGACAATATTTTGTCTCTGTTAAGCATGAATTATTGTGTGAGCATGGTTGTTTTCACATGTCACATATGCCATGTTGGTACTGACTAATCTGTAGGAAAGTATCGGTCACGAGAAAAGTGACTGTGAGTCTGAACTCTCGTTGTGACGAGAATGATCAGTGACGGCATGTGGGGACATGTCAGGTGGTGACCCTGTTGGGTACAACCAAGGAGATATATTGTGTTAACTGCTACAGGAAAACTTAAACCTCCTGAGTCGATCGTGGATCGAGTCTTGTTGCGGTAACCCCCATACTTGGTTCGTGCTGCCACAGGTTCCTGCCACAGGTAGGGTATGGTTCAGTAAGTTGATAACCCCTTTCCATGCACACACGTACAGAGGGCCACGATGAGGGTTTCCAATGGCCATGGACTAAATCCTGTCATTGGGTCAGGGGGCATGGGTGTTACCGGCTATAGCCGAGAGGGAGTGTCCCCTTGGAATCCGCACGTATTAATAGTGATCCCGTGCTACTCGAGATTGTTGTCTCCCCGACTTAGAGTTTTTCTGAAATGATGCATTGGGTGATTCCAGGCATCTGGACGGTTAATCTGGTGTGTGCTGGTTAGGTGTGTTTTCAACCCAAAGACCGTAAAGGGAATTAGTCGATGTCACGGTACTGACTAAAGAAATCCTTTACTTGTGGGTAAAGAGTACACCCTCTGCAGAGTTTAAACCTATTCGAATAGATGTGTACGTGGTTAAGGACTACAGTCCGTGTTGGTCAAGTGTCGGTCTTAGGGTCGGTCTTCGGAGGAAAATAATTAAATTGGGCCTAAGCTATTTTGCAGGATATTGCCATCATCACTAACGCTGTCATGGTTATTTGAATACTATTGCTGTGAAAAGTTTATGGTTATGCATATTATTGTGGACTAACCAGTTTCGCTTATTTTATTTTTTTCCTGAGTGTCTCAGGGGCTGGCTAGACTATCCCGGGCACACAATTTTATTTTCAAGACCTTTTGTGGCGTCTCTCGAGTTAACAGGCGGTTTATCACGCCACTACTCTTGTAGACACCCGATTGGCATTTCTCTTCAAGTCCGACCATGGCGTCACTTGACGCCCGACAGGCATTTCTTTTCAAGATCTCTCGTGGCGTCTCCCGAGTTAACATGCGGTTTATCACACCGCTACTCTTGTGGACACCCGATTGGCATTTCTTTTTCCTGAATGTCACTTGGGCTGGCTAGACTATCCGTGGCATTCACTTGCTTTTATTTTTCATAAGACTGGTTGTGGCTAACATGTTTTATTTACGTCCGCATCATTTTATAATTATGTCATGACCAAGATTATTGTCAGCATGAGCATGTTATCATGATCCTACATGAGCATATGCATTCATTATTTTTTTTGTTCATAATGTTTGCGAGTACATTCAAACGTACTCACAGGCTTGTCCGTGGCTATTTACTTGGCCAGGTCAGGAGTTCTACGAGGAATACCACAACGACGTCCGTGTGGATCCTAGGATGGCAGCCACGTGGGATAGGAATTATCGAGGTCAGCCGTTCCTGTGGGAATGGAGCCCCATCGACATTGAAGAACCACGAGACAACTCCGTCATCCACCACTAGAGTCATTGTTGTATCATTAGACCCTCATGGTCTTGTATCCAATTCTTGTAATAGCTTGGTAATCTGTAACAAGGATGTGTCCACCAGTAACGGTAATCCTGGGTTGGTGATGACACGAGGGGTTAATTTCTGGGATTTCGTGTCCCGGCCCCGGCAGCCTTGGTATCAGAGCCAGGCTGACCATTGGCTAATCCTATCTTAGCTTGGTCACTATCCCTAGGTTTCCACACCGTCCACACCCTTCTGTGTCCATAGTCAAGCCCATCTCATCCGATAAGCCTGCACAGTGGCAGCCGACATCTTTTGACAGTCGGTGCCCAACCTATCAACCTAGCCCATAGGCCGTGTGCCTATGGCTGACACCTGCGTTGTCCCATCCGCAAGCGTGTGATGGAAGACTCTGCTGGCTTATAAGAGAAGCCTTGCCCCAACCCAGCACATCACAGCCTCACTCTTAGTTCAATACCCAACACCCCAAGATGCCTGGCCCCATCATGCACAACGAGACCACCGCAGCCGAGCTTGAAGGCTTTGTAGTCATCCTTGCCAATCTCACCCGTCGTGCTCTCGGCATCGAAGAGCCGCCGGAGTATGTTGTGTACCAAGAGCACGCGAGTGATGCCATCAACCACTTCTGGTCAATGGTGCACATCTACGGGAGGGGCACCACCGCAGAGCGCCCTTACCGGTTCACCGGGAGGACGACCTCCGACGAGCCCCAAGCCATTCAACTTGCAGCCCGAGAAGCTGTAATTCAACTCCGGCATCGGTCGCCGAGGGTTAACTGCCGCTCTTTCTACTACTACCCTAGTCGTGAAGGCTATGGTATCCCGACCCAAGTCGCCAATGGAGACCATGAGACGGATCCTGCCTTAGTGCATCTGGTGCGCTACCTGAGAGCGCAAGAGGCACTATTCAATCAGGTCACCAATGATCTGATTGAGACCCGCAGG
This sequence comes from Thinopyrum elongatum, assembly GCA_011799875.1. Lineage (NCBI taxonomy): Eukaryota > Viridiplantae > Streptophyta > Magnoliopsida > Poales > Poaceae > Thinopyrum > Thinopyrum elongatum. The sequence continues at coordinate 21,305,542 of CM022298.1, forward strand.
ATGCTTGCTCTCCTGACCCCGGTGGGTAGTGAAGTTGCACCCGCCACCGACAACCCGATAGTACTGTTCGGGAGACCATTTGAACCTGCGAGGTCTGTCCGTGTTGCCCACCCGGGCAATGCATTCGTTACCCCGGATGAACTCCGTCGTCTCTTTGGGATTTCCTCCAACGGGACTGTAGCCACTACACCCCAAGTGGGTCATCATTGCTACCCCAACCCTGCAGTTCCACATAACACTCCAGTCAACTCCGACGTGAAGCCCCCGGAGAAGCCTCGACGTCCGCTAGACATGCCCGGCAAGATGTCGACGAGGTGGACTGAGTCCACCGGATTGTACTAGAGCTTTAGTGGCCCGGTTTCCCTGTATTTTCGTAGTAGCAGTTGTATGGTGTAGTAGGGTTGTTGCTATGTCTGGCACTTGCGGTGTATTTTAGGGCGTATGTCATAATTGCATTACCATGATTGCATTTTGCATATGATTATTTGTTATGGCAAGCATTCCGCCGTCCTTAACAAATCCCGAGGACGAGATTTTCTTAAGGGGGTAGAGTTTGTAACACCCCAAATATTTAATCATGTTTTTACTAAATAAAATTTGGCCAGAAGTAAATTTTTTGATTTATAAGTAAGCCTTTTATTGTTTCCAGAGTATTTTCTGTTTCTGTTTATCAATATTCTTCCCTCCATATAGAAATTTTTGAAAACAATATTTTGGTTTTGGTAGTTTTCTCAAACCATTTCATTTATATTATAATAGCAGCAAGAATTATTTTCATAATAAAATTTGCCTCAAAATAATTCTTTTAATAGTTTTTTTCAATACTAAAAATGCTTCTGTTGCACTGCAACCATTTTAAATAATTCTTTTTAAATTCCAAAAAAAATTATGAGAGGTCATACGATGTCTATATATCAGTTTGGTGCAAAAACCCAACTTGGTGTTTTGAAAATTTTGAACACAACTTCCTCTTTTCAATTCTGTCCATTTTCTAGGTTATAACTACAAACCCAATTTTCCTTGTCCCACAAATCCTGAATTTTTTCCCACTCATAGTCCTTCCAACCAAACCCTTAAGTCCAAAATTTTGGCTCCATTCGAATCTTTTAATTCACCAAATATTCCCCTACATTTTTTGTCCAGAATTGGAATTCCTCCAAACTTGCACTAGCAAGTTTTGCATTCTGCCAAAAAAATCATACCACCATCTCGATCATCTAAAGAGACACTACCCTGCCAAGTATCAGTTCCAACAAAACCATCTAGATAGCTCTAGCATTTTGTCAAACACGTTGTGAGCATGGCAGAAATTGGCAACTCTTTTGAACTACATTATGATCTTGCTCATTTAGCCAAAATATCACGTCCACCATCTCTAGCACTCTCAGAAGCATCCCTCTACCAAAACTCAGCTCACCTAGAACACCCTAGACCCATCGGGCAATTCTTCGAGCACGTTCCGTGCATGGCCAGAGCGTGCCCGGAGCACGCGTTTTGCACGCGTCGGCACCGAGCTCCTACCGCCGCTCTGCTGCCTCCCCCTATCATCCTTATCGTCCACTGGATCAGCCCGACCGCCCAAGAGCTCACCGACACCTCCCCTCATCCTCTAGCGCCGTCCACGGTGGTCAGCACCGACCAGAGCCACCGCCCGGCGTTGTCGTCTCTGCCACGTCGCTGCCAGGACGTGTGGCTCGCCTCCTCGCCCGCCAGCGTGCCCTGGTGTAACTCCGGGTAGCCAACGCTCCACCGCCCACTGCTGACAACGCCCCTGGCCTCACCTACCTCGATAACCGACCGCGACAAGCCATCAATAGCGGCCGCCGTCTTCGGTCGGATAAGCCCGAGAGGAACCGACCTCATCCATGGCTATATAAAGCCTCCCGAGCTCCTCTAGTCATGGCTCCACTCCTCCCCTCCCCTACAAGCCACCAGGAGCAACCAGACGACCGGTAGTGGCCGCCTTCCCCGTCTCCGACCACCACGGACACCGCCTCTTCCCCGATGATTCCCACCTCTCCAGTGCCTCCACCTCCCAATTTTCTTCACCAATATTCTCCTGAGGCACATGCAAACTCGTCCCCATCGTCAATTTTGTCGGGGGCGGCCCGTGGGCGAAACACCCAAACTGGCTCAGCCGGAGCTCCTCGGAGGAGCTCGCCGCCGACGAGCTGGTGCTTTCCGAGGGACGTGGCACAGACCGGAGGGACCGCACGAGCCTCCTGAACTCGATGGTGAGCTCAGCTCCCCGAACGGCTCACCCAATCACTGGCGAGCCTCGCCGGCGACGCCGCCTCTGCTCGGACAGAGAGCAGACACGTGCGGGCTGGTCAAACCTGACCAGTGGGCCAGGCGGGCCCACTGTCAGTGACCCGATGGCGATAGATGGCTAATTCGCGCTCAGGGCGCGCCTTTGACCCTTTCCCCTTTTCTATTTCAGCCTATCTCAAATAATCTCTACAGAATCCATTTCAAACCCAAATTTGGTGATTCAAATTTCTATATACACCTAAAATCATGCTCTATTATTTCAGCTTTGGTGAACATTTTTTTTCTAAACTTTATCTCCACTGGATCTTCTAATAGTCAATATACTTAATTATCTCAGCTTAGAAAATCCCTAGGAAAATCGTAGTAACTCCAAATGATATGATTCTTTCTCTGATATTCCTTATTTTTTCTCTAGTTTATTTTAGTATTTATTTCAAAAATATTTGAAACAATTTTGGCACTGTTCTTGTTCTAAGTAGTATTTTAAATGCTTTTGAAAATAGGAAATGGAGGGAAGATAAAGTTTTGAAACTTTTGGAGTGCAACCAATATTTCTGCATACTTAAGGCAAGCATCTTGAACACTTGATATGGTGAATTGCGTAGTTGTTGTTAGCAAGAATAATAGCACCATGAATATGTTGAATTCAAATAAAACTGGCATATGGCTATTTTGCATGCATGATCCCTTGACAATATTTTTTCTCTGTTAAGCATGAATTACTGTGTGAGCATGGTTATTTTCACATGTCACATATGCCATGTTGGTACTGACTAATCTGCAGGAAAGTATCGGTCACGAGAAAAGTGACCATGAGTTTGAACTCTCGTTGTGACGAGAGTGATCAGTGACGGCATGTGGGGACATGTCAGGTGGTGACCCTGTTGGGTAAAACCAAGGAGATATATTGTCTTAACTGCTGCAGGAAAACTTAAACCTCCTGAGTCGACCGTAGATCGAGTCTTGTTCCGGTAACCCCCATACTTGGTTTGTGCTGCCACAGGTTCCTGCCACAGGTAGGGTATGGTTCAGTAAATTGATAACCCCTTTCCATGCACACACCGTACAGAGGGCCACGATGAGGGTTTCCAAAGGCCATGGACTAAATCCTATCATCAGGTCAGGGGGCATGGGTGTTACCGGCTGTAGCCGAGAGGGAGTGTCCCCTTGGAATCCGTGCGTATTAATAGTGATCCCATGCTACTCGAGATTGTTGTCTCCCCGACTTAGAGTTTTTCTGAAACGATGCTTTGGGTGATTCCTGGCATCCGGACGGTTAATCTGGTATGTGCTGGTTAGGTGTGTTTTCAACCCAAAGACCGTAAAGTGAATTAGTCGATGTCACGGTACTGACTAAAGAAATACTTTACTTGTGGGTAAAGAGTACACCCTCTGCAGAGTTTAAACCTATTCGAATAGCCGTGTCCGTGGTTAAGGACTACAGTCTAGGTTGGTCAAGTGTCGGTCTTAGGGTCGGTCTTCGGAGTAAATAATTAAATTGGGCCTAAGCTATTTTGCAGGATATTGCTATCATCACTAACGCTGTCATGGTTATTTGAATACTATTGCTGTGAAAAGTTTATGGTTATGCTTATTATTGTGGACTAACCGGTTTCTCTTATTTTATTTTTTTCCTGAGTGTCTCAGGGGCTGGCTAGACTACCCCAGGCACACAATTTTATTTTCAAGACCTTTTGTGGCGTCTCTCGAGTTAACAGGCGGTTTATCATGCCACTACTCTTGTAGACACCTGATTGGCATTTCTCTTCAAGTCCGACCATGGCGTCACTTGATGCCCGACAGGAATTTCTTTTCAAGACCTCTCGTGGCGTCTCCCGAGTTAACAGGCGGTTTATCACACCACTAATCTTGTGGACACCCGATTGGCATTTCTTTTTCCTGAATGTCACTTGGGCTAGCTAGACTACCCATGGCATTCACTTGCTTTTATTTTTAATAAAAATGGTTGTGGCTAACATGTTTTATTTACGTCCGCATCATTTTATAATTATGTAATGACCAAGATTATAGTCAGCATGAGCATGTTATCATGATCCTACATGAGAATATGCATTCATTATATTTTTTGTTCATAATGTTTGCGAGTACATTCAAACGTACTCACAGGCTTGTCCCTGTCTATTTACTTTGCCAGGTCAGGAGTTCTACGAGGAATACCACAGCGACGTCCATGCGGATCCTAGGATGGCAGCCACGTGGGATAGGAATTATCCAGGTCAGCTGTTCCTGTGGGAATGGAGCCCCATCGACGTTGAAGAACCACGAGACAACTCCGTCATCCACCACCAGAGTCATTGTTGTATCATTAGACCCTCATGGTCTTGTATCCAATTCTTGTAATAGCTTGGTAATCTATAACAAGGACGTGTCCACCAGTAACGGTAATCCTGGGCTGGTGATGACACGAGGGGTTAATTTCTGGGATTTCGTGTCCCGGCCCCGTCAACTTTGAGGTGCTGCCATTGCGTCATAAGCTGGCAATGCTGAGCCTCCGTGATAGCATTCACGGCATAGCTAGGAGCCGTGAAGTCAGGCTGGTGAACGAGCTCGGTGGAAGCCACGCTGCTTCTCCGCTGAGATGGCAGGGTAGCTTCTGGGGTAGCTCCGGCACCTCGCTGGCTCTCAACTTGTTCGTCTAGCTTTTGTACCCTTGCATTCAGCTCTGCAGTTTGCTCTGCTCTAGTTTTCTCTTCCTCTCCCGGGTTTTGTAACCGCCTGCACCAGGAAACCCAACCTTCCACGCAATGGAGCATGGCGTGCCTCGTGTTCGTCCAGGGTGCTCAGGATTCCCGAGGGCCTCGATCAGCTCGTCATTCTATCTGTCGGGAATGAACATCCCTTGCTGCACTGCGGCGATACACTTCTGAAGCTTCTTGACGGGTATTGCAAGTTGCTCGTCCGTCCAAACGCACTTCCCTGTTTCAGGGTCCAAGGTTCCCCCAACCCCGAAGAAGCAAGTTCTTGAACGGTCTGGCCAGTTCAATGTCTCTGGTTCGACCCCTTTAGCAAGCAGGTCATTCTCAGCTTTGTCCCATAGCGGCCGGGCTTTGAGGAAGCCACCTGACCCCGTGCCATGGTGAAACTTCTTCTTTGCAGCATTTATCTTATTTGTCTCTGACATCTTCTTACTCTTGTCCGTTGTCTTGTAGGCCACAAATGTGGGCCAGCGATCTCTTATCTTCTCAAATCGGCCGGTGAATTCTGGAGTCTTCCCTTTGTCGACAAACGTTGATTTCAACTCATTCTTCCACCTCCTAAATAGATCTGCCATCTTCTTAAGAGCACACACCTTGACCAATGGCTCTATAACTGGCTTATCTGGATCCTCCTCTGGCGGTAGGGTGAAATTTGCCTTCAGCGAGGTCCAAAGATCATCTTTCTGTCTATCGGTGACATAAGAAACTTGATGGTCGTCGTTCTTCTTAGGCTCATTCCATAGCTGGATGCTCATCGGGATGCTGTCCCTAACAATAGCTCCGCACTGAGCAGAAAATGCATCCTTGGTCCGCCTCGGTTCAATCGACTGGCCATCGTCCGCGATTGTTGTGATCGTGAACCTTTCATCCAGACGCAACCTTTTCTTCTGGCCTCGTCTCGTTACCGAAGTTTGGCTCGATCCGGAGGGCTTTAAAAGAAGAAAGAAGAGTTAATATATGTACGTACCAAAACAATTAATGCATCAATTAGCTTGTCAGCACAGGCTTAATTAATATATATACCTCGCCGGACTTTGCAAAAGCTCCCTTCTGCGTTCAATCACCGGAGCCATCATCATGGTCTCCTTCTTCCTCCGGCATTCGGTCACCGGAGCCATCATGATCATGTCCTTCCTCCTCCATTGTTGGATCACCGGAGCCTTCACCCTCTCCTTCCAGACCATCGGTGTCGTTGAGATACGACAAGACATCACCTCCGCCGAGGATTATGTCACCCAACAACTGTTTTGTTTCCAAGTCTCTTTGTTTATCCATAGTTTCTGCAAATATTACAACATGGCAATTAATATACAAACATCAGAGATGGATATATTAGTGACAAACATAGACCTAGCTAGCTAATCACAACAAGGAATATTAATTAGTGGCCTCGACGCTTCTACGGTTTGGGGTGGCCTCGACAACGCTTCTAGGGTTTGGGGTGGCCTCGACAACGCTCTTTAACTTGGTAAATTTGGGTGGCCTCGACGCTTCTAGGGTTTGGGGTGGCCTCGGCAACGCTTCTAGGGTTTGGGGTGGCCTCGACGCTTCTAGGGTTTGGTCGGGCGAGAGGGGGTTGATCGACGTCCCCCCTCATGATGAAGAGTTAACGGAGTTCTCTCATGAATGTCCGACGTCCGGACCGCCTCTCCCATGAATGTCAAACAAGGGATTAAACAAAATGGCGCCATTCTGGATGTGCAGAAAATGGTCCATATTTTTCTTGATCTCATCTACCCTTCTATATGTCATGTTGTCAGTGTCAAAGGATTCAAGAAAACCATGGCTTCATCATTAGCCGGAAGTAACAGGCGCATAATGGTACGAAGCTCTCCAAAATTGTTTTGGAACAGAGTCCCGGATAGGATAATTAGTTTTTTCGTACGAAGTTCAGCAAGAGCCTTCCGAATATCACTATCTGGAAGGCCTTTGCTGAAATTCGTACCAAAAAGCGAATTATTCTATCTGGAACTCTGTTCCAAAACAACTTTGAAGAGCTTCGTAGCATCATACGCCTGTTACTTCTGGCTAATGATGAAGCCATGGATTTCTTCAATACTTTGACAGACAACGTGACATATAGAAGAATATATATATAGATGAGATAAGAAAAAAATTGGATCAACTTGTGCACATCCATAATGGGGGCATTCTTGATAAATCTCAACCCTCGACCCTCGACCCCTCGACAACCCTCGACCCTCGACCCCTCGGCGATCCTCGAACCTCGAACCCTCGCCGACCCTCGACCCCTCGGCGACCCTCGAACCTCTACCCTAGTTCCCGACCCTCGACCGCTCGGTGATCCTCGACACCCTCGTTCCCGATAAAAAATAAGAAGAGGAAGAAGAAGAAAAAAAAAGAGTAGAAGAAGAAGGAATATAATAGAGGAGAAGAAGTTAGTTTTCCATTCCTCTATTCCTTCTTCTTCTCCTCTTTTTTTTCTTCTTCTTCCTCTTCTTATTTTTTTCTCCTCTCCTCTTCTTCTCCTTCTTCTCCTCCTTCTTCCTCTCCTCTTCTTCTCCTTCTTCTCCTCCTTCTTCCTCTTCTTATTTTCCTTTTTTCTCTACATCTTTTTCTTCTTCTTCCTTCTTCCTTCTTCCTCTTTTCTTCTTTTTCCTTATTTTCCTTTTTCCTCTCCACTAACCTAAAATCTACTAACCTAAAATGCACTAACAATACAACCAACCTAAAATGCACTAAATCAACTAACCTAAAATGCACTAACCTAAATCAACAAACTCAACATTTGAATTTATAAAGTGCACTTGATATGTTTTGAGGACTCCTCCCCCCCCCCCCCCCCCCCTCATGTCTAAGTTACCGGGGAGGGGGTATATCGACAATGACATACATACATGGAAAAAAATGATATCCATCTATACATACATAGCCACATACATATATACATGGAAAAAATGATATAAAAAATACATATATGAACAAAAAAATGCTATGAACAAAAAAATTAATACACATATGAACAAAAAAAATACATATATGAACAAAAATTCTAACTTTTGCATATTCTTTGCATATGAACATAATACATACATTTTCTTTTTTCTTAAATGTAGCTTTTGCATACACATACATATATATCATCATATACACTACATACATATCATCTATGAACAAAAAAATTATGAAAAAACAGGACATATCATCATATATATACACATACATATCATCATATACACTACATATATATCATCTATGAACAAAAAAATCATCATATTAAAAAAAACAGAGAAGAGGAGGCCGGCCGGACCGAACGGCGAGGAGAGGTGTGGCATGGTCAGGCCAGGCCGGGGGCGCAGGGCGGTATCGGGGCAGGGGCACAGGGCGTCCGGCGTACGTCAAGGCAGGGGGCACGGGCCGGGCAGTGCGTCGGGGCAGGGCAGGAGCGCGGGGCGACGGCGACAAGGAGCAGGCGGCGACAGCGTCGAGGAGTGGGCGGCGACGGCGACCACGGGGCGGCGACGGCGTCGAGGAAGCAGGGGCAGACTGGCGGCGTTTAGAGAAGAATGGCGGGGTGAGGGGGAATTTCTCTAAGTGTGGGTTATATACCCACACCTTTGGTCCCGGTTTGTGGCACGAACCGGGACCAATGCAACCCTTTGGTCCCGGTTCGTGCCACCAACCGGGACCAAAGGTCTCTTTTCGTCAGCCCAAAGGGCAGGAAGCAGAGACCTTTGGTCCCGGTTAGTGGAACGAACCGGGACCAAAGGGTCGCATTGGTCCCGGTTGGTGCCACGAACCGGGACCAAAGGTGGGCATTGGTCCTGGTTCGTGCCACCAACCGGGACCAATAGCCTGTACCTGGCACAGCCGCGGTGGATGTTTAGTCCCACCTCGCTAGCTGAGGAGCTTCGGCACCAGTTTATAAGCGCGGCTGTGCCTCCCTTTTCGAATTCCTCTCTATTGCAGGCCTACTGTCCTAAATGTGTCTCTCTGCCTGTGGGCCTACTGGGCCTTCTGCGGGCCTGAATCCTGGCCCACCTGCCGGGTTGGGATTCTAGTCGTATTCAGGCCGTGGTGGCCCAGTAGGCGGCATTTTTTAAATTTTTTTCCAGTTTTTTGTTTTGTTTTTTGCATTATTTTTTTTTCTTTTGTTTTTTGCTTTATTTTTTCTAATTATTTTTGCTGTTAGGTCACAAAAATTATAAACTTTATGTTAGTGCCATTAGTTTTCAAATTTGAATAGTTTAAATTTGAATTCTTTGAAATTTATGTGAATCACTAGTTTGTGAATAACTTTACTATAAAAATAGTTTTTTGAGTGATTCTTTTTCCTGCTATTTAATATTACTGTGTTTTAACATTATATACAAAAACAGACTTTGTTATTTTAGTTTCTACAAAATTCTTATGATAATTCTTTTTGCTATTAAAGTTTATAACAAAAAATTCTTTATGATAATTCTTTTTGATATTAAGTTTTGAACAAAAATTCTTTGATAATTTTAGTTCCATAAATTTGTTATAATTTTAGTTTCAAAAATACTAGAAGTTTATAAAATGTTTTTAGTTGATTCCTTTTACTATTAGAGTTTTATAAAAGCTTTATAGTTGATTTTTTTTGCTATTGAAGAATATTATAGTTTTGTTTTAGTTGATCATAACAGAATATTTTAATTGATTTTTTTAGTTGTTTCCTATTGCCATTAGAGTTTCAGAAAAGTTTTCTAGTTCATTCTTTTCGCTATTAGTTCATTCTTCGAGCTAAATGACCCTGAAATTGAAAAGCACTTCAAATGAACTGTGAAAAGGTTGAAAGTTGGTATGGTATTATCATTTCACCCACATAGCATGTGCTAAAAAGTTGAGAGAGTTACGGCAAAAACTGGATGCACTTCATGTACAAAATGGACAATCTCTTTCGAAGTATCAGGGTTTCGGACGAAAACTCATCTGTTACAATGGGATTTCATTTTTTTTGAACTTATTTGAACTCCAGACTTTTTGTGTGTTCATAATGCACCATTCAAAGACACATCATAAATTTTCAACCCTTTTTGACTTCATCTGATATTTTTCATGCATTTACTGATTTTTTTGAGCTAAATGACCCTGAAATTGAAAAGCACATCAAATGAACTCTGAAAAGATTGAAAGTAGGCATGGTATCATCATTTCACCCACATAGCATGTGCTAAAAAGTTGAGAGGGTTATGGCAAAAACTGGAGGCACTTCATGTACAAAACGGACAATCTCTTTCGAAGTATCAGGGTTTCATACGGAAACTCATATGTTACAAAGGGATTTCATTTTTTTGAACTTATTTGAACTCCATACTTTTTGTGTGTTCAAAATGCACCATTCAAAGCCACATCATCAAATTTTAATCCTTTCTGACTTCATTCGTTATTTTTCAAGCATTTATTGATTTTTTGAGCTATATGACCCTGAAATTGAAAAGCACTACAAATGAACTCTGAAAAGGTTGAAAGTTGCCATGGTATCATCATTTCACCCACATAGCATGTGCTAAAAAGTTGAGAGGGTTACGGCAAAAAACTGGATGCACTTCGTGTACAAAACGGACAATCTCTTTCGAAGTATCAGGGTTTCATACGAAAAATCATCTGTTACAAAAGGATTTCATTTTTTTGAACTCCAGACTTTTTGTGTGTTCAAAATGCACCATTCAAAGCCACATCATCAATTTTCAACCCTTTCTGACTTCATTTGTTATTTTTCATGCATTTACTGATTTTTTTGAGCTATATGACCCTGAAATTGAAAAGCACTTCAAATGAACTCTGAAGAGGTTCAAAATTGGCATGGTATCATCATTTCACCCACATAGCATGTGCTAAAAAGTTGAGAGGGTTACGGGAAAAACTGGATGCACTTCGTGTACAAAACGGACAATCTGTTTCGAAGTATAAGGGTTTGCTGAAACTCGTCTGTTACAAAAGGAATTTCATTTCTTCACATGTAACTGCAGTAATATTCTAGATCAAAGGCGTCATCATTATAGTTGTGGAGAGAAAGTCTTGACTTTTTCTTTGCTTGTGTCCTTTGCTTATTGCGCCGTAACCATGGATATTCTTCATCACTTAACAGGGTGCTTGGGCCAGCCTTGACTTTGAAGGGAGGAATTTCATGAAACTTGTCATAATCTTTAGACATGTCTGTCTTGCCCTCCAATCCCACTATGTCTCTTTTTCCTGAAAGAACTATGTGGCGCTTTGGCTCACCGTATGATGTATTCGCTTCCTTATCTTTTCTTTTTCTCGGTTTGGTAGACATGTCCTTCACATAGAAAACCTGCGCCACATCATTGGTTAGGACGAATGGTTCGTCTGTGTACCCAAGATTGTTCAGATCCACTGTTGTCATTCCGTACTGTGGGACTACCTGTACCCCGCCTCCTGACATATTGACCCATTTGCACCTAAACAAAGGGACGTTAAAATCATGTCCGTAGTCAAGTTCCCATATGTCCACTATGTAACCATAATATGTGTCCTTTCCCCTCTTGGTTGCTGCATCAAAGCGGACACCGCTATTTTGGTTGGTGCTCTTTTGATCTTGTGCGATCGTGTAAAATGTATTCCCATTTATCTCGTATCCTTTGTAAGTCAATACAGTCGAATATGGTCCCCTGGACAACGAGTACAGCTCATCAGAAACAGTGTTGTCACCTCTGAGACATGTTTCCAACCAACTGCCGAAAGTCCTGATGTGTTCACATGTAATCCAGTCGTCACACTACTCCGGGTGTTTGGAGCGCAGAATGTTCTTGTGTTCATCGACATACGGGGTCACCAAGGTAGAGTTCTGTAGAACTGTGTAGTGTGCTTGAGACCAAGAATGCCCGTCCCTACATATTATTGAGTCCCCTCCTAGCATGCCTTTTCCAGTCAGTATCCCCTCATACCGCGATTGAGGGAGACCAATCTTCTTAAGGCCAAGAATGAAGTCAACACAAAACCCAATGACATCCTCTATTTGATGGCCCATGGAGATGCTTCCATTTGGCCTAGCGCAGTTACGGACATATTTCTTTAGGACTCCCATGAACCTATCAAAGGGGAACATATTGTGTAGAAATACAGGGCCCAGAATGCCAATCTCGTCGACTAGATGAACTAGGACGTGCGTCATGATATTGAAGAAGGATGGTGGGAACACCAGCTCGAAACTGACAAGACATTGCGCCACATCACTCCTTAGCCTTGGTAGGATTTGTGGATCGATCACCTTCTGAGAGATTGCATTGAGGACTGCACATAGCTTCACAATGGCTAATCGAACGTTTTCCGGTAGAAGCCCCCTCAATGTAACCAGAAGCAGTTGCGTCATAATCACGTGGCAGTCATGAGACTTTAGGTTCTGGAACTTTTTCTCTGCCATATTTATTATTCCCTTTATATTCAACGAGAAGCCATACGGGACCTTCATACTGAGCAGGCATTCAAAGAAGATTTCCTTCTCTTCTTTGGTAAGAGCGTAGCTAGCAGGACCTTCATACTGCTTTGGAGGCACGCCGTCTTTTTCGTGCAAATGTTGCAGGTCCTCCCGTGCCTCCGGTGTATCTTTTGTCTTCCCATACACGCCCAAGAAGCCTGGAAGGTTCACGCAAAGGTTCTTTGTCACGTGCATCACATTGATTGAAGAGCGGACCTCTAGGTCTTTCCAGTAGGGTAGGTCCCAAAATATAGATTTCTTCTTCCAGATGGGTGCGCGTCCCTCAGCGTCATTCGGAACAGATAGTCCGCCGGGACCCTTTCCAAAGATTTCGTGTAAATCATTGACCATAGCAAGTATGTGATCACCAGTACGCATGGCAGGCTTCTTCCGGTGATGAGCCTCGCCTTTGAAATGCTTGCCTTTCTTTCGACATTGATGGTTGGTCGGAAGAAATCGACGATGCCCCAGGTACACATTCTTCCTGCATTTGTCCAGGTATATACTTTCGGTGTCAGTTAAACAGTGCGTGCATGCGTGGTATCCCGTGTTTGTCTGTCCTGAAAGGTTACTTAGAGCCGGCCAAACATTGATGGTTACAAACAGCAACGCATAGAGGTCAAATTCCTCATGTCTGTGCTCATCCCACACACGTACACCGTTTCCATTCCACAGCTGTAAAAGTTCTTCAACTAATGGCCTTAGGTACACATCAATGTCGTTGCTGGGTTGCTTAAGGCCTTGGATGAGTACTGGCATCATAATGAACTTCCACTTCATGCACAGCCAAGGAGGAAGGTTATAGATACATAGTCACGGGCCAGGTGCTGTGATTGCTGGTCTGCTCCCCAAAAGGATTAATGCCATCCGCGCTTAAACCAAACCATACGTTCCTTGCGTCACCTACAAACTCCTCCCAGTACTTTCTCTTGATTTTTCTCCACTACGACCCGTCAGCGGGTGCTCTCAACTTCCCATCTTTCTTACGGTCCTCTCTGTGCCATCGTATCAACTTGGCATGCTCTTTGTTCCTGAACAGACGATTCAACCGTGGTATTATAGGAGCATACCACATCACCTTCGCAGGAACCCTCTTCCTGGGGGGCTCGCCGTCACATCACCAGGGTCATCTCGTCTGATCTTATACCGCAATGCACCGCATACCAGGCATGCGTTCAAATCCTCTTACGCACCACGGTAGAGGATGCAGTCATTAGGGATGCATGTATCTTCTGCACCTCCAATCCTAGAGGCCATACGACCTTCTTTGCTGCGTACGTACTGTCGGGCAATTCGTTATCCTTTAGAAGCTTCTTCTTCAATATTTTCAGTAGCTTCTCAAATCCTTTGTCAGGCACAGCATTCTCTGCCTTCCACTGCAGTAATTCTAGTACGGTACCGAGCTTTGTGTTGCCATCTTCGCAATTGGGGTACAACCCTTTTTTGTGATCCTCTAACATGCGATCGAACTTCAGCTTCTCCTTTTCACTTTCGCACTGTCTCTTTGCATCAACAATCACCCGGCGGAGATCATCATCGGGCACATTGTCTGGTTCCTCTTGATCTTCAGCTTCCCTCGTTGCAGCATCACCGTATTCAGGGGGCACATAGTTGTCATCATCCTCTTCTTCTTCGCTGTCTTCCATCATAACCCCTCTTTCTCTGTGCTTGGTCCAAACATTATAGTGTGGCATGAAACCCTTATAAAGCAGGTGGGTGTGAAGGATTTTCCGGTCAGAGTAAGACTTCGTATTCCCACATATAGGGCATGGACAACACATAAAACCATTCTGCTTGTTTGCCTCAGCCACTTCGAGAAAATTATGCATGCCCTTAATGTACTCGGAGGTGCGTCTGTCACCGTACATCCATTGCCGGTTCATCTGCGTGCATTATATACAATTAAGTGTGTCAAAAACCATTACAGAACATCATGAATAGATAAGTAACCAAATTAATAGAAGTTCTTCATCACATTAAAACCAAAGTACATACATAGTTCTCATTGAACAACATATAGCTCTCTAGATCATCTAATTAAACCATACATTGATACTATGTAAAACATTTCAATGCAACAACAAATGCAATCATAATCGCAACCAAGGTAACAATTGATCCAACGGCATAATGATACCAAGCCTCGGTATGAATGGCATATTTTCTATACTTTCTAATCTTGAAGCGCATTGCATCCATCTTGATCTTGTGATCATCAACGACATCCGCAACATGCAACTCCAATATCATCTTCTCCTCCTCAATTTTTTCAACTTTTCCTTCAAGTAATTATTTTCTTCTTCATCTAAATTTAACCTCTCGACAATAGGGTCGGTTGGAATTTCCGGTTCACATACCTCCTAGATAAAAAAAATCTATGTCATGTTGGTCGGCATAATTGTCATAAACAATAAATGAACCAAATAGTTATAAAATGTAATATATACCACATCCGAATCATAGACAGGACGAGGGCCGACGGGGGCAGATACCAAAACCATCGCACTATATAATAACAAACAATAATAAAAGTAAGAAAATTATACAAGTATCTATCTAAATCATACAAGTATGAATTTTTCTCTTTTACAAACAAGATAAGAACAAGAGGCTCACCACGGTGGTGCCGGCGACGAGATCGGCGCGGGCGATCGACGGCAGTGAAGACGGGTCGGGACGGGACGTGACGGACCGCTAAACCTAGACAAATCTTGAGGAAAATGGAGCTTGGAGGTCGATCTTGGAGAGAAGAAATCTTAAGTAGTGTGGCTCGGGCATTTCATTGAACACCTCATGTGCATAGGAGGTGAGCTAGAGCACCACAAAGCCCTCCCCTAGCCGGCCAGAAAAAACAGAGCAGTGGAGACCTCTGCTTGCGGGCGAGGGGGTATATATAGGCACCTCATTGGTCCCGGTTGGTGGCTGGAACCGGGACTAAAGGACCTCCTTTGGTCCCGGTTCTAGCCATGAACCAGAACCAATGGATGTGGGCTAGGAGCGATGCCCATTGGTCCCAGTTCGTGTCTGGAACCGGGACCAATGCCCCACGAGGCCCGGCCGGCCCCCTTGGCGCACGAACTAGGACATATGCCCCCATGGGTCCCGGTTCGTTACAGAACCGGGACTAATGGGATGGCCAGGCCTGGACCAAAGCCCTGTTTTCTACTAGTGTAACAATAATCTCGAGGAAGCAAATTCATTGGTAACAGTTAGGGTTGGCCGACTACGCATGCCAGGTTATCCATCATGATGTTGGCAACTAGAGAATTTGGTTTGTGTGGTGTGTAAAGACAACAGGGAAAGAAATGCAAATAGGTTATGGAAGAACCCATCAATTTAACAAAAAAAGTAGAGGAGCCATCTCCAACTAGCACATGAGAAATCTCTCTAAGAGTATAAAGGTATTTGAAAACCGATCTAGCAAGTAAGGGGGAATTTTTACCTAAGCCTATATGCCAAGGGGAGTGGTGATGAATCCAATCCTTGCATGGAAAAAATGGTGAGTCGAGGAAATTGAATGAAAATTTCAACATAAGGCAACAATTTTGTGCTCACAAATTTTTAACCCCTAGATTGCCATCCTGCTTTGGCGTACATACCTGATCCCATGCGACTAGGCCCGTAGCACCCGAGAAAGAGTCCTCGTTAGACTAGAAGAAATTCGCCAACACTTGTCTATTTCGGCCAGGACACTTTCGGGTACAGAAAACACATCATGAAATAGGTCGTTTGGCTATTGAGGACCACAGATAAGAGGATGAGACGACCCCTCTACGAAAGCATGAGAGCACAACCGCCTGCTAGCACTAGTAGAAAACATGCCTTTTGTCCGAAGCATTAGTCCCGGTCTAGTTTTGGCCCGGGACTAAGGGGACCATTAGTCCCGGTTCCAACGGCTAGGAGCGGACGATGCCACGACAACCTTTAGTCCCTGTTCATTAGTGACCTCTAGTCCTGGTTGGTAATACCAACCGGGACTAAACGAGGAGTGGCAGGCTGGCATCAGGCTGGGGCCCAAGCGAGCCCCTTTAGTCCCGGTTGGTATTACCAACCGGTACTAGAGGTCTCTGCTCTTAGTAACCTTTCAGGACAGACAAACAAGGGATATAATGAATGCACGCACTATTTAGATGAGACCGAATGTATATATTCGGATAAATGTAAGAGGAATGTGTACCTGGGACATCGTCGATTTCTTCCGATCAAGCATCTCTTAAGAAGGAAAGGCAAGCATTTCAAAGGTGAGGCTGATCACCGGAAGAAGCCTCGCCACCGTACTGGTGATGATATACTTGATATGGTCAATGATTTAAGAGTAATCTTTGGAAAGGGTCCTGGCGGACAATCTGTTCCGAATGACGCAAACGGACATGTACCCATGTGGAAGAAGAAATCTATATTTTGGGACCTACCCAATTGGAAAGTCCTAGAGGTCCGCTCTGCAATCGACGTGATGCACATGACGAAGAATCTTTGCGTGAACCTGCTAGGCTTCCTGGGCATCTATGGGAAGACAAAAGATACACCGGAGGCACGGGAGGACCAACAACGTATGGACGAAAAAGTCATCCAAAGCAGTATCAAGGTCCTGCTAGCTATGCTCTTACCAAACAAGAGAAGGAAATCTTCTTTGAATGCCTGCTCAGTATGATGGTCCAGTCTAGCTACTCGTCGAATATAAAGGGAATAATAAATATGGCAGAGAAAAAGTTCCAGAACCTAAAGTCTCATGACTGCCACGTGATTATGATGCAACTGCTTCCGGTTGCATTGAGGGGGCTTCTAACGGAAAACGTTCGATTAGCTATTGTGAAGCTATGTGCATTCCTCAATGCAATCTCTCAGAAGCCAATCGATCCTGAAATCATACCAAGGTTAGAGAATGATTTGGTGCAATGTCCTGTCAGTTTCGAGTTGGTGTTCCCACCTTCCTTCTTCAATATCATGACGCACGTCCTAGTTCACCTATGCGAAGAGATTTCCGTTCTGGGTCCTGTATTTCTACACAATATGTTCCCCTTTGAGAGGTTCATGGGAGTCTTAAAGAAATATGTTCATTACCGTGCTAGGCCAGAAGGAAGCATCTCCAAGGGCCATGAAAATGAGGAGGTCATTGAGTTTTTTGTTGACTTTATTCCTAACCTTAAGCCGATTGGTGTTCCTGAATCGCGGCATAAGGGCAGACTGGGTGGAAATGGCACGCTAGGACCGAAAGCAATAATATGTATGGAAGGGCATTCTCTCACTCAAGCACACTACACAGTTCTACAAAATTCCGCCTTGGTGGCTCCGTATATCGAGGAACACAAGAATATTCTACGCTCCAAACACCCGGAGCAGTCTGACGACTGGATTACACGTGAACAAATGGGGACTTTCGCCGGTTGGTTGCAGGCACGTGCCATGCATGACGACGCTGTTGAAGATGACCTGTACTTGCTGTCCCAGTTACCATCTTCCAATATAATGACTTTCAAAGTGTATGAGATAAATGGGAATACATTTTACACGATCACCCAAGTGAAAAAGAGCACCAACCAAAACAGTGGTGTTCGCTTTAATGCAGCAACCAAGAGGGTAAAGGACACATATTATGGTTACATAGAGGAGATATGGGAACTTGACTATGGACGTGGTTTGAAGGTCCCTTTGTTTCGGTGCAAATGGGTCAATCTGACACGAGGCGGGGTAACAGAAGACCCACAGTATGGAATGACGACAGTGGATCTCAACAATCTTGCGTACGCAGACGAACCATTCGTCCTAGCCAATGATGTGGCGCAGGTTTTCTATGTGAAGGACATGTCTTCCAAGCCGAGAAAAAGAAAAGATAAGGAAGCGACTACATCATACGATGAGCCAAAGCACCACGTAGTTCTTTCAGGGAAAAGAAACATCGTGGGTGTGGATGACAAGACAGACATGTCAGAAGATTATGAAAAGTTTCATGAAATTGCTCCCTTCACAGTGAATATTGACCCGAGCATCCAGTTAAATGATGAAGATTGTCCATGGTTACGGCGCAAAGGGACACACGCGAAGAGAAAGTTTTACACCCAAAGATCCCACTCTGGGATATGACCGGCTTCACTGTCATCACTTTCTTTGTCTAGTGAGTTTCCGGACTTATATATCTTGAAAGTCCCACTTTGGACAAACCGGAGGGAATCTTTGTAATAGTTAGGGTGCTTATGTGTTTTCGCATTTGAAACATGTACTTATGTTCTTCGAACAAACGTCATCAATTTTCAACCCTTTCTGACTTCATTTGCTATTTTTCTTGCATTTACTGAATTTTCTGAGCTAAATGATCCTGAAATTGAAAAACACTACAAATGAACTCTGAAAAGGTTGAAAGTTGGCATGGTATCATCATTTCACCCACATAGCATGTGCTAAAAAGTTGAGAGGGTTACGGCAAAAACTGGATGCACTTCATGTACAAAATGGACAATCTCTTTCGAAGTATCAGGGTTTCGAATGAAAACTCATCTGTTACAAAGGCATTTCATTTTTTTAAACTTATTTCAACTCAAGACTTTTTGTGCGTTCAGTATGCACCATTCAAAGCCACGTCATCAATTTTCAACCCTTTCTGACTTCATTAGCTATTTTTCATGCATTTACTGATTTTTTTGACCTAAATGACCCTGAAATTGAAATGCACTACAAATGAACTCTGAGAAGGTTGAAAGTTGGCATGGTACCATCATTTCACCCACATAGCATGTGCTAAAAAGTTGAGAGGGTTACGGCAAAAACTGGATGCACTTCGTGTACAAAATGGACAATCTCTTTCGAAGTATCAGGGTTTCGGACGAAAACTCATCTGCTACAAAGGCATTTCATTTTTTAAAACTTATTTCAACTCCAGACTTTTTGTGCGTTCAGAATGCACCATTGAAAGCCACGTCATCAATTTTCAACCCTTTCTGACTTCATTTGCTATTTCTCATGTATTTACTGATTTTTTTTTGCTAAATGACCCTGAAATTGAAAAGCACTAGAAAATCAACTTTGAAAAGGTTGAGAGTTGGCATGGTATCATCATTTCACCCACATAGCATGTGCTAAAAAGTTGAGAGGGTTACGGCAGAAACTGGATGCACTTCGTTTACAAAATGGACAATCTCTTTCGAAGTATCAGGGTTTCGGACGAAAACTCATCTGTTACAAAGGTATTTCTTTTTTAAAATAACCTAATAATTACCAAATTGAATATAATGATAAAAAACACTAATATTAAATAGTGGAAAAAGGAATCACTGAAAAATCTATTTTTAAAGTAAAGTTATTCACAAACTAGTGATTCACACAAAATTCAAATAATTCAAATTTAAACTATCCAAATTTGAAAACTACAAACACAAAAAGAAAGTTTATAATTTTTTTTACCTAAAGAAAAAAGATTCACTAAGAAACTCTAAAAAAAGCAAAAAACAACTCAGAAACAAAAGAAAATAAATATAGCAGAAAATAAAAATAAAAATAAAAAAATAAAAGCCCGCCTACTGGGCCGCCACGGCCTGCATATGACTAGAAACCCAACCTCTAGTTGAGCCAGGATGCAGGCCCGTACGGCACAGTAGGCCCCACAGGGCAGCACAGTTTCAATAGGCCCACAAAAGCCTGCTTATAAACCGGTGCGAGCTCCTCTCAAGTAGCGATGTGGGACTAAACATTGGACAGGGGAAGCACAGGCCTTTAGTCGCGGTTGGTGGCTCCAACCACGACTAAAGGGGGGCCTTCAGTCGCGGTTGGTGGCTCCATTCGTGACTAAAGGGGGGTCTTTAGTCGCGGTTGGAGCCACCAACCGCGACTAAAGGCCTGCGCTTCTCGCCGCTTCGGCTTGCCAAAGTGACCTTTAGTCCCGGTTGGTGGATCCAACCGGGACTAAAGGTCCCCGCATATATATAGAGCACTTGAATTTTTTTCAGTTTCCCTCTGCTTTCTTCGTCTCTTCGACCACTACACAGAGGAGATCGCCGCCCCCGACGTCGTCGCCGCCCCCGACGCACCGCCCACGCCGTCGCCGCCCCCGTCGCGCCGCCCCTCTCCTCGACCTCGTGCGCCGCCATCATCGCCGTCGCAGTCGCCGTCGCCGACGACTCGCCTCGCCTCGCCGGCCGTCGCCCCGCTGTTAGCCCCTGCCGCCATGGCCGCCCCTCCCATCGAGCCCGCACACACACACACAAACATGCACGAACACACACACACACATATTCTTATTTTCTATTTTTTGGTTTTTTTGTTTTTTATACTTTTAGTTATAGAAATGTTAGATGAATGTTAGATATATAAATATTTTTTAGTTTTTTATACTTTTAGTTATATAGAAATGTTAGATATATAAATATTAGATGAATGTTTTTTAGTTTTTTATACTTTTAATTATATAGAAATGTTAGATATATAAATGTTAGATGAATGTTTTTTAGTTTTTTACTTTTAGTTAATAGAAATGCTAGATATATAAATGTTAGATAAATGTTTTTTAGTTTTTTATACTTTTAGTTATGTATTTGCAAAATCAAGTGAAAAAGAATTACAAAAATCACAATCAACCATTTAAAAAAAGTTAAATTTGCATAGATCGAATTTGCAAAATTTAAATTTTCACTAGATGTTTTGATATACATTTTTTTTCACTAGATGATTAGATATATAGAAAAAAGTTAAG
Source organism: Thinopyrum elongatum (assembly GCA_011799875.1). Lineage (NCBI taxonomy): Eukaryota > Viridiplantae > Streptophyta > Magnoliopsida > Poales > Poaceae > Thinopyrum > Thinopyrum elongatum. The sequence goes on from CM022298.1 coordinate 21,326,630, forward strand.
GAATTTCGACATTTGAATAATTTTTACATTTTGATCCAATATGTATAGAAATTATTATATATATATGTATGAATACAATGTATAGAAAAAAGTTGATGAATTTTGACATTTCATCCAATGTATAGCAATTAGTATTTGCAAAAGTTGCATATTTTAATGTTGTATTTGCAAAATTTGTTATGTATTTGCAATTAATTAGTATATGTATGTATAGTACACAATAGATTCTCTTATAGTCTTAATAAGGGATTTATCAAGAATGCCCCCATTATGGATATGCACAAGTTGATCCAATTTTTTCTGATCTCATCTACGTACCCTTCTATATGTCACGTTGTCTTGTATGTCAAAGTATTGAAGAAATCCATGGCTTCATCATTAGCCGGAAGTAACAGGCACATGATGGTACGAAGCTCTCCAAAGTTGTTTTGGAACGGAGTTCCTGATAAGATAATTCGCTTTTTGGTACGAAGTTCAGCAAAGGCCTTCCAAATAGCGGTATTCGGAAGTATCTTGCTGAACTTCGTAACAAAAAGCTAATTATCCTATCCGCGACTCCGTTCCAAAACAACTTTGGAGAGCTTCGTATCATCATGCGCCTATTACTTCCGGCTAATGATGAAGCCATGGTTTTCTTGAATCCTTTGACAATAGACAACGTGACATTTAGAAGGGTAGATGAGATCAGGAAAAATATGGACCATTTTCTGCACATCCAGAATGGCGCCATTTTGTTAAATCCCTTAAAGGTTAAGAGAATCCGTTATGATTCCGAATACTGTTCCTAGCCAGGGACTAAAGGTTCCTCGTATATAAGAAATCACAATCCAAGCATTTAAAAAATGTTACATTTGCATAGAATTTGTTCTCGACCTCAACGATGCCCAGCCCGCATGCTCGTCATCGACCCGTTCGCGATGACATCCTGCTTCAGAGGCGCCATGTCCGGGACTGCGCTCCGCTGGGCTGGCACTGGGAGGTGCTACCTTCAGGGGCGCGCATCTTGGTGAGGAACCCAGGTCCCGTCGTCGACCCGGAGCTTCTTTGGTGGCGTTCGCGTGGGCCACATTCGGTGCGAAGGCTGGCGTCCCCCGCGGAGGTGGCACGTCACCGTTTTAGGGAGGAGGACGAGCATGTCCGTCTACATGGTTGCGTTGGACGTCAGGTTCTCCAATACATGGCAGGTTCTTCAGGGATCTCACCTGAGCAATGATCCTGTGATGGTTCCTTCTCTTTGGGTGTCCACCGCGAGTGAACTAGATTATTCGATAATATTCGATCTGTATTAGCTAGTGATGTATTCGAGACGATGTATTCGAGATTATATTATTCGATAATATTCGAGATGATGTATTCAAGATTATATTATTCGATAATATTCGAGACGATGTATTCGAGGTTATATTCGATGATGCATATTAATTATCTGGATTATTCGAGATGCATATTATCTACTATGGTTAAGTTTTTCCTTATTGATTGCATTCATGCATTCTAATTTGAATACTAAATTGTTTTATGTTTCTTTTGGATTAATTAAATAAAAGCTATGGACAATACCGGCAGAGAAGGAGAAGAGACTCTGTTCGACATCATACGCTCCCCGAGCCCAGATGGGAATGAAGAAGATGAAGGCTCGCAATATCTGAACCCTAGCGGTGAGGGTATGATGTTTGATGAAGATGAACGAATAGATGAAGTCCAGAACAATGATGCCGAAGGAAATGTTGTTCTTCAAATGACAATGACCGGCGAGGTATATTTATATAAGCAGGCATCTGGTGATCATCACATGTTTTAATTGATTTGTATATATATTAACGAATCGATCTTTCTTCTTTTAGCCCTCCGGATCGAGAAAATCTTCTACAAGCAGGAGAACAATTCGAGGCCCGTCCAAAAAGTTGAAGGATGGCGTAAAGTACAACATCGATGCCATCAAACCTAATGGCGAACCGCGCGAACCTCAGAAGAATGCAAACAAGTTCATTCGTCAATGCGGAGTTATTGTCAGGGACCAAATCCCGATCTCCATTTAAGAATGGAAAAAGCCAGCATAGGTAGATCTAGATGTTACTTTTGTCGACCAAAGAGCAAAAGATCGGCTTCGCTCATGTCACATTTCACCCTACCAGATCATTTGACATATGCAGATCTACAGAAAGTCAAGAACTGTGCTCTTAAGAAGATGGTGGTAGCATTCAACAACCACAAGAAAACTATATGGGTCGCTTACGTGAAAGGAGGAAAGCAGACTCCGGAATTCAAGGGAACACTGGAGAAGGCAAGAGCTCACTGGGACGCTTTCGTGAACTTCAAGGAATCGGAGGTAGCTCAGGAACGGTCGAGAAAAAACAAGATTAATGCCGCGAAAATGCAGTGGCACCATAAGCTGGGGCCAGGTGGCTATGAGGTGGCCCGGCCTAAGTGGGATCTCGCTGTGCAAGAGATGATGGATGCAGGGGTCACTCCAGTTACATTGAGCTGCACCCCCAGGTCCAGGACTTGGTTCTATGCGCATGGGGGGGCGTTGGACCCAAAGACATGCAAGGTTTTGGAGTGGTCAAGTCTTAAAGGAGCCAATGTCAGTTTACTTGTTGCAATAGACGAGGCTTGAACGGGGGTGTTCAAGCCCAACAGAGAGAACGACGAGCTTACGCATGCCCTGAAGAATCTTGAACACCCGGGAAGAACACGAGGCAAAGGCGTTGTTCCGTGGTTTGAGGGGTTTGCGGACTGGAACGCCGACTATAGAAGCCATGCAAGAAAGAAGCAGCAGGAGGAGCAGAAGAGGAAGCTAGAGGAGGAGGAGAGGAAGCAGGAAGTAGACCACCTTCGCGGCCTAGAATCAAAGCACGCAGAGTTGGCACTCGCTTTCCAGCAGCAGCAGCAGCAGATCAACTCACTTAGCCAGGAAAGGGGGTCTCAGTAGCGACAGCAGCTAGCGGATCCAGCAGTGGATAGCACCGTCCCATCCATGCCGAGAAGCAGCGTGGGTTCCGCCCCGGGCGATGATGCACTGCTGGATAGATACCCCGTGGATGATATCATAGATACGACAACTTGTGAGCTACACTTTAAAATGAAGAACATATCCATGAAGGTGGCGGACGGCGTTGCTTATACAAGTCCCCCTGAAGCAACCTTCCATTGCAATCCGATTCCAGCTGGCTATGCTCGTGCCGTGGTTGATGAAGTGGTGGAACAATATTTGGGGCTAGAGCTTGACATTCCTGGAGGTGACGATGAGCGCACACTGGGAGAGGCCATACATCATATCATTCTATGGAGAAAGGATTGCATCGTCTTTCCAAGGCCACTGACACCACATCAGCCGGCTCCTCCTCCATGTCCACCACCACATCAGCAGACTCCCGCTCCTCCAACTCAGCCACCGCGTCAGCAGGCTCCTGCTCCTCCAAGTCCGCCACCGCGTCAGCCCACTCCTCCTCCTCCAAGTCCGGCACCGCGTCACCCGACTCCTCCTCCTCCAAGTCCGGCATCGCGTCAGCCTGTAAGGGAATGCAGCAGAAAACAAAAAAATTCCGACCTACGCACCAGCCCAGGACCAATATGGAGACTGCATACAAGGTATTGATCATTTTCGTTACCGACTCGTAGCGCAGCGGAAGTAGAGTCGATGACGATCGGCGGTGCAGATCCCCGCAACTAGGATTTACAACCTCCCAACCACGAGGATGTATACCCTCATCCGCCACTCGGACAGCCCTCCGGGAGGCCGTCGGACAGTCCCCCGGACGGTGTCGCGGACAGCCCTTCGGGAGGACCTTCGAAACTCGGACGGCCACTCGGACAGCCCTTCGGGAGGCACTCTCAAACAGCCCCTCTGGCACTAAAATCAAAACTACGACCTCTTTATAGAGTTGCACACATACAGTGTCATCTATCCGGCAGGCCTTCGCCGTCCAGAACTAGTTCCCACCGGAACCCAGACAGCCTTTCGGCTCTACGAAACTATTTCGCTGGGAGGGAGAGAGAAGCCAGATTATTGCATGGCACTTGTATGTGAGTATGGATGAGGTTTGGGCAGCCCCCTCACCTCCTATATATAGGAAAACCCAAGGGGTAGTGTGCCTCCCAAATTACCAAAAACTCCATGCATTAGGTCACATATGAGGGAGTTAAGGGTAAAATGGGATGCCATGTGGAGCTCCAAGGAGCTCCACCATGCTTGGCCGGCCACCCCCTTGGGGGCCCCCCATGAGGTGCTCTCATGGCCCCCAATCCCTTCTAGAAGCCTTTAGCAAAAGCCCTAAAAGGTGGCTTTCCAAAAAATATCCCAAAAAGTACTTTCACTATTCTCGACGACATTTTTCAGCGTCCGTTCGAACTGAAAATATTTATTTGGGCTTAGAACATTTCTAGTACCCACTAAAATAGTTTTCAACGTGATCCGAAACAATTCTGGATTAGTGATTTTCATCTGCGAAAAGCATCTGAAGTGGTTCCGGCAGCTCCGGAACATTTCCGGTTTTTCTTCCAGAAAATTCCCAAAAGTTTCCAGAATGATTCAGGCACCCTCCAAGAATTATCAGGCATGTGTCGAAACCAATTTGACTTAATGGTATCCTCTGAAACAACTTTTCAGTTTCACCGGAACTTTTCCGGTGACCTCTCTCTTCGGAACTTTTCCGCTGATGCCGAAAACTTTTTCTAGAAACTTTCTCTCAGACTCCCTGTCTAGTATTCAGCAGATAGATGACCCTTAAGCATGTGACCCTATAGGTTCGGTGAAGTATAGACATGACCTGGAACCCCTTCCGATCAATGATCAACATCGGAGCCGTGGACACCCATATTGACCCCTATACCCACACGAATGAATATTCGAGTGAACCTCCAGTTGTCGTGTTCTATTCCTGTTGCTTCGCGATATGTTACAAATACCCAAGGTGAGACATGTTGGCATCCCTGTGGATCAACTCCTTGTCCACTATGCTAGTTACCTCGTTACCGGTATTGTTCTCTTTTCTCATTACCGTGTTCCGGCATCCCTGTGATCAAATCGCCCTCTTTCTGGCTAGATGATGATGGATACCGTAACACCGAGAGGGCCCAGAGATATCTCTCCATCGTTGGAGGAGCAAATCCCAATCTTGAGCTATCAAGTTACTTGACATACTTTTCCATTAACCCGTAAGCCGCCGTAATAGCCACCCATTTACGGATGACGTTTAACAAACCCCAAAGTTCATGAAGCAAGCATGAAGAAACTCGATACTCTCATGGTCTAAGGAATCATGCAAACATTAACCATCTCTGTTTTATTAACCATTAACTTGTGACAAATGAATCTCATAGCATAACATCAATTCGGGTCGATTCAACACAAATGTTCTTCTAACATTGTGCCCTCAAAGTTGCTGGCATAGACATGCCCATGATCATGAAAATAGAACCATCATGCAACACCTGAGCTAGTCTTAGAGGCCAGACTAGGAATACATTTTACCGTTTATTATCCCACACGTGCATATGAGTCTTCCTCCGAGTCTCGTGGTTATTGCAGACTCGAGAACCATAGCAGTTATAGCATGGAACATAAACCTAATTATGAACAGGGAGATAATCAATAACATTTATTATTGCCTCGAGGGCATATCTCCTACAGACTCCCACTTGCACTAGAGTCATTAATCTAGTTATTGCTAATGCACTTTACACCTGTGGCACACTGGTGTAAATATGCTTCTCATGTGGTATAGCCTGATGTCCAACGGATCTGACGACTTCAGCTCCATGTGTATCTTTGCATATCCTCATGTTTCCACGCTTTCACAAAATTCATATTTTGTGTGGACTTGGCTTTGCATGTATGTGAATCACAGGTCGAACCTGGATTCCTCAGACTGAATTATGGAGCAACTACCTGCGGTAGTGTCCCATTGACAAAAGCCATCTTGGAACCATACTAAGTTCATGAATGAACTATATGATTCAACATCTTCTTTGTCGCTGTAAAAGCGGCAACATACTTCGCCTCTGTTATAGAATTCGCCACAGTAACTTGTTTGGAACATTTCCAACTAACTGTGCCACCACATTGTGTGTTACACAAAAACCTCAATTTAAATCGAAAATCGCATGGAGAAAAGATGAAGACTGTATCGATGTAACATTTTACAATGAACTCTTCATGATCTCCGCTTGCGAGAAAACATGTCATCAGTGCTACTCTAGCACTCAATGACACTTTTCACTGTTGTCCTATGATCAGTACTTTTGATCACTTTGGTATCTATACTCGCAACATCTTTGGAGTATTGGACATATCTGGTTGTTTTACATACCATGGAATACATGATTAATCCAAACACAAAGGTGTGTGGAATCTCCACCATGTATTTTGCTCATCAGTGTTTTAGGGACACCGAGTCTTGCAAAACTCTTTCCATGTTACTTCGGCAAGAATCACTCCTTGGCGTTTTAAATGCTAAAAAGTTTTAGCATCTTGTCAATATGTATTCATTGCTTTAGCCCCATTAGGTAAATCTATCTCCATAGATCATCATGCCTAATATCAAGGCTATATAGCCCAAGCACTTCATCAGAAATCTATTTTCAAATGAAGTCCTAATTAGTGTCAAGAAATTTATTTCCAATTAACCATGTGTCAAGCACACAATGTTTTTAGAAATATTATTATGCTCCCACTTACTTTCTTGAATCACAAGCATCTTTGTTACCCATTGATGAAGTCAAAACCCATTTTGACCATTTCATCAAAACACGAAGATTCCAACTCCATTTTGCTCTCTTCTGTCCATTACTGAAACTCTGAAGTTTACACACTCACTAGCATCCTCTGGAATGACAAAATACCTTGGACTGTAACACATGCAAGTCCTTGGTTTGATTTCCATCAGATGGAAATCCTTTCGTCATCCGTGTTTCATATCTCATGATTTGAAATATGTATTAATTGCTAGTTCAACCCGAATCGACTTTAAGCATCGCTATGGTGAAACATCGTCATCGTAGTCAACTCTTTGAACTTGTTATTTCAACAAGTCAAGCTTTATGGATAAAACATTTTTATCCGTATCAGTTTTTAGTTCCATAAATATTCATTAGACTCTAAGTCTTCCGAAAGGTGTATCAAGATTTTAATCTTGAATCACTCATATGGAAACTATCTCGGATTGTATTGGCATTTAGCCAATTCCGGAGTCAGGGCCCATCAACACTTCCTTGTGTATTGTAGGTATACTGTCACTACTAGGAAAAGGGCTATAGCTGATATGGACATTAATGGCGCACCATGTATGTGGTGCGCCACTGCTATATAGCAGTGGCGCACCAGATACAGGTGCGCCATTAGTGCCCTCATTACTAATGGCGCACCAGACACACGTTGCGCCATTACTAGCAATTTTTTTTTTCAAAACTACTAATGGCGCACCAGGGCACAGTGCGCCATTACTAGTTTTAACTATTAATGGCGTACCACACGCTCCGTGCGCCACTACTAACAATTTTTTTTTATTTTTTTTTTCAAAACTAGTAATGGCGCACCTATGTCAAGTGCGCCATTACTAGTTCAAACTAGTAATGGCGCACCACAACCACGTTGCGCCACTACTAACAATTATATATATATATTTTTTTTTTGCAAAACTAGTAATGGCGCACCCCTAACTGGTGCGCCATTAGTAACCAGGGTTACTAATGGCGCATTTTTAGGTGGTGCGCCATTAGTAACCTGAGACCAGCTAGATATTTTGGACAGCCACCTACCACACTCACTTTCCCCACTTCATTCTCTCCACCTCCTCCTCCAAGCTTGTCTCGGCTGCCTCCTCCTCCTCACCTCATTTGCACCATAGATTCACCCAAATTAAGCGGTTAAATTACCTTTTTTTGATAGGTAAGTAAGGGGAAAGTTTTCTTTAATTATGTTGTAGATCTACTTTTTTCTCCCTCCAACAACGTGCACATGCACTTTTTATGGCCTAGATCTACGTATGTTTGTGGTGTTGCATATGTTTGTGGTGTTGCATATGTTTGTGTTTGCAGGTACCGGTATTTGAAATGCGATAGTTGCCAATATTTTGCCGGAATGTTGATTCATTTCCGTTTCGGCGAGAATTTGGCACTATGCATTCTTTTTGGTCCTATTTTTAGGCAAAGTCATGCCAAATTTTTTCTTGGTTCTAAAATATTGTTTTGCTCTACCCCGTAGGCGACCATGGTCCGCACGATGACCGAAGGCATCGTGAATAGGTTTTTGAGCTCCGCGAAGGCCGAGATGCTTCAAAAGAACGAGACGGAGATAAGATGTCCGTGTCGAAGATGCAAGCTGAAGAGCCTTATTACGGACGCGGATTCCGGACAGGTGCGGGACCACCTGCTCTTGCGTGGTTTCATGGATGGCTATCGGTGGCAAGGTGATGAAGATGACTATGAAGTCGTCCATGGGGGCCGGGCAAGAAATGAGGAAGGGCAGCAAGACAACCGCGGCGGCGAGGACGGGCGAGAAGACGAAGAATCTCCAGGACATGATCACGACGGTGATGCAGTACACAGTCATCATGTAGAAGATGCCGGACATGATGATGAGGACGATCAAGACGAAGGGCATGATCATGAAGATGAAGATGACGGAGCAGACGACGATGGACCATCGATGGGCTGGGTGCAGGACCCTCATATTCAAGAGCTGCTTCTCAAGCAGACGGATAACACAAGAGCTGCCGCCCGAGAGAAAGCCAAGCTGGATCAACTGGAGATAGACGCGGTTACTCCATTGTATGAAGGATGCAGGCTCGAGGATACCTGCCTGAAAGTAACGCTCATGGCTCTGGAGATGAAGGTAAAACACAAAATGACCGAGGCATGCTTCGACGAGAACATGTCATTCTGGCATGAACGTCTTCCCAAGGGGAACAAGTGCCCGACCAGTTTCGAGGAGGCGAAGAAAATCGTGTGTCCTCTGGATTTACCGCACGTGAAATACCATGTGTGCATGAACGATTGCATCATTTATCGGGACGAGCACGCGGAGTCTACTATATATCCGGTGTGCGTCGTCACTCGATACAAGAAGAGGAAGAAAGCTCCTCGAAAAGTGGTGTGGTACTTTACGATCACTCCTCATCTGCAGCGGTATTTCGCGAACCCTAAGGCAGCAAGGCTCCTGCGTTGGCACGCGGATAGGGAGGAGAATAAGCGAGAAGATGACGGAAATGATCCGGAGATAAATAAAAAAGACAAGATGCTGAGTCACCCTAAGGATGCGAGCCAGTGGCAAGCGTTGAACTTCGAATACCCAGATTTTGGGGACGATCCAAGGAACATCGTGCTGGGCGCGAGCACCGATGGAGTCAATCCGTTTGGCAGCCAGAGAAACACACATAGCACCTGGCCTGTGTTTGTGTGGATGTACAACCTTCCCCCCTGGAAGTGCATGAAGAGGAAGTACATTCAAATGAGTATGCTAATTGAAGGGCCGAAACAACCAGGGAACGACATCAATCTGTATCTGGGGCTGCTGAAAGAGGAGCTAGACACGCTGTGGAAAACGCCAGCCAATACGTGGGACGCCGCAGAGAAAGAATATTTCCCTATGAGAGCCGCACTGCTCACGACGGTGCAAGACTATCTCGGTTATGGATATGTCGCGGGGCAGGTGGTCCACGGATTTCGTGCATGCGTTAGGTGCATGGATGACACAACGTATCGCCAGCTAGATAGAGATCCTGGGTCTTCGAAAACCGTGTTCATGGGACATCGAAGGTGGCTTCGCGATGATGACTCATGGAGAAAACGCAAGGATCTGTTCGATGGTGAAACCGAACCCCGAAGACGCCCGCGTACGAGGAGCGGCGAGGAAATAGACGAGCTGTTGAAAAATTGGAAAGAGTGCCCACCGCCGGAAAAGAAGCGAAAGGCGCCAGAGCCGCTGCTGAAGGTATGGAAAACGAAGTCGGTTTTCTGGGACTTGCCGTACTGGAAGATCCTCCGTGTGCCTCACAGCCTTGATGTCATGCATATCATGAAGAACGTGTGCGAGAGTCTGCTTGGTACCCTGCTCAACATGCCAGGGAGGACCAAAGATGGGCCGAAAGCAAGGGCAGACTTGAAATCAATGGGCATCAGGGAGGAGCTTCAGGCTAATGTTGATGAGGCGACAGACACGGAAAGTCGTCGCAAAGGCAAAAAGGCCAAGAAGATCGGAAATGACTGCCCTCCCGCGTGCTTCACTCTAAGTCAGGAGGAGATCGAGCAGTTTTTCACCTGCCTCGTAGGAGTAAAACTTCCTTACGGTTACGCGGGGAAGATAAGCAGATACCTAGACTCAGCGAAGCAGAAGATCACCGGGATGAAGTCTCATGACTGTCACATGCTGATGACGCAGATACTACCAGTTGCAATCCGTGGGATCATGGACGCACACGTCCGTGAAACGCTATTTGGCCTATGCAACTTTTTCGACGTCATCTCTCGGAAGTCGGTTGGCGTGAGGCAACTCAGAAGGCTACAGGAAGAGATCGTGGTGATACTATGCGAGCTTGAGATGTACTTCCCACCCGCATTCTTCGATGTTATGGTGCATCTGCTGGTCCATATCGTGGAGGATATCATCCAACTCGGGCCGACGTTCCTGCACAGCATGATGTCGATCGAAAGGATGAATGGTGTCATCAAAGGATACGTTCGCAACATGTCATGTCCAGAGGGAAGCATAGCCAAGGGCTTTCTGACCGAAGAGTGCATCTCCTACTGCACGAATTATCTAGCCATCGAGAACCCCGTTGGTCTGCCCGTCAACAGGCACCTCAGCAGGCTCGCTGGATGGGGTCACCGCGATGGTCGCCGCGAAATGCATGTCGACTTCGAGGGTCGACTCGCCGACTTTGAAAGAGCAAACCTTGTCGCACTAACACACATAGACGTGGTCGATCCTTGGGTGGTAGAGCACAAAATCTTTATTGAGAAGATGTACAATGACCGAGGCCAACAGAGGACGGACGGAGATATAATCAAAGAGCACAACTCATGTTTCACGCGTTGGTTCAAGGAGAAGCTTCTGTTGTACCCTTTACATGAGGATTCTTCCGCGGAAGAAAAACTCATATTCGCCTTGTCACAGGGCGCCGAGCACAACCTGATGACCTATGAGGCGTACGATATCAACGGCTACACATTCTACACCGAGGACAAGGACATGAAGAGCGATGGTTATCAGAACTCCGGGGTAACAATGGAATCCTACACCGGTCACCGGTAACGACAAGGACAGATACTACGGAAGGATCGAGGAGATCTGGGAGCTGAGCTACGCTGGAGAGAAGGTCCCGATGTTCCGTGTCAGATGGGCCAAGAGCGTCCTAAAAGAAGACCGGTATTTCACCACCATGGTTATACCCGAAGCCAAATCCAAGACCGCGGGCGCAAACGTCACCCCGAAAAATGAGCCATGGGTACTGGCTTCCCAAGTGGACCAATGCTTCTTCATTACCGACCCGTCAAAGCCCAGCCGTGTTGTCGTGAGGAGAGGCAAAAGGAAGATCATCGGAATGGATTGAGTCACCAATGAGCAAGACTTCGACAAGTACGGTGACCCGAAGATGGAACATGACGACGACGATGAAGTGCCATACACCACAAGAAGAAGCAGGACCACCCTACCTAAAGGACGTCCGTTCAACAGAAGAACTCCATTTGCGAAAAAGAAGGGCAAGAAGATTGTGAAAAGATAGCTAGCTAAGATCGATTGTATTTAAATCGTAGTCTTGATTTCTCGATTGGATTTCGATATATGGAAATGGGCGGCACTTTTTGAATTCATGAATATTTTGAAATATGATGATATTTTTTCATATTCATACTATACCGCTGGGCGAAAGGAGAGAAAGACGGCCAGCTCGGAAAGCCAGGAGCGCGAGGTTCAACAACTCAAGGCACAACTGGCGGGGATTCCGGAGATGGTCGAAGAGCAAGTGCGAGACCAACTGGGTGCGACGATCACCGCCATTATGCCTACCTTGGTTTCTGGGCTGTAGGCGTGGATTGCGGGCGGCCAACAGGGGCCGCCCCCGATTCCCAGCTTCACGGGCAGCAACTCGCGCAACGCGCCGCCGGCGCCATTGGTGTCTCTGGCGGAGGCGGCATTGGTGTCTCCCGCGGCGGCGCCGGCATTGCAGCTTAATGCACCCGGATGTGGGAAGAATACGCCGGCCGGCACCTCGGCAGCAAGCGGCCCCTCCGTCAATTGCACGCCCGCCGTTGGTGGTGCCTCGACATTAGCCGAGCTCGACGCCATCACGGTAACTAATTAAGCCTCTCGGCCGATGACTTCATCTCCTTGCCGTTGACTGGGCATCCCTGACGCCCTACATGTTTTCGCAGGGCGCCGTCGATGTTCCATGCACTCTCCTGCACTTCGTGGACGGCGAGTTGATCGATGTCGCCAAGGCCAGAATCGTTCAACTGGGCAACCGCCTGTTCCACGGTAATCCGATGCCACCCAACGTGTATAGGGTTCAACTGGTGTAACACCCCCGGTGATTAGCAACAGTAATCACTTTTGATAATGACATGTCAGCATGATTAACAGTGCATAATCATCATTAGCATCATATTGCATTTCAACTCCTAAGTCAAATTCAAATTTAAATGAAAGTGAAATGTAAAAGTTGTCCAACATAAAAACTAAAATGTTCGATAAATAACAAATATTGCAGAGGCTAGTCTAAAATTGTAACCAACAAAAAATAAAATAATTAGGTGGCACTAACATAATTAAAACAGTAAGGAATAATGCATTTTAATTATTATAAAAATTGTGTGAACTCAAGTTGAGTCCAAACCAGTTTTTGGTAGTGTTAGGTAATGCCTAGTATTTGTTGGAGCAGTTCCTATGTTTTACAAAATTCAGTATGAGGCCTAACTAATTACTAAACTGAGAAAAGAAGATAAATAAAAAGAAAAAGGCAAAAGTAAAAGAAAACAGAAAAAGAAAAGAGAAACACCTCCCCCACCGGCCCAACTGGGCCCCAGCCCAGCTGGCCCGACCGGCCCAGCCCCCCCCCCCTCTATATGGCCTCCCCCAGGAGGCCAAACCCTAGCACCCACCGACACCCCCCCACCCCCTAGCTCACTCCCCCCCCACCCGATCCAGAACCGGATCGGGCTCGCCCCGCGCCCGCGCTCGCCGAGCCCCGCGCTCACCGCGCCCCGCGCCTGTGCGCGCTCGCCCTCGACGCCGCGCCCGTCGCCGCCTCGTCTTCCCTCGCCGGACTGCGCTGCCCCGCCGTCGCCGACCATCGTCGCCGTTCGCCTCCCCGCGCCCACAGCCCGTGCCCGACACCGCTCGGTGAGGCCCGGTCCCGGCCTCTCCCCTCTCTCGCCTTGCTCGCCGCCGCGCCTGCCGCTGCTGCCGCTCGTCCGCGCTCTGCTCGCGCCCCGCACCACCCGCTCGCGCGCCTCGCCACGCCGCTGCCGCACGCACGCACACACGCGCCCACGCATTGCGCTGCCGCGCTGCTGCTCGTCGCCGCGCCCCACCGCACGCCCGCGCGCGCATCGCGCGCCTCACTCCCGTCGCGCGCCCGTGGCCATGGGCCACTGCCCGATGGGCTCCGCGCCCCTGTGCCCCTGGCCGCCGGGCCCAAACCCCCCTGGCCGGCTGACAAATGGGCCCCGCCCACAAAAACGTTTTAAAAAAATAAAATAAAAATAGAAATAATTAAAATTAATTAATTAATTAATTAGTTAATTAATTAGGTTAATTAACTCTGTTTAGACTAATCTAATTTAATTAATTAGTTTAATTAATAGTTAATTAATTAGTTAACCCTAATTAACTAAATCAGTCTATGACAGGTGGGACCCACCCTGTCAGGACGCCTGCTGACATCAGCAGGATGTCATGCTGATGTCATCGCAACACTGTTTCGGATAATGTTGATTTAAATAATTAATTAAATTCCAGAAATTAATAAAAACTTTAGAAAATCATATTAAATAATCCGTAACTCCGATGAAAATACTTTTACATGAAACTTGCTCAGAATTCCGATACGAACCCGAATACGTCCTCCGTATTCCCGTCAGACGCCCGCAGCTATAAGAACGTTGAACTTTTAGACCCATTTCGATAAAATGAATAGTGCCCAACTTTAATTAAATAAATCCAAATAAATTCCTAAATTAACTAAATCATTTAGTTAGGCAGTAGAACACCCCGGCATATCATTTAGGCATGTCATACATGTTGTTTGCATTATTGCCGTGAATTTATTGTTTCTCTCCCCCTCCTTCTCTCTCTCGATAGACGCCGAGACCGACGACGCTGCACCTGGATATGACTACTCTACCGACGAGCAGCCCGTTGACGACCTTCTCCTCTTGCCAGAGCAACCAGGCAAGCCCCCCCCCCCCCCCCCGTGAGATCAGATACGCCATTCTATTCCCCTGCTTGCATTAGATTTTGCTACTGTTAATGTATGCTCCTATTCTGATGCATAGCCTGCTGTTGTAACATGTTCATTGCTACCTTACCTGCCTATGATAAACTGTTTAGTTTAGGTTGAAATGAACCATCAGTGACCCCACCACCTTACCTTTGTTGCCCCTGCTTGATCATCGACGACTCGATCAACGTGATCGTCGACCAGAGACCGACACCTCACTTCACACCCCCTTAGTTGTACGACTCTGCGTAGTAACTATCGAGTGCCGAGGGTGATACCTCGTAACGCACTCCCGATGAATACTCTGCAGTGTAGCTGTTCGGTCATGGTCATCGAGGGTGATTCCTCCTTCTCCACTTCCGATACGACTCTGTCGTGCAACCCTCAGTGTGAACCTCGATGGTGATACCTCATACGTTCGCCCTGATGAATTCGTCGAGTGGAATCCTCCGAGGGTGATTCCTCAGGTTTCCCCCTTGATGTTATGACCACACGATTACTTGACCTCTGTTACAGGCGGGTCCACCCTGGTGGGTACCCGCTGGGGATCTATGATGTCGGGTGTGCCGGAAGGGCACTCGAGTGTGACATTGTGGCGGAGAATCAGAGACTCTGATTGTCTCCGCTTGATACTAATTGAGCCTATTGGATTTGGGTGTGTGATCTGAGTGGGTCGACGAGCCCTATACGCACTACCACCACGCGGGATAATGGTTATGGGACCCTCTGCGAAGTACGTTTCTCCCGAAAGCTCGTCTGATGTCACGATTCACCGTGCGGGCTGATTGTCGGGATTGGGCTGGATACTTCACTGACGAGTTCAGTGTCGCGCCTGCACCCCGGCCAGTCTCGCAACGCGCAGGGTGCCCAGGGTGATGGCCCGAGACCTCTGGGTGCATAGGTTAGTCCGGCGTGCTGACCTCTCTGCCGAGCCTAGGTAGAGTGCTGTTTCGTATTGATCTTCCGAGGACGGGCATTACCCAGCAAGTGTGTCCGGCCAGAGTTGATCGAGCGTGTTGAGTAACAGTAGTGCACCCCTGCAGGGATGAATCTTCTATTGATAGCCGGTCCTACGGTAAAGGACGCTCAGTTTGTGTATCCTGATCTACTACTTGAACCGGATACTTGTTACTTAATTGAAGCTTCGGGATCGCTTTCTCGCTTGGGAGTCAAGGAAGGATCTTTAAGCTGTACTTCAACATGTTTGCTAAATAAAATGCTATTCTACTCTCTTCTACTGCTGCAAGATGATGGCCTTGTGAAGATGTTTGAAGATGCTAGTCTTCGATAGGACTAGGCCTTCTCTCTATTCTGGCATTTCTGCAGCCCAGTCCACTTATACAGCCTTTCTCCATTGATAATGTTGCATATGTAGTATAGATCCTTGCTTGCTGAGTACTTCGGATGAGTACTCACGGTTGCTTTACTTTCTCTTTTCCCCATATACCCCACCTTGATGATACATCAGACGATGGAGTCCAGGAGCCAGATGCCACCACCGGAGCTTACTACCAGGAGGGTCCAAAGGGTACTTACTACTGGATCGAGCCAGCTGACCAGGAGTAGGATCGGAGGCTCCCAGGCAGGAGGCCAACGCCTTTCGATCTAGTGTCGCTGTTTGTGCTAGCCTTCTTAAGGCAAAACTTGTCTAACTATGTCTGTACTCAGATAATATTTGTATGACTGACTTATGTATTCGGATCTTCGGATCCCTGGTCTGTAATATTGTGGACCTCCGTTAAATTGTGTTAGAGTTGTGTTGTGATATCTTCCCGTGAGTCCCTGTGCTTGATCGTACACGTTTGCATGTATGATTAGTGTATAATTGAGCCGGGGGCGCCACAAGTTGGTATCAGAGCCGACTGCCTATAGGAAGCCCCCTCCAAATTCCTTGGCCGAAGTTGAGTCTAGAAACAGAAAAACTAATTTACTAACTTGGCTGTGTGGCTTACGGGCCCACGTCGCCAACTGGGTGGTATTAGGATCATTTATTCCTCGTCTATACTCTGGGACTCTGATCTCTCTTCTACTCGGGTTAAATAAATTTTACTAACGCTGACACTTAGGATCTCGTAAAACCCATCTACCCGGAGAGCTGGATATCTGTGCGATTTCCCTGTCATTGATCTGATTAGTCTGATAATCATTTTCCTTTTCATTGTTTTGTTTAACCTTTCTCTCCGAGTTGTGTTAAACTTCTCATTGTCATTTGACAAATCTGAATTTCCTCTGTTTCAGATGGACCGTTTGTTTCCACCACGTCCTACGACACAGCTTGTGCTTCGCACTTGGGCTCATAATGCCCCTGGGTTTCCAGCTGTCCTGATCGCTCTCATGACCAGACTTGGCTACCGTTGGTATCCTGAGTACATGGTTTACGAGGATTACCGCGAGTTCAATCAGGAGCAGTACCATGCTGATGTTCATATCTATGATCAGCAAAATGACTCAGACACCGAGCTACACCTTTTCCACGGTATCGACATGACGATTGAGATGGCAGTCCATGATGCCGCCTACTCTGCTGTCGCACGTCTCTAAGGACAGTTCAGCGATATCTTGGATGACTCTGAGTTCCGATACATTCCATATGCCCCTGCTGGAGATGCTACTGGATACTACACAGCTATCTGTGCCCCGTTCGAGCCTCGTCGCTATGACCCGCGCGTTCTGATTCAGTGCACTCAGGCTCTGGATCGCACTGTTCGGGCTCTTGCCGTCGAGTTGGTTGCCACTCGAGCACGTCTCTACGATGCTATAACGCAGTTGCTACCCGCTGTTCGCGCAGGGATACATCCTGAGCACATCCTTTACCCGCGCAGGACTCAGATGTATGCTGGTATTGATTGGCCTGCTGTTGGAGGTCATACACCTGCACGTGGACCTCTTCTTACAGCTCGAGACCGGATTCTGCATCAGAGTGCACATAGAGCGCAGGATCCTTCCACGACGAATATTCATCGTCAGCACTTGCAGTTACCCCGTTTCGGTGGTTTTCTCCGACGTTGATGTAGCCTTTGCTATGTCTCGTTGTGTACTTCCTTACCGCGTGCCTGCGCGCCGCCTAGTATGTCTAGCTTTTGAAATTGCGTCGTTATGCTGTCCGCATGTACCCGACTCTGTGTATGGATCTGTATGTCTTAATCGACTACTGTTATGTATCTGTTAAACTACCTAAATTGTTGTCGAGTTACATCATGTTTGTCACTAAACGCTTACAATTGCTTTTACTAAACTACCCCCTGTTGATACTTAGCAGGATCGTTAGACCAGGTGGTCGTGGTCGTGGTCGTGCCCCAGAACGCACACCACCGCCAGACTATATGGCGGCTATGATGCAACAGTTTGAGCTTAACCGCCAGTTCATGGTTGGAATCATGGCTCAGTTTCCGCATCAGAACAACCAGAACCAGAACCCAGCTTCAATAACTTTGACAGAGTTTATGCGACTCAACCCAACGCAGTTCCACAACTCTGACAAGCCACTGGATGCCGATGATTGGCTCCGCGACATCACTCACGAGATGGAGTCTGCTAATGTCGCCCCTGCCAACTTCGTCAACTTCGCGGCCTTTTTCTTAAAGTGCCCCGCTGCTCAATGGTGGGACACACACAAGCGTACGCTGCCTATTGGAACAGTCATCACCTGGTATGAGTTCCAGGCTGCTTTCCGTACATGTTACATCCCTCAGGCAATTATGGAACGCATGAAGACCCAGTTCCGTAACCTCACTCAGGGCAACAAGACTGTCGAAGCTTATCAGCGGGAATTTCTAGACCTCTCCCGCTATGCTGAAGAAGACATCGCCACAGATGCACGCAGAGAAGAGAAGTTCCGTAGTGGACTACACCCCGACCTCAAGCTTGCACTAGCTGCTCAAGACTTCAATGACTTTTCAACTCTGACGAACAAGGCTATTCTTGTTGAGACCGCTCAGATGGAACACAAGGACTCGCAGAAGCGCTATCGTGATGCTGGCTCATCTTCGGGCTCAGCATCGAAGCGTCGAGTTTGGATTCCCAATAATGCAATCCGTTCCAATACCTCTGCGCCAAAGAAAAACTATGCTGCACCACGTCTGCCTCCTCCACCACCGAGGCAGCCAAAAGCTCAAGCTATTCAAAACAATGCTCCTCTTCATCCTGAAGATGGTCTGTGCTTCAAGTGCCGCAAACCAGGTCACCAGGCTAAAGACTGCCGCCAGAATCAGAATCAGTTAGCTTTTCCTCGTACTGGCCGTGGCAATAGTCGTGGCAACAATCAGACCCGCAACTATAATACTGCGTCTGCTGCACATGGTCGTGGACACGCTTACAACATTGACATTGAAGAAGTCCAGGATCAACCTGCTACTGTGATAGGTACCCTTCTCATTAACTCAGTACCTACTTCTGTTTTATTTGATTCAGGAGCATCACATTCATTCATCTCTGGAAAATTTGCATTCATGCATGGCATTCGATATGAGAAAATGCATACTCCGTTAGTCATTAAAACTCCCGGAGGTCACTGTCATGCTGACGTGATAGCACCTAACGTTACCGTCGAAATTAAAGGGTTGGAATTCTTTGCCTCGCCCATCGTCTTGAAATCTTCCACCATAGAACTCATTCTTGGAATGGATTGGTTGAAAGCTCACATTGCTTCGATCAATTGTGCCACTAAAGTCGTCCAGCTTCTTCACCCCTCCGACGAGATAGTGAACTATACCGCCCGCATTACACGGGACGCTGAAGCTCAGATATATGTTCTGAATGCTTTGAACACCTCACCTCTGGAAGGGATCAAGAACGTTCCTGTCGTTCGAGATTTTCCAGACATCCTTCCAAAAGAACTTCCAGGAATACCCCCGGCTAGAGCTGTCGAGTTTGTCATTGACTTGAAGCCTGGCACCGTCCCTATTGCCAAGCGACCTTATAAGATGCCTCCGCATCACCTACTCGAGCTTAAGGAAGAAATCGACAAGTCGCTTAAAAGTGGTTTCATCCACCCCAGTTCCTCTGCTTGGGGAGCACCTTCACTCTTCGTTAAGAAGACGGATGGAACTAACCGTTTGGTTCAGGATTATCGGCCAATTAACCAAGCCACAATCTAGAATAAATACCCACTACCCCGGATCAATGATCTTTATGATCAACTTGCTGGATCATCGGTGTTCTCTAAACTCGACCTGAGGTTGGGTTATCACCAGATCCGTGTCCGTGAAGAGGATATTCCCAAGACTGCATTCGTCACTCGTTATGGCTCCTATGAATACACCGTCATGTCATTTGGCCTAACGAATGCTCCAGCAACTTTCTCCCGTCTGATGAATTATATATTCATGGATTACCTCGACAAATTCATCGTGGTTTATTTGGATGATATCCTTATCTATTCTAAGAATAAAGAAGAACATGCTGAATATCTCCATTTGGTACTAGAAAGGCTCCGAGAACACCAGTTGTATACCAAGTATTCCAAATGTGAATTTTGGCTTTCTGAAGTAACTTACTTTGGACATGTGATTTCCAAGGATGGAATTGCTGTTAACCCCGAACGAGTTCAGGCTATTCTTGACTGGACTCCCCCGAAGAATGTTAAGCAAGTCAGAAGTTTTCTCGGACTTGCTAGTTATTGCCGTCGATTCGTTGAGAACTTTTCCAAGATTGCAAAACCGTTGACAAATCTGCTTCACAAAGGTGTTAAATTTGAGTGGACAGAAAAATGTCAAGAAAGCTTTCAGACACTAAAAGATAAATTGACATCTGCCCCAGTATTAGCACCCCCGGATTCGCAAAAGGATTTCGTGATATACTGTGATGCCTCCCGTCAAGGATTAGGCTGTGTCCTAATGCAAGAACGCAAAGTGATTGCTTATTCCTCTCGACAATTGCGTCCCCACGAAGAAAATTACCCAGTGCACGATCTCGAACTTTCTGCGGTTATTTATGCCCTGAAGCTATGGCGACATTACCTTCTCGGTAACCGTTGCGAGATATATACGGATCATCAAAGTTTGAAGTATTTATATACTCAACCAAATCTGAACCTTCGTCAACAAAGATGGCTCGAGACAATAGCCGATTACGATATGAATATCTCATACACCCCTGGCAAGGCAAATGTAATGGCCGATGCTTTGAGCCGCAGGGCTTATTGCAGCAACCATATGGTTCAGGAATCACAACCTCTTCTTTATGAAGAGTTTCATAAATTGAACCTCCATATTGTTCCACAGGGTTATCTCAATACCCTCGTTGTCGAACCAGATTTAGAACACAGCATCAAAACTATGCAATGGTATGACTCTGAAGTTGAAAGGATCAAGCGGTACCTTGAAAAAGAAAAACCGTCGGAGTTCCATCTTGATAATGATGGGATCCTATTTTTCCAACGCCGTCTCTTCGTACCTAAGTTCAAAGATGAGAGGGAACACGTTATGATGGAAGCTCATGACACTCCTCTGTCAATTCATCCTGGTAGCACAAAGATGTACCGTGACATTTGTCAGAGATACTGGTGGCCTAATATGAAGCGAGATATTGCTCATTATGTTTCTGAGTGTGACGTTTGCCGCAGCGTTAAAGCTCAACATCAAAGGCCCGCAGGAACTCTCCAACCCCTTGCAATTCCTGAATGGAAATGGGACAAGGTCCAAATAGATTTCATTACTGGTTTTCCCAAATCCCAGAAGGGTAATGATGCTATATTTGTCGTCATTGACCGATTCTCCAAGGTTGCTCACTTTCTGCCAGTTAAGGAGACAATCACTGCTAGCCAGTTAGCAGATTTGTATGCTTCCCGAATTGTGTCACTCCACGGTGTTCCGTTGGAGATCAGTTCTGATCGTGGCAGCCTCTTCACCTCCAGATTCTGGAATAGTTTCCAAGAAGCAATGGGAACACATCTGTCGTTCAGTACCGCTTTTCACCCTCAGTCACAGGGTCAAGTTGAACGAGTTAATCAAGTGCTCGAAGATATTCTTCGAGCTTGAGTCATCTCCTTCAGTAAGAAATGGAAGGAATCTCTCCCGTATGCCGAATTCTCTTACAACAATAGCTATGAAGCTAGTCTGAAGATGGCACCGTTTGAAGTTCTATACAGTCGTAAGTGTCGAACCCCTCTGAATTGGTCAGAAACTGGGGAACGCTCACTCATCGGACCGGACATTATTCAGCAAGCAGAAGACCAAGTCCACATTGTCCGTGAACATTTGAAAACTGCTCAGTCTCGTCAGAAAAGCAACTATGACCGAAAGCACCAGGAAATAGTCTATCAACCTAGCGAGCAAGCTTACCTCCGCGTCACTCCGTTGAAAGGAACTCATCGGTTCGGAATCAAAGGCAAGTTAGCTCCTCGCTACATTGGCCCGTTCTGTATTCTTGCCCGTCGAGGAGGGGTGGCATATCAATTGCAGTTGCCGCCAAATCTTTCACAAGTACATGATGTCTTTCATGTATCCCAACTCTGTCGCTGCTTCAAGGATCCTATTCGAGCTGTGGATCACGAAGTGCTTGAATTACGGGAAGATCTGTCTTATCCAGAATATCCCATCCGTGTTCTTGATGAAGCTGAACGTCGGACTCGTCAAAAGTCAATCAAATTCCTCAAGGTTCAGTGGTCGAATCATTCTGAAGATGAGGCCACTTGGGAACGCGAGGATCGTCTTCGTGAAGAATACCCCTCTTTCTTTCAGTCTTCCTCTTAATTCTCGGGACGAGAATTCTCAATAGATGAGGAGAATTGTAACACCCCCGGTGATTAGCAACAGTAATCACTTTTGATAATGACATGTCAGCATGATTAACAGTGCATAATCATCATTAGCGTCATATTGCATTTCAACTCCTAAGTCAAATTCAAATTTAAATGAAAGTGAAATATAAAAGTTGTCCAACATAAAAACTAAAATGTTCGATAAATAACAAATATTGCAGAGGCTAGTCTAAAATTGTAACCAACAAATAATAAAATAATTAGGTGGCACTAACATAATTAAAATAGTAAGGAATAATGCATTTTAATTATTATAAAAATTGTGTGAACTCAAGTTGACTCCAAACCAGTTTTTGGCAGTGTTAGGTAATGCCTAGTATTTGTTGGAGCAGTTCCTATGTTTTACAAAATTCAATATGAGGCCTAACTAATTACTAAACTGAGAAAAGAAGATAAATAAAAAGAAAAAGGCAAAAGTAAAAGAAAATAAAAAAGAAAAAGAAAACACCTCTCCCCCCCCGGCCCAACTGGCCCCAGCCCAGCTGGCCCGACCGGCCCATCCCCCCTCTATATGGCCTTCCCCGGAGGCCAAACCCTAGCACCCACCGACACCCCCCCCCCCACCCCCTCGCTCACTCCCCCCCCCACCTGATCCAGAACCGGAACGGGCCCGCCCTGCGCCCGCGCTCGCCGAGCCCCGCGCTCACCACGCCCCGCGCCTGCGCGCGCTCGCCCTCGACGCCGCGCCCGTCGTCGCCTCGTCTTCCCTCGCCGGACTGCGCTGCCCTGCCATCGCCGACCACCGTCGCCGTTCGCCTCCCCGCGCCCACTGCCCGTGCCCTACACCGCTCGGTGAGGCCCGGCCCCGGCCTCTCCCCTCTCTCGCCTCGCTCGCCGCCGCGCCTGCCGCTGCTGCTGCTCGCCCGCGCTCCGCTCGCGCCCTGCACCGCCCGCTCGCGTGCCTCGCCACGCCGCCGCCGCAAGCACGCACACACGCGCCCACGCACTGCGCTGCCGCGCTGCTGCTCGTCGCCGCGCGCACGCGCCCGCGTCGTCGCGCCCCGCCGCACGCCCACGCGCGCACCGCGAGCCGCGTGCCCGTCGCGCGCCCGTGGCCTTGGGCCACTGCCCAATGGGCCCCGCGCCCCTGTGCCCCTGGCCGCCGGGCCCAAACCCCCTGGCCCGCTGACAAATGGGCCCCGCCCACAAAAACGTTTAAAAAAAATAATAAAAAAATAAAATTAATTAATTAGTTAATTAATTAGGTTAATTAACTCTGTTTAGACTAATCTAATTTAACTAGTTTAATTAATAGTTAATTAATTAGTTAACCCTAATTAACTAAATCAGTCTATGACAGGTGGGACCCACCCTGTCAGGACGCCTGCTGACATCAGCATGATGTCATGCTGATGTCATCGCAACACTGTTTCGGATAATGTAGATTTAAATAATTAATTAAATTCCAGAAATTAATTAAAACTTTAGAAAACCATATTAAATAATCCGTAACTCCGATGAAAATACTTTGTACATGAAACATGCTCAGAATTCCGATACGAACCCGAATACGTCCTCTGTATTCCTGTCAGACGCCCGCAGCTATAAGAACGTTGAACTTTTAGACCGATTTCGATAAATGAATAGTGCCAAACTTTAATTAAATAAATCCAAATAAATTCCTAAATTAACTAAATCATCTAGTTAGGGAGTAGAACACCCCGGCATATCATTTAGGCATGTCATACATGTTGTTTGCATTATTGCCGTGAATTTATTGTTTCTCTCCACCTCCTTCTCTCTCTCGATAGACGCCGAGACCGACGACGCTGCACCTGGATACGACTACTCTACCGACGAGCAGCCCGTTGACGACCTTCCCCTCTTGCCAGAGCAACCAGGCAAGCCCCCCCTTGAGCATCCAGATATCGCCCATTCTATTCCCCTGCTTGCATTAGATTTTGCTACTGTTAATGTATGCTCCTATTCTGATGCATAGCCTGCTGTTGTAACATGTTCATTGCTACCTTACCTGCCTATGATAAACTGTTTAGTTTAGGTTGGAATGAACCATCAGTGACCCCACCACCTTACCTTTGTTGCCCCTGCTTGATCATCAACGACTCGATCAACGTGATCGTCGACCAGAGACCGACACCTCACTTCACACCCCCTTAGTTGTACGACTCTGCGTAGTAACTATCGAGTGCCGAGGGTGATACCTCGTAACGCACTCCCGGTGAATACTCTGCAGTGTAGCTGTTCGGTCGTGGTCATCGAGGGTGATTCCTCCTTCTCCACTTCCGATACGACTCTGTCGTGCAACCCTCAGTGTGAACCTCGAGGGTGATACCTCATACGTTCGCCCTGATGATTTCGTCGAGTGGAATCCGTCGAGGGTGATTCTTCGGGTTTCCCCCTTGATGTTATGACCACACGATTACTTGACCTCTGTTACAGGCGGGTCCACCCTGGTGGGTACCCGCTGGGGATCTATGATGTTGGGTGTGCCGGAAGTGCACTCGAGTGTGACATTGTGGCGGAGCATCAGAGACTCTGATTGTCTCCGCTTGATACTAATTGAGCCTATTGGATTTGGGTGTGTGATCTAAGTGGGTCGACGTGCCCTATATGCACTACCACCACGCGGGATAATGGTAATGGGACCCTCTGCGAAGTATGTTTCTCCCGAAAGCTCGTCTGACGTCACGATTCACCGTGCGGGCTGATTGTCGGGATTGGGCTGGATACTTCACTGACGAGTTCAGTGTCGCGCCTGCACCCCGGCCAGTCTCGCAACGCGCAGGGTACCCAGGGCGATGGCCCGAGACCTCTGGGTGCATAGGTTAGTCTGGCGTGCTGACCTCTCTGCCGAGCCTAGGTAGAGCGCTGTTTCGTGTTGATCTTCCGAGGACCGGCATTACCCAGCAAGTGTGTCCGGCCAGAGTTGATCGAGCGTGTTGGGTAACAGTAGTGCACCCCTGCAGGGATGAATCTTCTATCGATAGCCGGTCCTGCGGTAAAGGACGCTTAGTTTGTGTATCCCGATCTACTACTTGAACCGGATACTTGTTACTTAATTGAAGCTTCGGGATCGCTTTCTCGCTTGGGAGTCGAGGAAGGATCTTTAAGCTGTACTTCAACATGTTTGCTAAATAAAATGCTATTCTACTCTCTTCTACTGCTGCAAGATGATGGCCTTGTGAAGATGTTTGAAGATGCTAGTCTTCGATAGGACTAGGCCTTCTCTCTATTCTGGCATTTCTGCAGCCCAGTCCACTTATACAGCCTTTCTCCATTGATAATTTTGCATATGTAGTATAGATCCTTGCTTGCTGAGTACTTCGGATGAGTACTCATGGTTGCTTTACTTTCTCTTTTCCCCATACCCCACCTTGATGATACATCAGACGATGGAGCCCCGGAGCCAGATGCCACCTCAGGAGCTTACTACCAGGAGGGTCCAGAGGGCACGTATTACTGGATCGAGCCAGCTGACCAGGAGTAGGATCGGAGGCTCCCAGGCAGGAGGCCAACGCCTTTCGATCTAGTGTCGCTGTTTGTGCTAGCCTTCTTAAGGCAAAACTTGTCTAACTATGTCTGTACTCAGATAATATTTGTATGACTGACTTATGTATTCGGATCTTCGGATCCCTGGTCTATAATATTGTGGACCTCCGTTAAATTGTGTTAGACTTGTGTTGTGATATCTTCCCGTGAGTCCTTGTGCTTGATCGTACAGGTTTGCGTGTATGATTAGTGTACGATTGAGCCGGGGGCGCCACAACTGGTTCGGGTGCTGCGGGGCTGCGACGACTTGTTACCTCCGTTTCGACCCCCTGGGGCCGATGAAGATGTTGTGATGACCCTCAGCGCCTGCTTAAGCTGGCCCCTGCTTTGGCCAAAGAGCCAGATTCGTTTGGGGGCGGGGGACACCACTCCACAGACAACACCGCCAGTCATGCTGGCGCCAAGCCATGGCAAGACCGCCGCAACGCTGCTGAACATGCCGGACATGCATATGGCACAGGATCCGGATGACGACGACGACGACGGTACATTTACCAACGTCGATAAGTACTTCAACGAACATGGGTACGGTGACGAATTCTTGGGGCTTCCTTCTCAAGAACCCAACCCTGCAAAAGACGATCTAGCTGGTACCGTGGAGAAACCCAATTGCAACAGGCGTCGTCTGGCATTCAGTTCTCAGGAGACGCCTCCAGCTGCCGCCTTCACCGAGCCTCAGATAGCCGAGGTGCGAAATATTATCAGCCCCAACACACTCAAGAAGGCGGTCTCTGAGCAGAACTCGATCCCATTACAGCAGTTGAAGAAGGGACGGAAAAGAAAGAGTAACAAGGGTGCGAGCCAGCCGGCACCGAGTACGATCCGTGCTCAGGACGGGCCACCTTCACCTAAGGATATCTCGAGGAGGGTGCATGTGGCGGGTGGGCCGATGCTACCGACTAATCTGCTCAATGCTGCAACCGGTGCTATGCGGAGTCTGCATGACAGTGTTCTTTCTTTGGAGAAACGGCGTCTCCGAGAGAATGATGTGGCATACCCGGTTTTTCGTGGCCAAGGTGCCAGAGGGCAAGGGCTTTGTGGATAGTGCCATCGAGGGTATGATCGTCCTGCGGTTTGATGACATCTTCGCTATGTTTAACCTTCATGCGCTGCACTACACCTTCGTTCGGCTATTTTCGCTGAGTATGGAGATGCGGATCATTAGAGACAAGACCCCGGACATCGTGATAGTCGACCCCTTCTACATGCGTGCCAAGATCTTGGGCAGCGCTGGGGACCGGCAAGTCACGAGTTCATACCTCGAAGGCGTCATTCTGGCAAACCCAAATAAGGATAACTTCCTCGTGCCTTACTTTCCCGAGTAATTCATCCCCTCACCGCCCCGTAACATATGATTTCTTAGATTTTGATCGTTCTTTTTTTTCTAACATTCCGTGTTTTGTGCAGTGACACACATTGCACACTCATCCTCTTAAGCCCGAAATATTCCATGGCCACGTATTTCGACTCGGACCGTTAGTCGAAGAAAGACTACACAAATATCAAGAAAGTTCTTGATGATGTTCTCCCCGACTATGGCAGATCTGGAGGCACCTTCAGCAGGCCAATTCGTAGGTACGGCAAGCATGTGTTCACCCACAATACGACGTTCCCCTGCATCAAGCAGCCGCCTGGCGGTCAGAAGGATGCCTACTACACCCTCCATCACATGCGGGCAATCATACGGGACCATAATCACCTTCTGCTACCAAATAATCTCAAAGATTGGGCCGCACGCTTGTCGGCAATCCAGGACGCGGACATCAGACAAGAATTCTTTCGCATCCAGTCGGAGTTTGCGGAAATCATCCATCAAGATGTCCATCGTACCTCGGTCCAGTTCTACCTCAGATATCAACCGTCCAACAGTGAGATAGAAACAATGCTACAAATGCAGGCTGACAACGCCTGCGATTTCATGACCATCACGACAGACGGCGGCTTCATCCACGCTCCGGTCCCTGAGTCGAGTCGAAAGTAGTGATGCTATGTAGTTCTGAAATATCGATTAGCTCATGTTGTAATTAAACTTTAATGAACTTGTATGTCTCTTTGGTTTGGACAGTCGTTCAACTTATATGTAATTGATGCTATTTATTAGTAGGACCATGAATCATGCTATTAATGTCTTGCTTTTCTCTTCCGATCCTTTTGTTGCATACTTATATATTGCTTATGTATTGTCTGTGAATTGCTACTAACATTTTGTTTGTCTAGTGCATAGAGATGCCGTCGTATGTCGTGTACAAGGGTAAGGTTCCCGGAGTCCATGACGACTGGGAGGAGTGTCAGAGACAGGTTCACCATTTCAGCGGTAACAGTTACAAAGGGTACACCACTAGAGCGGAGGCGGAAGCTAGATACGCGCGCTATCTAGCGGGAGAGAGGAGGGAGCGGAGGAGGAACTGGATGAAGACTAGTTTCATCGCAATGATGCTCATCGTGATGACTGCAGCTCTCTTCTATGTGATGGTAGTTTAGATGATCGATGTCGACTTGTAATGTGAAGACAAACTCGCTACTCGCGGTCTCGAGACTTGTAATGTTCTAACTTTGTTCGGTCTTTTGAATTCGGAGACTAGCTAATATGATGAATTGTATTCGGAGACTAATCTTCTATTGTATTCGATGAATCTGCTGTTTATATGTTTTGCTGTCTATATTCTGTGCAGTAATATATTTTGTAATCTGTGCAAATATCAGAAAAGAAAAAAAATATTCCTAATATTCATACTAGTGGCGCACCATACAGCACATTAGTGGCGCACTGCTATAAAAAATACTAGTGGCGCCTTATCTGTTAGTGCGCCATTAGTAACCCAGAGCACAAGGTAAATATGGCCCCCTGGGAGGCATACTAATGGCGCACCGTGTGACTTACTAATGCCGCACTGCCTGGTGCGCCACTATAGTCTGGTATACTAATGGCGCACCAGGGGTGCGCCATTAGTATATGTTACTAGTGGCGTGATGATAGTGGCGCACCTGTAGTGCGCCATTAATGGCCAAAACAGGTGCGCCACTAATAAGCCTTTTCCTAGTAGTGTGTTGTCTAACAACAATATCTCGTTTGCGCACCTGAGAGGTTTGCACGAGCCTTGCCTACATGGTTCAGCTGCAAGTTCGACCGAAGTCCATACATTTTATTGTCGAGACTTCCGTATCAGTCGTAGTAGGAAACTCCGGAATCACTTCCAAGGTTCCTTTCCTTTGATCTGATGATGAAGATACTGGTTATCTCGTCGAGTTGCACTGTTCTCCCACTCACCTTTTGCAAGAACAATTCTCTTTAAAAGCATACCATTTTGTGGCAAAAACCTTTGCCTCGGTATAGTGGTGGTGGAATACCCAATGACATGGGATAACCTACAAAGTAGCACTTGTCTGATTTGGAATAGGTTTGTAACCTTTTACACAAGCCCCATATTCCAAATGTTAAGGAAAGATATAACATGGTTGGGCGTACCATACCATGGTGTCATTTCAACAAACCCGATGGAGCTCTTTTCAGTGTAAAAGCCGCAGCCTCTAAAGCATCGTTCTTTAAAAGGGATAATGGCAAATTTATTTATGTCATCTTTCATCTTACCATGTCATAAATGGTTCGATTACATCTTCACGGACTTTCCACTTGCAGTGGTGTTCCGGGAGGTGCAAGTTATGAAACCCCTTTCACAACTCATCAGACATTCGCTAAACTTGTAACTCAAATATTCCTTTCTGCAATCGAATTGTGGAAACATAATTTTCTTGTTACAATAACTTCTACTTCATATTTGAAAACATTTCGAATGAATTCAAAAGATCCAGACTTACGTCTCATCAAGTAAATATCCATATATCTACTTGAGTCATTTCTGAAGATAGATAAATCCACTACTAACAACATTTATCGGACTACACACATCAAATGTATGATCACCAATAAGTTTGATGCCCGTTCCTTATGGCATGTGAACTGTATTTCAGTCACTTCTCTTTTCGGAGGAAAGTTGCAAGTGTCAGATGATTCAAAATCAAACGACTTCAAAATCCATCATAATGGAATTTATCCATGTGGGTTTCTCCAATGTGACCAAATGCAGTGCCACACATGTGTGGTATTCTTTTAGTCTTGCGACATTTACCTTCAGTGTCATGGATGTATCATATTACTATCAATATTCATACACATACATCCCATCTTGGATGGAAGCATGGCCCTTCATGTTATTCATAATACTGAACAACAATTATTGTTTTTATGAACAACTATTTTGCAACAAACATTGTGCAATGGGCTAGAGTGTATGAAACTCTAAAATGAATTATGAAAGTAAATCCAGAGGTAATATATTATTATCATTATTCATAACATACATCTCATTCTCAATGAATGTATGGCCCTTATGTTATTCATAACACCGAACATCAAAATTCTCTTATGAATAACCTTCTTGCAACATACCTTATGCAAAGGGCTAGAGTGTGAAACTCTAAAATGAATTAGGAAAGTAAATACATAGGGAATACACCGATGGAAGGCATAGTAACTATTACTATGTCCCCAGCGTGTATCAAAACATCATTCCTGGCTATTCTTTTAGGCCATAGTAGTTCTTACATCGAGTTGCAATAGAATGCAATTGAGTGGGTATCTTTGTGATTAACTCGCAATACACAAGAATTTAGTGATTAACATGTTTAACCATAATTCCCAAGAACTATATCTTTGACCAGCCTTCTATACATCAAAAACTTGTATGACTTTCATACATGAGCTGGATATTCCAGTCTTCTTTCTTTCTGCCTTTATACTTCTAATAGTTTAACTTTTAGTATTTCTCCTACTCTCAGAAGAAGCACCCAACTTAAGAGTGGCTTTAGCCCCGGACTTCCTAGGCGTGAAAGTTTCACTAACACACTTCGGACACTTCCTTTCTCTTTAAGTTGTTGTTTAATTCACCTTTCATCATATGACAGGCGTTCTTCTGGATCCCTCTCTTATCAGTCTAATGCATAGTAAACTCCTTTACTAATAGTTTGCAAACAAACATTGCTTTGGATATGTCATATCTTTTAGCTTTTGTCTGTCTCTGAAAATGATTTACAGATTCCATGAATATCACATAACTATCCAAACTTTCAAAGTTCGGGTCTCATGGAAGCAAACATATTGCACTTGACGGAAACGGAATTCTAGCTTTTGGATCGAAGGACGAGAGTCACATGATCCATAGCATTAGCGGGAGAATACTGAGAGCATGCGATAGGACAAAATCCTTCTCGGCACTCTTGAGGACAATCCTCACATTACGTTACCAACCGTAATGTTTTAACCATATATTTAACAGTTATTCAATTTTAACAGGGAAGGTGGAAACGCGATCCATTATTCTACAACTATTATTCAAATCACACTTAGACAGTGTTCAAAATTAATTGCACTGAGAATTAAACAAGTTAATTCTAAAGTGTGCTCCCACTCAAATCAATATCTCTCATAATTGATTGTGAGTGATTCAAGATCCGCATTTTAATTCGACGCCATTGACGGGTTCATCACTGACGACGTGAATTTAAATCGGTAGGCTAACTTGCCAATCACATCTCTATGTGACTCTTGTCCATCTTTCGATGCACGTGTTCTAAGCTCAGGACTGTCCTGCCTGAACGTCAAGACAACCAAGTGATCACGCAGTGACGTCTGACCTTCACCCACCTTACACCTCTCTAATTGTTCGTGCTCATGTGTACATCGCGCACCCCGAAAAGATACGTGTTGTAGACGGTTCTACACTTGGGAGAACACTAACTACTTGATATTTTTGTGAGAGATCACCCTAATAAAAGTGACTACCACGCAATCAAGAAGGGTGCATCATAAGGGATAAACATCTCAAGCAATTCATAATAGCATGATATGGTATAGCCCTTTCTGACGGAGAAGTCTTGTATTTCTTCATCTCCAGCATTGCGTAGGTGTTCACCTTCACGAAGATTGCCACCACCTTGTCGATGCACCAGATAATATTGCTATCTCTATAGCTAATAAAATAAGTGCATTACTTAAGGTTGACACGCAGGTCATAAAAGTGCAATCATATGGCTCCAGCCATCATGCCGAATCATGACACGCAGGTCATGTTAATTTACATTGTATAGTCATCTCATACATAATCAAATTAAAATGAGCACTGCTATACCACATCATATGCAAACCATCCTGCAAAACCAAGTTAGACGTCTCTAATCGGTTCATGCAAAAACTTGTTTTTCCGTGGCTTCTAAGGTTTCGAAACAAACCGAAGCTACCAATGTCCATCATCAAGTATGATAATTCAAGTCGCTAGATTAACTTCGCAGGGTGTATGACGAACGAGATAATAAAATCTTGAACCCGATACTAAAATTCGTAATACGCATGACCCCCGTGCAGATCATATCTGCATTGCCCTTTCGTCTGTGAAACATCCATCTTTCTTTAACTATGGTGGAACCCAAAGAACTGTTAGCACTTCGTTGATCTGTTAATCAGCATACTCAGGAGCAGCATGAAAGGATCGCAGATTGCCAGAACTTTGTGAGATTCCACCATGCCGTCAAGATCAGGATTATGCAAATTCAACGGAAGCAACAGGAACATCGGGTAATAGAACTCATCTACTACCTAATTATATTGTGCAACACCCATACATCTCTATGTATTCTAGATTGCAACCTGCATCTACGCATAGCACGGCTCATGATGCCACTGTAAGGGAACGCAGCGGAAAACAAATTTTTTCCGACCTACGCACCAGCCCAGGACCACTATGGAGACTGCATACAAGGTTTTCATCATTTTCGTTACCGACTCGTAGCGCAGCGGAAGTAGAGTCGATGACGATCGGCGGTGCAGATCCACGCAGCTAGGATTTACAACCTCCCAACCGCGAGGATGTATACCCTCATCTGCCACTCGGACAGCCCTACGGGAGGCGGTCGGACAGTCCCCCGGACGGTGTCGCGGACAGCCCTTCGGGAGGACCTTCGAAACTCGAACGGTCACTCGGACAGCCCTTCGGAAGGCACTCTCAAAAAGCCCCTCGGGCACTAAGATCGAAACTATGACCTCTTTATAGAGTTGCACACATACGGTGTCATCTATCCGGCAGGGCTTCGCCATCCAGAACTAGTTCCCACCGGAACCCAGACAACCTTTCGGCTCTACGATACTATTTCGCTGGGAGGGAGAGAGAAGCCAGATTATTGCACGGCACTTGTATGTGAGTATGGATGAGGTTTGGGCAGCCCCCTCACCTCCTATTTATAGGAAAACCCAAGGGGTAGTGTGCCTCCCAAATTACCAAAAACTCCATGCATTAGGTCACATATGAGGGAGTTAAGGGTAAAATGGGATGCCATGTGGAGCTCCAAGGAGCTCCACCATGCTTGGCCGGCCACCCCCTTGGGGGCCCCCCATGAGGTGCTCTCATGGCCCCCCAAGCCCTTCTAGAAGCCTTTAGCAAAAGCCCTAAAAGGTGGCTTTCCAAAAAATATCCCAAAAAGCACTTTCACTATTCATGACGACATTTTTCAGCGTCCGTTCGAACTGAAAATATTTATATGGGCTTAGAACATTTCCAGTACCCACTAAACTAATTTTCAATGTGATCCGAAACAATTCCGGATTAGTGATTTTTATTTGCGAAAAGCATCTGAAGTGGTTCCGGCAGCTCCGGAACATTTCCGGTTTTTCTTCCAGAAAATTCCCAAAAGTTTCCAGAATGATTCTGGCACCCTCCAAGAATTATCAGGCATGTGCCGAAACCAATTTGACTTAATGGTATCCTCTAAAACAACTCTTCAATTTCACCAGAACTCACCCGGTGACCTCTCTCTTCGGAACTTTTCCGCTGTCTCCGAAAACTTTTTCCAGAAACTTTCTCTCAGACTCCCTGTCTAGTATTCAGCGGATAGATGACCCTTAAGCGTGTGACCCTATAGGTTCGGTGAAGTATAGACATGACCTGGAACCCCTTCCGATCAATGATCAACATCGGAGCCGTGGACACCCATATTGACCGCTATACCCACACAAATGAATATTGGAGTGAACCTCCAGTTGCCGTGTGCTATTCCTGTTGCTTCGCGATATGTTACAAATACCCGAGGTGAGACATGTTGGCATCCCTATGGATCAACTCCTTGTCCACTATGCTAGTTACCTCGTTACCGTGTTCCGGCATCCCTGTGATCAAATCGCCCTCTTTCTGGCTAGACGATGATGGATACCGTAACGCCGAGAGGGCCCAGAGATATCTCTCCATCGTTGGAGGAGCAAATCCCAATCTTGAGCTATCAAGTTACTTGACATACTTTTCCATGAACCCGTAAGCCACCGTAATAGCCACCCATTTATGGATGACGTTTAACAAACCCCAAAGTTCATGAAGCAAGCATGAAGAAACTCGATACTCTCATGGTCTAAGGAATCATGCAAACGTTAACCATCTCTGTGTTATTAACCATTAACTTGTGATGAATGAATCTCATAGCATAACATCAATTCGGGTCGATTCAACACAAATGTTCTTCTAACATTGTGCCCTCAATGTTGCTGGCATAGACATGCCCATGATCAGGAAAACAGAACCATCATGCAACACTTGAGCTAGTCTTAGAGGCCAGACTAGGAATACATTTTACCGTTTATTATCCCACACGTGCATATGAGTCTTCCTCCGAGCCTCGTGGTTATTGCAGACTCGAGAACCATAGCAGTTATAGCATCGAACATAAACCTAATTATGAACAGGGAGATAATAAATAACATTTATTATTGCCTCTAGGGCATATCTCCTACACAGCCGACTCCTCCTCCAAGTCAGGCACCACGTCAACCGTCTCCGCCGCCTCAGCGGGCTCCGCCGCCTAAACAACAGCGGAAGAGAGGCGCCATAGCTACGGCGGCTAGCGGTGTCCAAGCCTCAAGCCTCTTTCGAGGTTGCCTTACCACCTGATTGACGAGGAAAACAAAGCCGAAGTGCAAGCCCAAGTGAAGGCCCATTTTGGACCGAAACCGCCCCCGCCGCCAGAGGAGAAAGTTCCTGAGCATGCCATTCAGCACTTTATTCATATGGCTGAACCACCAGCTCTGAAGCATAGAGACTCAGACTATGAGCGCCAAATCAAGAATCCATATCAAGCACATAAAAAGGAGTCGAGCTCGAGCTTGAGCCAAGCAGCTGCCAAAAAAAGCGGGAAAACTGTTCCCCAGCTGCGAGAACAGGCGGTGCAATTGATCCCCCCGCTCATCATACCAACACATGTGAGTACCAGTGCCGATCAGCTGGGAATAACCAACGATCATAGAAGGCAGGCTGAAGAGGCCGGTGTCACTGTAGAACAACTCCTAGGCATCGAGCCCATGGAAGCGTTTAAAGAGGAGGAACTAAAACAGAAATATGCCCGCGGCGAACCTCTGGTCAAACCTGAGGAGATCAAGCGTCTATCAACGAGAATGTATGAATTGCATCAGTGGTACATGAGAGAAGTAAAGACTATCGATCGAGAGTCCCTCATGGTGAGAGTCAAGGCAGAGCATTACTTCCATGAAAAGGCTCTGTGGGTTGAGTTTCAAGAACTGTTTCAGTTATTCAATCAAGACGCACTATCGTCAGTTGCTATTGTCTGTAAGTGATTTCTTTCTATAATTTATGTCTCTAGCTAGCTGTAGTGCTCGTTCATTAACTGTAATTATCCTCACTATATTCTTTTCTGGTGTATTATGCAGAATGAAGATGTATGAAATGAAAAAAGCTGGACGCTATGTCATTGGGTTCATTGACCCAAATACCATTAATCAAGAGACATGGTCACGTGAATATGATCGACCATACACAGTGAAAAGCTTGCTAGAGTTCTTGGTGCGACTAAATACCCAACCAGAAATACTACTTCCATACAACTTCGGGTGAGTCACACTGTCTTGTACAACAAATTCTGTTTTTGCTTACTAGATGTTAATAAGTGTAGTTGATGAGTTATGCACATGCCCGCTTAATTATACAAACGTGTGAGCATGCAGTTTTCACTGGATCCTGCTAATCATTGAAGTTGACGAGGGAAGAGTTCAAGTACTGGATTCACTACTTAAAGACGTTAATGACTACGCAATCGTGAGGGGGATGGTCGACAGGTAATTTCAATCATTATCGAACTGTATGTTGGCCTCTTTAGTTCGTCATTTCCTGATATCAACTAATTAATTACTCCTTTATTCATTTTCTTTGCCGGTGGGCAGGGCTTGGGAAAAGTTCATCAAACAGGTTGAAGGCCCATGGAAACAAAAGCTAAAATGGGTGCGACCCAAGGAAATTAATTAATTAGCTAGTACTAGCTAGCTACCATCTCTTTAATTCTAGTTTAAATACCATTATCATGCTTGATTAATTATTACCTGATTGAATTCTATTCTCGTAAAGGCCCTGAAGCAGGCGACGGGGACTGATTTATGTGCATACTACGTTTGCGAGAACATTCGCATGATGACGTCCGAAAAGAGCAGAACTGATAGAAGGCAATGGGTACATTTGCCAGAACACTATTCACAATTTTAACATCATTATCTAATATATATACACACCACTAATACATGCATATTGATCTCCTTCTTTAAAGATGAAGGAGATGCAGGATAAGCTCCTACCAGAGAATCGCGTACAAGCAATTCAAGAGGAAATAGCAGGATTTTTGCTCGACCAGGTCATAGATCCCAACGGAGAATACAATTACAAGTTGTAATGCCTCCATGTAATGATCTGCAGATTGTAGGAGAAATTGTATATACCAAATTGTATATATATACATGTGTATGTGAATGGTCGTGCAAGAAATTCGATGATATATATATATTTATATATGATCGGTTCTACGAGAAATTCTATTTATATATATGCATAACGTGCACAATATGTAGTAGTGTAAAATATGTTAGAAATGAAAAAGAATTAAATGGAAAACACAAAACTAAAAAGAAAAATAAATCATAAACCCCTAAACCTTTTAGTCCCGGTTTGTGTAACCAACCGGGACTAAAGGCCCCCAGCCCCCCGGCACGGGCTCGTGCCACGTGGTGGGCCTTTGGTCCCAGTTTGTGTTGAACCTGGACTAAAGGGGAGGGGCCTTTAGTCCCCACACTTTAGTGCCGGTTGCAGAACCGGCACTAAAGGTCATTACGAACCGGGACAATAGCCTGATTCTGCACTAGTGCCTGAGCCCTCCCCGAGCTTGCTACGACCTTGCTGTGAGCCCCCCTTTTCTTCCCCCGCTCTCCCCTGGCCTGCCCAGGCCTTAACTACCCCCCCCCCCCCCCCGGCACACCCCGAGCTCGGCCGCCGCCATGGCTGTCTTTATTCATGATTAGAACAACCAAATGATGAGATTGAAAATGTCCTTGTATTTTTCATGTCATGTTAATGTTAATTATTAGTGTGAGCAGATGGTTAATTTTGATAACGACATTGTGGATGAGACATGAGATTTTGTTAGTATGTAATTTTTGTGTGTAGATGAATGTTAGATGGATTTATGTATTTTTGTGTGTAGATGAATGTAGATGGATAGATGTTATATTGATGTATATTAGAATGATGGATGAATAGAAATATAAGATAGATGGATGTTAAATTAATGGATGTTAAATGGATGAATAGAAATGTTAGGTTCCTTTTTTAATGTACTTTGTGCTTTTGTAATGAGTTGTAAAAGTTTATTAAATATGAGTAGCATAATAAACTGATAATTATTGCATAGGAATTTGTTTTCATAAGAATTTTTTCTCGACGTCGACGATGCCCGGCCCGCATTCTCGTCGTCGACAACCAGTTAGAGTGGCGCCATGTCCGGGACTGGGCTCCACCGGGCTGGCACTGGGAGGTGTTACCTTCCGGGGTATGCATTTTGGTGAGGAATCGGGGTCTCGTCGTCGACCCGGGTCTTCTCTGGTGGCGGTCGCGTGGACCCGTGTCAGGGAGGAGGATGAGCACGTCCGTCGCTACATGGTTGCGTTGGACGTCAGGTTCTCCAATACCAGGCAGGTTCTTCATGGATCTCACCCAAGCTATGGTCCTGTGATGGTTCCTTCTCTTTGGGTGTCCACCACCCGCGCCTCAGGAACCGCGAGTCAACTGGATTATTCGATAATATTCGAGCTGTATTAGTGATATTATATGATAATATTCCAGATGTATTAGTGATAATATTCGATGATGCATTAACTGGATTATTCAAGATGTATTAGTGATATTATATGATGATCTTGCTAAAGAAATTAATCCTCCTCGCCATCCCTCGCCCCTTAGATCGAACCTCTTCGGCGGCTGACAACTATGATTCAGTTTTTGCTTATTGAATGCATTCTAATTTGAATACTATATTGTTTTATCTTTCTTCTGGTTTAGTTAAGCTATGGACGATAGCGGCAGAGGCGGCCATAATCAAGAGGATATCATGTTCGACATGATGCGCTCCTCCCAAAACCCAGAGAATGAACCTGCAGATGACGGCTCACAATATCTGAACGATTCCGGTGAGAGAATTGAGGAAGAACCAAGAGACAAAGGGCACACAAACAATGATGGCGAAGGAAATTTTCTTCAATTAAAAAAGTTGCCCGATGGCATAAAGTGCAACATCGATGAAATCAAAGCAGATGGCGAACCGATTGCTCCTAAAAAAAGAATGCGGACAAATTTATACGTCAATGCGGAGTTATTGTTAGGGACCAAATTCCGATCACCGTTCAAGAATGCAATAAGCCAAAGGAAGATCGAGGAGTTAGTTTTGTCGACGAAAGAGCAAAAAATCTGCTTTGGGATACGGTCATGTCACATTTGACCCTATCAAAGGGTTTCATAGATCTCCAACGGGAGAAAGTCAAGAAGTGTGCTCTTAAGAAGATGGCCACAAAATTCCAGACTTGGAAGAAAATATTATGGGCCAACTACATCAGCGCAGAAAAGAAGACTCCAGAATTCACTCGACCACTGGAGAAGGTAAAAGATCACTGGGACTTATTTGTGCAGTTCAAGGAATCGGAAGCAGCTAACGAACAGTCTAGAATAAATAACATAAATGTATACAAAAAAAAGTTTCACCATGTTCTTGGTCCAGGTGGCTACAATACTGGCCTACCTAAGTGGGAAAAATCTGAGGCCAAGATGATTACTGCAGGGGTGACTTCAAAAACAGTGGGTTGGCCCAACAGGTGCAGCACTTGTTTTTATGCACATGGGGGAAAGTTGGACCCAAAGACAGGGGAGATTATTGAACATGCAAGTCTTAAAGAAGCCTCGGACGCTTTACTTGAAGCAATAGAAGAGGCTCGAACGGGGGCATTCCAGCCCGAGAGAGAGAACGACGAGCTTACACGCGCACTCAAGATTCCTTAACACCCGAGACGAACACGAGGCAAAGGCGTTGTTCCATGGGTTGAGGGGTTTGCAGAGTGGAACGACACTTACAGAAGTTGTGCGAGAAAGAAGAAGGATGCAGACAAGCAGAAGCAGGATGCAGACCGGCTTTAAGGTAGAATCAAAGAACGTGGAATTGGAACGCGCTTTCATGCGGCAACAGGCACAGATCGACACACTTAGCCAGTAAATGGCGTCTCAGCGGCAGGAGCAACCAGATCCAGCATTGGATAGTACCATCCCATCTATGCCGAAAAGTAGCGTGGGTTCCACGGGGGTCCCGGTCGATGATGCACTATTGGCTTGCTACCCCGTGGATGATATGAAAGAGACGACAAGTTTTGAGCTACACATGAAACTGAAGAACATATCCATGAAGGTGGCGGTCGGCTTTACTTTACAGAATGCAACTGAAACAACCATCCATGGCAATCCAATTCCAGCTGGCTATGCTCGTGTTGGGGTGGAGGAAGTTCTTCAGGGATATGACTGACTAGAGCTTGACTTAACTGGAGGTCAAGCGGAGCAGACACAGGGAGAAGTCATACGTGGTGTCATTGTATGGAGAAAGGAATACATCGTCTTTCCAAACTCGGCGCCAAGGCCACTGACTCCTCCAAGTCCGCCGCGTCAGCCGACTCTACCCCACCTCAAGACGGGGCGCAGTGCGAGTCTGCAATATCGATCTCTCGCGCGTCAGCCGACTCCAAAGCGGAAGAGAGGACCAAAGAAGAAACCCGACCCTCCTGCCAAAAAGAAGTTGGCTTACGAGACGACTGAGGAGGAAACCAGAGCCCAAGTGGCATCCGAGGTGAAGGCCCATTTTGCACCGAAACCGCACCCGCCGCAAAAGGAGAAAATACCTGAGAAAGTCATACAACACTTTGTGGATCTTGCTAAACAAGCTGTGGAGAAAAGGCGATCAGACTATGAACGCTCTAATAGCAAGTCATATCATGAACACAAAAAATAAGGAGTCGAGCCTTACAGGTAGTAATAAAAGCGGGAAAACTGTTCCCCAGCTCGGAGAACAGACAGTGCAATCGGTCCCCCCGCTCAAGGTGAGTACCGATTTGGCGGTAACCGACACTGCTAGAGATATGGCTAGAGAGATAGGTATCACTGTTGAACAACTGCTAGACACTGCTAGAGAGATGGCTAGAGAGATGGGTATCACTGGTCACATGGTCCTGATCTGGCGTATTTGTAATGGCGAGAGGGTCAGGATTTGGAGAGATCCATGGCTGCCGTGCCCACCTTCCTACCGAGTCATCGCCGAGCGGGCGAACTGCCGGTTCCGACGTGTCGCGGAGTTGCTGGGCGACCAAGGGCGCTGGAACATGGATGCCCTTCGCACCCACTTCATGCAGACCGATGCGGATGCAATCTTGAAGATCAGGCCATCCCCATGGCAGCTTGAGGATGTCATCGCCTAGGCGCCCAACCCTCGGGGATTGTTTAGCGTCCGCAGCGCGTACAAGATGACGCTTGACGAAAAAAATCGCACCTCCATGTGCGCCACGAGCAGGGCACCGGACGGCACCAGAGCCGTCTGGGATACGATATGGGGGTGCCCTGCTCCCCCAAAGGTACGGGTCCTGGCTTGGCGTGTAGTGAAAAATGCTTTAGCAACTATGGAAAATATGGGAAACGAAATTTTGTTGACACTGACATCTGTCCTATATGTGGGGTGGAACGCGAGGACACTTTCCACGTCTTTTGTAGATGCCCACGTGCTCGAGATCTCTGGAACTCCATGGAGGAAAAATGGCGCATGCCGAGCCTGGATACCGTCGTCAATACAGGACCGGAATGGCTTCTTGACCTGCTGATTTGTTGCAGCGAAGATGAACGGCTCCTGGTGCTTATGACTGTGTGGCGCATCTGGCATGTCCACAATGAGATAACTCACCAGAAGCCAGAACCCCTGACGGAATCATCTCGACGTTTCCTCTCAAGCTACATTGAGTCTCTCGTTTGTATCAGGCAACACCCACATGCCGATACGGCGAAAGGAAAGATGGTCCTGAGGTATGATCATATGCTCAGCCAAAAGCTGGATCGTTCAATGATGACAGCTGAACCTCGGCCACTGGAGAAATGGACCAGACCATCTGACGGCTGGTGCAAGCTGAATGTCTACGGCGCCTTCGTTGCCGCGGATGGGACAGGTGGTGCAGGTATGATCCTTCGCGACCACCGCGGCACTGTGGTCTTTGCGTCATGTCGTTTTCTATCGAAGTGTTCGAGCGCACTGGAGGCCGAGCTTGCAGCTTGCATGGAGGGTGTGTCCCTTGCTCTGGAATGGAGTTATGTTCCTTTTATATTAGAAACAGACTGCAGTACAGCAGCGGCAATGATCGCTGGTGCTACAACCAACAGATCTCCAGTAGCATCAATGGTAGAGGAAACTAAACGCATGCTGGGTCTGGGGCGTACCCATGTGATTTCACATGTTAGAAGGGAGTTAAATCAGGTTAGCCACCAGCTTGGCCAGATGGGACGAGCTGTTCGGACCGTCGTTTGGCTTCGTCATGCTCCGGAGGAGATTCAGGCCTTATGTAATCTGGACTGTAACGACCATGGTTGATGAATGAAAAACCTTTTATTTGCAAAAAAAAAAAAGAATCCCTTTCTTAATTATCCCATGTAGGACTCACCTTTGCAGCGCACATGCGGCGCGTATTAGGATCTCTATAATTCCCCCCGCCCCCCCCCCCCCCCCTCCCCCCCTCCCGTGATTAATTGCCCACCTTTATTATGCAGCGCGCTTGCAGTGTGTATTAGGAATCTCTCTTAATTTCCCACCATATTTCATAGGAATCCTTTTATTATGTAGCAAGCGTGTCTTAGGAAGGAATCTCTTTTAATTACCCACCATATTTCTCAAGCATGCATTAGGAATCCCGTTCCTTAATTATCCCACAATAGTACTGATTCCTTTTTGCCCCATTCGATTGCCCACAATATTTCTGCCGTACACAATCCTTCCTTTCCTTGTTTTCGAGAATCCTTACTTCCTTCCTTTCTGGGCACCAACTCCTCATCCTCCGATCACCAATTTTCGAGCCGGCTTATTAAGGTGATTGATGATTTGTAATTTGAACACGTATATAAATTGATGGTTGTGCTTTTAAAAGGGCGAGGTAGTACTATTTGATAATAATACCAACCGCTACGAATTAACGTAGGTTGGTCTAGTTCAGTTCACTTGCGTCTATCGTACGGGATGGAAGGTTGTGAGTTCGAATCCTCACGCACGCGTATGAATTTTTTTCCTTCTCGCGTTGCACTGGCCCAAGTCGGTAGGAACACAGCGAAGGTGAGTTGTCCCAGCCTCCAGGCCCAAGTCGGTAGGAACGCAACGAACGTGATGATTTTAAGGTATGGGCGAAAATATAATATGGGTAAGGTGGATGAACCAAAAACGGACGAAATTACGGTGGTAAGAAGCAATAGCCTCTTTATTAGTAGGTATAGATATAGATATGATTATGTTAACAAATAGCCAAAAATATTTATGAAATAACCCCTCTGTTCACAAGCACACTCTAACGTGTATATCTACATCCAGTTCAGAAAAAAAAGTTACAACATCCTATATTTTTGATCGAAGGAAGTATTTGGTATGAAAAATATAATGATATTCATTCATTTTTTAGGAATATGATTAATACATGAAAAGACGTAACATGCATGCATATTATTGTATAATATTGTAATATCAAGTTGTATTCAAATATATCTCTTTTTAACTTAGGTGATGGTGTGTGTTAGCTTTTCCCAGGATCGAACACATGATCATACGGGAGCTCAATTTGTGTGTACGTGCAACTCCTCTCGGGTATCGTGCATACAAACGCAGTAACTCAAAATTAACCATATGCAGGTATCGTGCCTCATGTTCTTCTTTTATTGCTTCTCGTAATTTTCTGGTGTTACAACTCAACGACCTCGGCCCTGTTTATATAGCTGCATAGGCATGACTAGGTAGCTATCGGACTTGTATATGATGTCGACAAGTAAAGTACTAATCATCTCGACTCTAAATTTTTATATACTAATCAGGGTGTGTCTAGCTCTAATCTAGATAAGAAATAACTATGTCTCATCTACTCATACACGTAAAATCCAATGGCGTACGAGTTAGATGAGAGAATTAGCAACTCCGATACTAATCACCTGCGATGTTGATCACAATACTAATCCTAACCGGACTTAACACAAACTTTGCTGCAAGATGGCATGCAAGCCAAATGCCACGTAATTTGACTTACATAACTAAAACCCACCTAGTTAAAACTAGCATACCTTTGGATTACACACGGTAAGTTATCTCAGACAGCCCCCAAAAAGGATTACAAAACACAGGGTATGACAGCGGGTCACATTGCTAGTTGCATAGATATCAGTATCATATCGTACAAGTTTATAAACATATATGTAGCTTGGAGGAAAATGGTGACATAACAATACGTTGCAAATACATGCTAGTGGCTGGGTATATTATTTAGTACAATATTGCGTAGTACATGACATATCACATTATAGAGCTCCAGTATGATTTTCGCAAAAGAAAAAAGAGCTCCAGTATGATGTCGCAGGATCATCACACAGCTTGCTGCAGTTTCCTCACGATGAGAGGGAGCCCGTACCTGGGCGTCAGAGTGATGAAGTTGCTGGGCTTGTGCACGTAAGTAGGGGACAGGGAGAGGGAGAAACTCTTCAGGATGGTGGCTATCACGATCTGCACCTCAACCATGGCGAAATTCTGCCCGGCACAGACCCTAGGACCGCATGAGAAGGCCAACAGCGCGTGCGAATGCTTGGCGGCCTTCGAGAAGCCATTCTGGAACCTCATGGGGTTAAACTCGTCGGCGTCAGGCCCCCAGACCTCTTTATCCCGGTGCAACATCACCAACGGTATTGTTATCATAGTTCCTTTCGGCACCTTCATGTTCGCGAGGGTGGTGTCTGAGGAAGTCTTCCTCTGCAGGAAAGCTATGGGGCCATAGAGCCTCAGTGTGTCCAAGAGCAACATGTTAAGCTGCAAGTCACCACGGAGTTTATTGGTTCTATGGACATGGGTATATGCATGCATGAGATTTAAGGTCCATCTATACGTCCTTGGCAAATTATATTGTATGTAACATTTTCTAAAAGTTAAACATTTGATATTTTATTTACAGAAACAGTTATACTTATGTACAATACCAAATCAATTCAATTAAATTTATATCTTGAAATATTTTTTGATATGGTCTGCTATAATCTATAAAATTGCTCATGGTTTATGAAAGTTATATTTTAGATACTAGAAGATATTATATGCATATCATACCAGCTTCAGTTTGCCAGGCGAATCAACTAAGGGCAGGTGGTGAGCAGGATATTCCCGGACGACCTCCTCCCTGACCATCTCCTACCACCGTGGGTAGCTGGCCAGCAGGAACATCGCCCAGGTAATGAGGCTGGCGCTGGTATCGTACCCAGCCGCGAAGAAGGTCCTGCACTCGCCGACCATTTCCTCGGTGCTCAGAGTCTGGACCTTGCTACATGCCTGCAGCTGCAGCATCTGCCCAAACAGGTCGTCTTCGTAGACGCTGCTAGCAAGTCGTGCCTCTATGATTCGTGAGATCTTGCTTCTAACAAGCTTGTCAAGTTGCCATGTCCGACAGTTGCGACGTGTCGGCAGGTACCTAGAATCAACCAAGATTAATTTGTTTCAAG
This sequence comes from Thinopyrum elongatum, assembly GCA_011799875.1. Classification (NCBI taxonomy): domain Eukaryota; kingdom Viridiplantae; phylum Streptophyta; class Magnoliopsida; order Poales; family Poaceae; genus Thinopyrum; species Thinopyrum elongatum. The sequence continues at coordinate 21,371,503 of CM022298.1, forward strand.
CTCTATATCCATTCAATCGATTTAATTCAAACTTTGGTAGTACATGGATTTTCTTGCTACCTACTTGAATCCAGGTACCGGAGGATCCGCAAAAGCATATGTGGCAAGCTTCAACTGCTCCTTACCGGCGACCAGCACCTCCGATGCCTCCTTGTAGTTCTTGCCCAACATCACTCGTGCAATGACACTCATGGCTATCTCGTCAGAGTCGTGACTCATGTCTATCTCGGCTTGCTGCCTGCTGCTCTCTTGAATTTGTGCGCGCCACCGTTCCATTGTCTGCTGTGTGCACTCCAACGTTATTGCTGACATGGCCTGAACACAAAACATATATTCAAACTTGTAATGCTCTCTTGAGATTTGTCGTTCCAGTATGTTCAAAAGAAGAAAATTTCGGTGACAAACTAACCTTGATCTTCCCTTGGTTGAAAGCAGGGTGGATGAATTTGCGGCGCCGCTTCCAGTCGTCTCCGTTTGCGAACACGACCCCGTTCCCTAGAACTGGATCCAAGCATGGGTTCAAGTAGTCCTTTTGGAACATGTCTGTCCTGTCGGTTAACACTTTCTTCACCAGCTCCATGTCTGTACAACACAGTGCTGGTGTCGGTCCCAGCCAGTACAGGAATGTTTTTCCTGATTGTACAAACATGTGATCATATATGTGTATAATACACATATTTATAGACCATAATGATCAAGTAGGATAGGTTGAGACATTTGAGCTACATACTTACCATACAGGGAGGCCCATAATGATCATAGTTATTTGTAATTGTATGATTCGGTGGTGTTGGCGTTGCATACATGTAATCCTGTGTGTGTAAACGCTACGGTGGTGGGCTCTTCACCCCTCTTTTCTACCAATATATGATACGCACAGACCTCTAACGCCCTGCTGCCCGAACCACCTGGTTACGGCATACGTCCTCCAGAGCAGATACCACAGTGCTTTCGTGGTCACCAGCAGCGTGAGGACAGCGGCCAGGGCTTGCCCTATGTTAGGCTCCATGAATATTGTTTTCCTCCTTTCTCCCGTTTTGTTGTTCGCCGGTAGCTGTTTTGGGCATTTATATATAGCACCACCAGACCGGTTTTTGATGTGTCTACCTGCGAACTGCCTTTGATGGATCAGTACTACCTGAGGAGGGGGAAACACTGGCGAAAGGACCTGCTTCCAATCGCTTGCTGCTCAGCCTATTGCCATCAAAATCGACACTGGAGCATGTTTTTATCTTCTGGATACATGTTTTATTCTCGGGTGGGCCGGCAGAACCGTTTCTGCTACAATCAAAAAATTTTCGTCCAAAAGTATTCCAACAAATTCTAAGTTTAAATTTCGTTTGCATCGAAATGTATAATTTTTAATCTAACGAACACGTATATTCTATCTCCATTCCCACAAATAAGGCATGCACGCATTTTCAAATTAAACTTTAACCGTTCATTTAACCTACAGAACATAAGTTATGTGACTTAAGGCATCTCTCCGCCTAGCCCCCGTCCCGGTGGTGTGTCTAGCATCATCGGAGGGCGTATGGAGGTGTGTCTCCGGCAGATCTCGCGAGATCTGGTCGGTGATTTTCTCTGGTGGATCTGCTTGGATCCATCCTTTGTTCGTCTTTGTTCATGTGTCTTCAGGTTGACTCCTTCCTATCTAACGATCTAAGCTTCTCTTCATTGGTGGCGATTGCTGTTCTGATGTGTTTGTCCTATGGTGTCTAATACAACAAGTTGTGCCCAGCTCCAGCGAGGGAGTGCGATGACAGCGGCGTGCCTTCGGCTCTCTTAAGTGCTTGTAGTCGTCGCAACGTGATTTGTGAATCTGGATGTAATTTTTATGGGATTGGTAAATCTCAGTTGACTAAGACTTAACGAAATCTCAGTCGATCCAATATTCATGAGATCTTATGTGGAAATCCGTGCAAATTTTTCATTTAAAATTTTCTTTGTTCTTTTTCATACATTGTGTCACTTGATCCTCCTTCTCCGAGTTGACCATATCAAGATTGAATCAGGGACACTACATGACATCCCTGCTTGACAGGCCGAGGTCTGCCACATCCCCATCTCTCATTCTCTCCTCTTATTTTGATCCCATCCATCCTCAATCCAATAATGGTAGAGCAATACTTTAAAAAAAAAAAAAGCCCTGGCCCAAGTAAGGACTACACGAAATGAGAGGAGAACGATTCCTCCCAGATCGCTGGAGGGCGGCATGAACGGGATAAGGGCTTGATCGCTCGAGGAAGAAGATGTGCCGAGGGCTTACCTTTGGAAGAAGAAACAATGTATGTTTATATCTAAAAAAAACCATGTATCTTATGCAATGTTTTGGGTACTGCTCGAATTTTTGTGATTTACCATGGTTACCACGTATTTCGATGCCCCCCGCTAAACGGGCATTTCGAGCAAAAAAAAATAGATTTTTTTTAGTTTAAATGCTCAGTGTATAGTAAAATATGGTAGCATCTCTGTTATTTCAACATAGTTACGTATAGCATGGTGGTAACAACCTAGTTCCTGTTCGAGTGCTCCTTCTTGCCCCTTTTCACTTTTTATTTCTTTCAGAATGTAGGAAAGTACAAAAGGTGAAAAATACTAAACATAAAAAAATAAACCAGCAGCCGAACTCATGAACTAACAGCCTGCGCGTAGACAAACGTTCCACTAAGCTAGAAGCTCCTTTATGATAAATATAAGTTCAAGTGCTATCTATATCTATTTGAAAGGATTTGAATTCAAAATTCAATTATAAATTTCGTTCAAAATTTGCTCGAAAATTCATGGTAACCGTGGTAACCACGTTTAGCGGTCCCCCTCGGCAAAAAATGCTCCATTTGGTAACCAAAACACTGATCTTATGTACAAAAGGAATAGGTTGGCCTTGGGGAAAGATAACTTCATGCGTACAAATAGTTAAAAGGATGCATATAAAAAAACTTGATGGCTTAGGAAGGTGATTTTTTCAATGTATAATGGTTTAAACTGAGAATTAAACATTTTTTTGACCAACTGAGAATTAAAGATATAATGGATCAAGATCAGAATTACATGTGTCAATCTTCACCGTTACATCTCGTCCCTACGATAAACGGCTCTTAATTTTTGATTAACATGGTAATTTCTAGCAAGTTCCTAATTAGTAGAGGTATAGATAGATAGATAGATAGGTAGGTAGGTAGATAGATAGTACATAGATAGATATCACAAAAGAAAAGGAAATAGGACAAATGAGATTTATTGTGACAGACATCCGACATGTGCTACACTGCAATAATGGGATCACTCTGAGCTCCCGCGTTGACGTTGAGACGAGGGATGTTGATTGGGTAGCGACGTATGCATCCGGCCCACGCCTTGTCTGGCTCGGCTGCCGGACGGATGCACTCCCAGACGGCGCTGTTGCACTTGACCCCCGCTCCGAGCCCAACCATCCACACACGGTCGCCCTTCCACACGCGGCCCTTGGCCTCGACGTACGCCATCTCGTACCACACCGAGCTGCTCGACGTGTTCCCAAACCGGTGAAGCGTCATGTGAGACGGCTCCACATGCTCGTCCGACAACCGGAGGCTCGACTGGACCTTATCGACGACCGCACGCCCCCCGGCGTGGATGCACACGTGATGGAACGCCTTGCAGAAGTCAGGGACGTAAGGCTTCACGCCCACGAAGCGCAGGGACGCCTTGCGGAAGTCCGGGAGGTAAGGCTTCACGCCGGCTCGCCGGGCAAGCTCGAGCACCAGCTTGTTGGCGACGAAACGCAGCTGCTCGAAGAAGGGCAACACGAGCGGGCCAAGGGCTGTGATGTTGGCCTTGAGCGCGTCGCCGGCCACGGACATCAGGTCCTTGGAAAGGTTGACCCCTATGTTACCCTCCGCGTCCTCCTCCTGGAAGATGCACCGGTAGGAGCTGTCTTGTCCGCCGCCAGTGATGGTCCGCACGAGGTGGGTGAGGCGAAACCGCGCCTTGTCCTTGGATGTGGACAGCAGCGCGGCGGCGCCGCCCACCCGGAAGAGCAAGTTGGACAGTAGCATGGCGCGCTCCTTGCCAACGTACAGGTTGGGCGTAATGGTCTCCGTGGACACGACGAGAGCGTGCGCAGCACCGTGGGCGTGGGGCACCACACGAAGAAGGCTAGCCGCGAGCCCCGCCGAGATGACTCCGGCGCTACACCCCATCCCAGAAACATTTATGCTGCGGACGTCGCTGCGGAGCCTGTATCTGTTGACAATCATGTCGCTGAGGGACGGCGTGGGGGCGAGGACGCTGCAGTTGATGACGACGATGTCGATGGCGTCAGGGGTGACACCGGACTTGGCCAACAGGTCGTCGATGGCAGAGAAGATGACTAGCTCAGCCTCGCCGCGGGCCATGTCCAAGTTGTTGTCTGGTGGGATGCCGTGGTCGCCGGGGGGCAGGCTAGTTTCGTCGCCGATACCGCTGCTGCCGAGCACGCGCGTCATGAAGCGGATAGTGCGACCGTCCGCGAACGCCGGCACGTGGCAAGCAAGCTCGATAAAGGTTGAGTTGGGGAAACGCGACATGGGACTGGGAAGGAAGCAAGCGTAATCCACGAGGTACACCGCTCGTGGGCGGTTCACTACCGCCCCCACCATAGCCACCATGACTACAAAGAGCAGGAGGAGCTTCATGGGTGAGAAAGCGTAGCCTATTAGCCGCGTCACCTTGATGACGACGATGCTGCATGAAAGGACCAGGCCCGAAACAACGGGGAACAAGTGCCTGCGAGGATGTGGCAAGTCCATGGCCATGATGTTCCTGCTGGGAGGTGAAAGACAATTCGGGTGCTTTTATAGGCTCCAGCCAAACAACTATAGTAGTATTTGTGTACTTGGATACAAACAATGCTATATTTTCAAAAACAATAATGCCACACCTACTTATACATGAGCATGCACTCACCCCTATGAACAACGCACACGTGCACACCCTACCCCTATGAGTATCTCCGACAGACTAAGCAGCATAGCATCTTGAGATTGAGGAAGTCGCCACAGACGCCTCATAGTCGACGGAATGTCTTCTCCCAATGAAAAAACATCGCCGAAAAGTCTAGAACTTGAATTCTGGTGGGGTGGGAATACCAACGTCCTCCTAACCATCCAACCTCATGTTGTTTCGCCCACACCTGATGTCAGATTTGTACAGCCTCAGCGCGAATGTCTCAGCTACAGTCGGATGCGCTCACCAATTAATCTTTGACGTGCTATCTCATTGGCGTTCGCTCCCACGTGGTCAAGCGCGAAAGTGAGCGATCCGCTGGTTCGACCTTATTGTTGACAGTCTACTAGTGTACCACGTGCATGGGCACGTCCCATCTCTGCATGGGCACGTACCAGCCCACATTCTCCCTTTCTGTGCACGTCGCACCTCCCCTCTCTCTCTCTCTCTAACTGCGCCATTGCGCACGGCTGTAACCTGCATATAATACAGAGGAATAGAACACCGGCACTCACCGTGCCTTACTCTTGCAATTCTCTCACTCTCATGGTATCAGAGACCGGCTACTCTCCCCGATCCTAGCCGATCTTCCGCTACCCTACCTGTCGCGACTCCGGCCATGGCCATCCCACCTCCTCCACCCCCTCCTCCGCCGTTCCGCCCACCAGGTACCGACGGTGCTCCCCCCACACCTATCCGAGCCATGCCGCCGCTCGTCACCCCCGCGGCGCTAGCACAGGGCACCCTCCTCGCTCGCCATGACTCCGAGGCGAGCTCTTCCACCTCCCCTCCCAACCCGTCGCCTCTTGCCGGCTTGTTCATCAACCAGCACGTCCCCGTCGTGCTCTCCCTCAACCCACCGAATTTCTCCCAGTGGCGCACCCTCTTCGAGGTGCAGTTCCAGAAGTCCGGTGTCGTCGACCACATCGCCGGGCCGCTGTGCCGCTCGGATGCTGCCTGGCTCCAGGACGATGCACATGTTGTCTCTTGGCTCTACAACCGCATCAGCCCCGAGATCTTCTGGCTGGTCCATCAGCGCGGCGCCACGGCGGCGCTGTGTGGGAGTCGATCTGCGCGCTGTTCCTTGAGAACCGCGAGCACCAGCTGGTCCTCCTCGCCATGGAGTTTCGCCGGATCGAGCAGGGTTCTTCCTCCATCCTCCCCTACTTCGCCCGGCTCAAGGAGTGCGTTGATCGTCTCTCTGACCTCGGCGAGCGCATCACCGACCGTGACCAGGTTCTGAACATGATCCGCGGCCTCCACCCTCGCTACCGGTATGCGGTTCCCATCCTCACCATGCAGTCTTCGTTGCCGACGCTACTCCGGTGCCGCGCCTTCCTTCTCCTTGAAGAGAGCCGCAACGCCGAGTAGACGCACCACGACATCGCCCTTCACGTCGGGCGTGGCGTTGGCCGCTACAAGGGAAAGAGGAAGGCCTCTGGCTCAGGTGGTGGCTAGTCGTCCAACCACGGCGGAGGTGGTGCGCCCGCTCGTCCTCCTGCTCCAAGCACGATGCCCTGGACGGGCATGGTCCATGCCTGGCCCATGCCATGGCGCCCACACACTCCCGGTGCCGGCATCCTCGGCCACCGCCCTGGAGGTGTTGCACCCTTTGCTGGAATGGCGGCTCATCCCTGGAACCCGCCCCCGCCTACTGGTGCGCCTCCGGTCTACTGGCAGCTCGGCGTCGTTCCTCCCCACCCGCTCTACGGCGCATCGAACGCGCCCGGCGGCTCCCAGGCGCCGGCCTGGGATCACGCAGCTCTCGTCCACGCTCTCAACAACATGAGCCTACAGCAGGGGCAGCCTTCCAACTCCGGCGGGGAGTGGTACCTTGACTCAGGCGCCTCCTCCCACATGGCTGCTTCCCCGGGTATGCTTTCCTCATCTCGTCGTTGTTTCTTACCTGACATTGTAGTTGGCAATGGTGGCACTATGGCAGTCACGCACACTGGCCATCACCACCTACCCACCACAACCCAACCCCTCTCTCTCAACAACATTCTAGTCTCCCCACATCTCATCAAAAATCTCATCTCAGTTAGAACCCTAGCTCGTGAAACCCCTGTTAATGTTGAATTTGACGATTGTGGTTTCTCTATTAAGGACCGAAGAACAAAGGAGGTGATCTCCGCTCTGACTCGCCGGACGACCTGTACCCACTGCACCCATCACCGCCAGCTCGTACTCATCAAGCCCTCACTGCCACATCGCGCGACGTCTGGCATCGCCGCCTCGGTCACCTTGGCGACGAAGCTCTGGACGCCACTCTCCGGCGTGCCTTCATCACTTCGGATGCTGCTCATACTACCTGCACCGCATGTCATCTAGGAAAAAGCTACAGACTACCTTTTAGTTCTTCAGATCATGTTTCATATTTCCCGTTTCAGCTTGTACATTGTGACGTGTGGACCTCTCCGGTACTAAGTATTTCTGGTTATCAGTACTATCTCGTGGTTGTGGACGATTACAGTCATTTCATGTGGACATTCCCGCTTAAGCACAAATCTGAGGTCCTGCTCACGCTACGTCAGTTCATCACACTCGTTTGCCACCACTTTAGCATGCCTATCCTCACCATACAAATTGATAATGGACGCGAATTTGATAACAATGCCGCTCGTCAACTCTTCTCCTCTCTAGGCATCGTTCTCCGCATGTCTTGCCCATACACTTCACCCCAAAACGGCCGGGCCGAGCATGCTCTCCGGACACTTAACGATATCTCGCGCTCTCTCCTGATCCATGCATCCATGCCCTACCCATATTGGGCAGAGGCTCTCCAAACCGCCACTTTTCTGCTCAATCGCCGACCCTGTCGGCCGCACCACAAGCAGACGCCATTCTTCTTGCTCTATGGCGTCCATCCGGACTACTCTGCACTGTGGGTCTTCGGATGCTTGTGCTTCCCAAACCTCACGGCCACCTCACCACACAAGCTAGCCCCCGGGTCTGCTCCCTGTGTTTTCCTTGGTTACTCACAAGACCACAAGGGCTACCGGTGCCTGAATCGTGTCACCGGACGCGTGATCATTTCTCGACATGTTGTGTTCGACAACATCAAAGCGCGCCCGATCCCACCACCCAAGTGTCCCACCCTGATCTGGTCGACCTCATGCCCCCCGTCGACGTCCCTCGCCGGGACGCACCAGCCGATCACGGCAGCCCCCGACACCCCACACCAACAACCCACCCAACACCTCTGCCATGACAAACACAACACCTGCCGCAACCCCTGACGTAGCAGCCGCTTCCCCACCTGAAACACCTGCCATGGCAGCCCAGAAACCTACCAAAACCCCAGCCATAACAGCTGCTCCCACACCCACGCAACCTGTCGTAGCAGCCGAGCCTGTGGCCTCACCTGACGACATGCCCGCTTCCCAGCCACCAGCGGCAAATCGCCGCCGCGCACCACCACCCATTCCCACCCACCAGATGATCACCCATGCTCAAGCAGGGCGCTTCCTCCCCAATCCAAAATATCACTAGTCTCTTGTTGCAGCCACGGACACCTCCATCTCCCCCATTCCCAAAACTGTGCGTGCTGCCTTACGTGACCCAAATTGGTTAGCTGCAATGCAGGTTGAGTACGCGGCGTTGATGCAGAACCGGACGTGGAGCCATGTTCCTCAACCACGTGGAGCTAACATCGTCACTGGAAAATGGCTTTTCCGACACAAGTTCAAAGCCGATGGGAGCCTGGAGCGCTACAAAGCAAGGTGGGTGGTCCGTGGATTCTCTCAACGGCCCGGTGTTGACTTCGACGAGACCTTCTCACCGGTGGTCAAGGCGGCCACTCAGGCTGGACGGCGCGAGCGGGCTTTTTGGCCCGCTCGTGGCTCGTTCAAGACCGGACCGATCGGTCCTGGCTCGCTGCAGAAATTGGCCGATCCGGTTACCAAATTTCGGCCCGAAATTTCCTCTGTCCGGTCCGGTCTTTGACCGGTCTGACCGAGTGGACCGAAGCTGCAGGCCGTTTCTCGTCGGCGCGGCCACCGGCGACATCCTGCTCTAGCCGTGAGATCCGCGCAGCCACTACCGACGAGCACGCCCTGCCGACCTTCTCCTGCTCCTGAGGTAGAAGAGAACAGAGAATAGAAAGAAAGCGCTGTCACGCTCCAGGGGCAAGAGATAGAAGAAGAATCAGATCACGCGCTGCCAGTTTATTCCTTTTAATCAGTCAACAAAAAATTGAAAGAAGAAGATCAACGAGATTTGATCCGATAATTAAGGCGCCTGCACTTCACGCTCCGGTTCCTTTTGTTGGCGACTAAATACTAACGAGAGAAATGTGTTCGTTCCGATAATCATGCGCCACCACGCTACCGTTTCCTTTTATTCAGTCGAACATGCAGAAGAAAGAACGAGAGAAACATGGTTCGATCCGATAATCACGGCATCGTCACACGATCAACTCCACGTTAGATTTCATCCGCTAATCATGGCAAGGCCTGCACACAGAAAATTGTGGGCTCATGCACGCGATAAATTAGTTGCATGCAACAACAAAAATGCTAAGTAATAAACATGCGCAGGATCATCGCTAACGATTGCGCCCCGGCCAGCTCGACCCAGCACAATTCTTACGGCATGTCGCCCACGATGCCGCCGGCGCACGCACACGTCGTCCACTCGCCATAGCACCCGCGCACGTCGCCCACAAGGCCACCACGTCCCCATACCTGCGCGTGTCGCCGCCGGTGGTGCTTGGCCGGTCCGCTCTGTCCGACCCGGGCTTCGACGCCGCCGGTCCGGTCCCTGAAAACAGTCCTGCATGGCTGGTCGGTCCGGTCCGGTCCGGCCCGCCGGCGGCCGGTCCAAACGTCAGCTCGGTCACGGACCGGACCGGCCCGGACCGTGTCCACCCTGAGCGGCCACCATTCGCGCCGTCCTCTCTGTTGTGGCGACGTGCCAATGGCCAGTCCATCAAATGGATGTGAACAATGCATTTCTCCATGCTCACCTCACCAACCTCGTCTACTGCCAGCAACCGGTCGGGTTCGTCGACGCCGGCCAGCCCGATCATGTCTGCCTCCTCGACAAGTCTCTCTACGGCCTCAAGCAAGCGCCGCAGGCCTGGTTCGCGCGGTTCGCCTCCTTCGTCTGCACCATCGGCTTCCGCGACTCCCGATCCGATCCGTCGCTGTTCACCCTACACGGTGACGAGGGTGCGGCCTACTTGCTCCTGTACGTCGACGACATCGTCCTTGCGGCTTCTTCGTCGTCGATCCTTCACCGGCTTCAACAACAGCTGTCCGCGGAATTCTCCATGAAAGATCTCGGACCGCTGCACTACTTTCTGGGCATCGTAGTCACCAGGGACGCCCACGGCTTCTTCCTCTCACAGCGCGGCTACACTGAGAAGCTCCTGGAGCGCGCCAACAGGATCGCGTGCAAGCCTGCTTCCACTCCAGTCGACACCCAGTCCAAGCTCTCAGCAACAGATGGTGCACCGGTGCCCGATGCGTCGGAATATCGCAGTCTCGTTGGAGCGCTGCAATACCTGACGATGACGCGGCCGGACATTGCGTGCGTTGTGCAGCAATGCTGCCTAGTCATGCATGACCCGCGCGCCGCCCATCTCGCCTTGGTGAAGCGAGTGCTTCGCTACCTTCGCGGCACCACTGATTATGGACTACACGTGCATCGTTCGTCGTCACTCGACCTCGTCGCATACTCGGATGCAGACTGGGCCGGCGGCCCCGACACCTGGCGCTCTACCTCGGGCTACGTCGTCTTCCTCAGCGACTCTCTGATCGCCTAGTCGAGCAAACGCCAGGCCACGTTCTCACGCTCTAGTGCCGAAGCCAAGTACCGCGCCGTCGCCAACGCGGTCGCCGAATGCTGTTGGCTCTGACAACTCCTCGGCGAGCTCCGTGTTCCGCTACCCAAGGCCACGGTGGTTTTCTGCGGCAACAGCTCCTCCGTGTACATGGCGGCCAACCCAATTCATCACCGGCGCATGAAGCACATTGAACTCGACATCCACTTCGTTCGTGAGAAAGTGGCCCTCGGTGAGTTCCGTGTCCTTCACGTCCCCACCAAGCAGCAGTTCGCCGACGTTCTGACAAAAGGCCTTCCCACGCCAGCATTTCAAGAATTCAGGTCCAGCTTGTGCATCCGCCCACCGGATGCTGCAGCTGCGGCGGGGTGTTGACAGTCTACTAGTGTACCACGTGCATGGGCACGTACCAGCCCACGTTCTCCCACTCTGTGCACGTCGCACCTCCCCTCTCTCTCTCTCTAACTGCGCCATTGCGCACGGCTGTAACCTGCATATAATACAGTAGAATAGAACACCGGCACCCACCGTGCCTTACTCTTGCAATTCTCTCGCCGATGTACTCTCCCCGATCCAAGCCGATCTTCCGCTGCCCTACCTCTCGCGACTCCGGCCATGGCCATCCCACCTCCTCTGCCCCCTCCTCCGAAGGGGACGCGCGCGCAGGGCACCCTCCTCGCTCGCCATGACTCCGAGGTGAGCTCTTCCACCTCCCGTCCCAACCGGTCGCTTCTTGCTGGCGTGTTCATCAACCAGCATGTCCCCGTGGTGCTCTCCCTCAACCCACCAAATTTTTCCCAGTGGCGCACCCTCTTCGAGGTGCAGTTCCAGAGGTCCGGCGTCGTCGACTACATCGCCGAGCCGCCGCGCCGCTCGGATGCTGCCTGGCTCCAGGACGATGCACATGTTGTCTCTTGGCTCTACAACCGCATCTGCCCCGAGATCTTCGGGCTGGTCCATCAGCGTGGTGCCACGGCGGCCGCTGTGTGGGAGTCGATCTGCGCGTTGTTCCTTGATAACCGCGAGCACAAGCTAGTCCTCCTCGCCACGGAGTTTCGCCGGATTGAGCAGGGTTCTACCTCCATCCTCTCCTACTTTGCCCGGCTCAAGGAGTGCACTGATCGTCTCTCCGACCTCGACGAGCGCATCACCGACCGCGACCAGGTTCTGAACATGTTCCGCGGCCTCCACCCTCGCTACCGGTATGCGGTTCCCATCCTCACCATATGCAGTCTCCATTCCCGACACTGCTTCGGTGTCGCGCCTTCCTTCTTCTTGAAGAGAGCCGCAACGCCAAGGAGACGCACCATGACATCGCCCTTCACGTCGGGCGTGCGCCCGCACCTGCGCCCACCGGCGGAGGCGGATCCGGCAACCACAGCAACCGCTCCAATGGCGGCAGGCGTGGCGTTGGCCGCTACAAGGGAAAGGACAGCAATATGGTTCTTCCCCCATAGGTCTTGCCCTTATGAACCCAAGCCCACCATTGAGGATACACATGAGCAAAAAAGAAAAATCGTCCAAAAGAACCGATTGATCTTCTGGACACATATACCGCCTTTGTGACCATCATATCAAATTGTGATCATGTGGGTGCAGCACAAATCCCCAGCACTGATGTTGGCCGCAAGATTGGCCAAGTGGCAAACCTAGGGATCACAACATGGCTCGTGTTGCCGTCCCGCTAAGGTAGAGTGCAACGCGTCACCCTTTCACCAGGCGTTCATAGTGAATGCATGCGGTGGGCAACCTTATCCTCTCCCAATTGCTTATGTCCAATGCGGTTGCAATCGTTCTCCGCCTTCTCCATGACGACGATGTCAACAAAGCTTCCAACATGTTCTCTTCTGAGCAGCCGCATCGGTTTTTCAAGACCCACGAGCACACTTCCTCCCTGAGCTCCCACAACTTAAACGACCTCATATTCAGTGTGCCCTCAAAGTCCTACACACTGCCAATTGTTGATGGTGCCAACATGACGCCGTCGGTGTTGGGGATTATGAGATGTTGTAAACCAGGTCACTGGTGAAGCAATTGTGTGATACTACAATGACGGTGATGCTGTGACAATTGTGATGCCATCTCTATTGTTCACAACATTACCTGTGCAACAATTTTGTTGAAGGCCGGGGAGAAAAAGCAGCATGTGTTGCGTTGCAAAGGAGCTTCGCACCATGCTCCGTATTGCCATGTGTTGCAATGGAAGCCATCATACTGGACTGCTCGATGTCTTTGATACAACTGCTCTGTAGGGCGCAGCAGAAAACAAAAATTTTCTGACCTACGCACCAGCCCAGGACCACTATGGAGACTGCATACAAGGTTTGATCATTTTCGTTACCGACTCGTAGCGCAGCGGAAGTAGAGTCGATGACGATCGGTGGTGCAGATCCCCGCAGCTAGGATTTACAACCTCCCAACCGCGATGATGTATACCCTCGTCTTCCCTTCGGACAGCCCTCCGGGAGGCGGTCGAACAGTCCCCCGGACGGTGTCGCGGACAGCCCTTCGGGAGGACCTTCGAAACTCGAACGGTCACTCGGACAGCCCTTCGGGAGGACTCACAGAACTTGGACCGTCACTTGGACAGCCCTTCGGGAGGCACTCACGAACATCCCCTCGGGCACTAAGATCGAAACTACGACCTCTCTACAGAGTTGCACACATACGGTGTCATCTATCCGGCAGGGCTTCGCCGTCCAGAACTAGTTCCCACCGGAACCCAGACAGCCTTTCGGCTCTACGAAACTATTTCGCTAGGAGGGAGAGAGAAGCCACATCATTGCAATGGCACTTGTATTTGAGAAGGAGTGGGTTTTGGGCAGCCCCCTCCACCTCTATTTATAGGAGAAGGAGGGGTGGAGGGGCTGAAATTTTAGCCACATCCATCCATGTCATCTCCAAGATATTTTGGAGCAAAAGCCCAAAAAGGTGGCTTTCCAAAAAGTAACCCAAAAAGCACTTTCACTATTCACGACGACATTTTTCAGCGTCCGTTCGAACTGAAAATATTTATGTGGGCTTAGAACATTTTCAGTACCCACTAAAATAATTTTCAACGCGTTCCAGAACAATTCCGATTTAGTGATTTTCATCTGCGAAAAGCATCTGAAGTGGTTCCGGCAGCTCCAGAACATTTTCGGTTTTTCTTCCAGAAAATTCCCAGAAGTTTCCAGAATGATTCTGGCACCCTCCAAGAATTATCAGGCATGTGCCAAAACCAATTTGACTTAATGGTATCCCCTGAAACAACTTTTCAGTTTTACCGGAACTCATCCGGTGTTCTCTCTGCGGAACTTTTCCGCTGTCCGAAACTTTTTTGGTGTCCGAAACATTTTCGGTGATTTTCTCTCAGACTCCCTGTCTAGTATTCAGCAGATAGATGACTCTTAAGGGTGTGACCCTATAGGTTCGGTGAAGTATAGACATGACATGGAACCCCTTCCGATCAATGATCAACATCGGAGCCGTGGACACCCATATTGACCCCTATACCCACACGAATGAATATTCGAGTGAACCTCCAGTTGCCGTGTGCTATTCCTGTTGCTTCGCGATATGTTACAAATACCCGAGGTGAGACATGATGGCATCCCCGTGGGTCAACAACTTGTCCACTATGACAGTTACCTCGTTACCGGTATTTGTTCTCTTTTCTCGTTCCCGTGTTCCGGCATCCCCGTGATCAAATCACAAAGTGTCTGGCCAGACGATGATGGATACCGTAACACCAAGAGGGCCCAGAGATATCTCTCCATCATCGGAGGAGCAAATCCCAATCTCGAGCTATCAAGTTACTTGACACACTTTTCCATGAACCCGTAAGCCGCCGTAATAGCCACCCATTTACGGATGACGTTTAACAAACCCCAAAGTTCATGAATCAAGCATGAAGAAACTCGATACTCTCATGGTCTAAGGAATCATGCAAACGTTAACCATCTCTGTGTTATTAACCATTAACTTGTGACGAAAGTATCCCATAGCATAACATCAATTCGGGTCGATCCAACACAAATGTTCTTCTAACATTGTGCCCTCAAAGTTGCCGGCATAGTCATGCCCATGATCAAGAAAACAGAACCATCATGCAACACTGGAGCTAGTCTCAGAGGCCAGACTAGGAATACATTTTACCGTTTATTATTCCACACGTGCATATGAGTCTTCGTCCGAGCCTCGTGGTTATTGTAGACTCGAGAACCATAGCAGTTATAGCATGGAACATAAACCTAATTATGAATAGGGAGATAATCAATAACATTTATTATTGCCTCTAGGGCATATCTCCTACAGACTCCCACTTGCACTAGAGTCAATAATCTAGTTAATGCTAATGCACTTCACACCTGTGGCACACCGGTGTAAATATGCTTCGCATGTGGTATAGCCTGATGTCCAACGGATCTGACGACTTCAGCTCCGTGTGTATCTTTGCGTATCCTCGCGTTTTTACGCTTTCACAAAATTCATATTTTGTGTGGACTTGGCTTTGTATGTATGTGAATCACAGGTCGAACCTGGATTCCTCAGACTGAGTTATGGAGCAACTACCCGCAGTAGTGTCCCATTGACAAAAGCCATCTTGGAACCATACTAAGTTCATGAATGAACTATATGATTCAACATCTTCTTTGTCGCTTTAAAAGCGGCAACATACTTCGCCTCTGTTATAGAATTCGCCACAGTAACTTGTTTGAATAAATTCCAACTAACTGTGCCACCAGATTGTGTGTTATACAAAACCCTCAATTTAAATCGAAAATCGCAAGGAGCATGGATGAAGACTGTATCGATGTAACCTTTTACAACGAACTCTTCATGATCTCCGCTTGCGAGAAAACATGTCATCAGTGCTATTATAGTACTCAATGACCCTTTTTCACTGTTGTCCCATGATCAGTACTTTTGATCACTTTGGTATCAATACTCGCAATAACTTTGGGAGTATTGGACATATCTGGTTTGTTTTTACATACCATGGAATACATGATTAATCCAAACACAAGAGTGTGTGGAATCTCCATCATGTATTTTGCTCATCAGTGTTTTGGGACACCGAGCCTTGCAAAAACTCTTTCCATGTGACTTCGGCAAGAATCACTCCTTGACGTTTTTAATGCTAAATGGTTTTTAGCATTTTGTCAATATGTATCTTTGCTCAGCCCCATCAGGTAAATCTATCTCCATAGATCATCATGCCTAATATCAAGGCTATTTAGCCCAAGAACTTCATCGAAAAACTATTTTCAAATGAAGTCCTAATTCGTGTCAAGAAATTTATTTCCAATTAACAATGTGTCAAGCACACAACGTTTTTTAGAAAAAAAATTATGCTCCCACTTACTTTCTTGAATTACAAGCATCTTCGTGACCCATTGATGAAGTCAAACCCCTTTGACCATTTCATCAAAACACGAAGATTCCAACTCCATTTTGCTCTCTTCTGTCCATTGCTGGAACTCTGAAGTTTGCACCCTTACTAGCATCCTCTGGATAGAAAAAATACCTTGGACTGTAACACATGCAAGTCCTTGGTTTCATCTCCATCAGATGGAAATCCTTTTGTCATCCTTGTTTTATATCTCATGATTGAAATATGTATTAATTGCTAGTTCAACCTGAACCGACTTTAAGCATCGCTATGGTGAGACAATCTCATCGTAGTCAACTCCTTGAACTTGTTTTAGTAACAAGTCGAGCTTTATGGATAAAACATTTTATCCATATCAGTTTTAAGTTCCATAAATATTCGTTAGACTCTAAGTCTTCCGAAAGGTGTATCAAGGTTTTAATCTTGAATCACTTATATGGAAACTAACACAGGTTGTATTGGCATTTAGCCAATTCCGGAGTCAGGGCCCATCAACACTTCCTTTTGTATCGTAGGTATACTGTTGTCTAACAACAATATCTCGTTTGCGCACCTGAGAGGTTTGCACGAGCCTTGCCTACGTGGTTCAGCTGCAAGTTCGACCGAAGTCCATACATTTTATTGTAGAGACTTCCGTATCAGTCGCAGTAGGAAACTCTGGAATTACTTCCAAGGTCTCTTTCCTTTGATCTGATGACGAAGATACTGTTTATCTCGTCGAGTTGCACTATTCTCCCACTCACCTTTTTGAAAGAACCATTTTCTTCAAAAAGCATACCGTTCTTAGTGGCAAACCTATTTGCCTCGGCATAGTGAGGGAGGAATACCCAACATTTTGGGATAACCTACAAAGTAGCACTTGTCTGATTTGGAATAGGTTTGTAACCTTTTACACAAGACCCATATTCCAAATGTTTAAGAAAAGATATAACATGGTTGGGCGTACCATACCATGGTGTCATTTCAACAGACCAGATGGAGCTCTTTTCAGTGTAAAAGCCGCAGTCTCTAAAGCATCACTCTTTTAAAGGGATAATGACAAATTTATTTATGTCATCTTTGATCTTACCATGTCATAAATGGTTCGATTACATCTTCACGGACTTTCCACTTGCAGTGGTGCTCCGGGAGGTGCAAGTTATGAAACCCCTTTCACAACTCATCAGACATTCGCTAAACTTGTAACTCAAATATTCCTTTCTGCAATCGAATTGTAGAAACAGAATTTTCTTGTTACAATAACTTCTACTTCATTCTTGAAAACCTTTTGAATGAATTCAAAAGATCTAGACTTACGTCTCATCAAGTAAATATACATATATCTACTTGAGTCATTTCTGAAGATAGATAAATCCACTGTTTGCAATAACATTTATCGGACTACATACATCAGAATGTATGATCACCAATAAGTTCTTTGCTCGTTCCTTATGGCCTGTGAACGGTATTTCAGTCACTTTACTTTTCGAAGGAAAGTTGCAAGTGTCAGATGATTCAAAATCAAACGACTTTAAAATCCATCATAATGGAATTTATCCATGCGGGTTTCTCCAATGTGACCAAATGCAGTGCCACACTTGTGTGGTATTCTCTTAGTCTTACGACATTTAGCGTCAGTGTTATGGATGTATCATATTACTATCAATATTCATAACATACATCCCATCTTGGATGGAAGTATGGCCCTTCATGTTTATTCATAATACTAAACAACAATTGTTGTTCTTATGAACAACTCTTTTGCAACAAACATTGTGCAATGGGCTAGAGTGTATGAAACTCTAAAATGAATTATGAATGTAAATCCAGAGGTAATATATTATTATCATTATTCATAACATACATCTTATTCATAATGAAAGTATGGCCCTTATGTTATTCATAACACCGAACATAAAAAGTTCTCTTATGAACAACCTTCTTGCATGATACCTTATGCAAAGGGCTAGAGTGTGAAACTCTAAAATGAATTATGAAAATAAATACAGACGGTAATACACCGATGGAAGGTATAGTAACATTTACTATGTTCCCTGTGTATACCTAAACCTCATTCCTGGCTAGTCTTTCAGGCCATAGTAGTTCTTACATCGAGTTGCAACAGAATGCAATCGAGCGGTTATCTTTGTGATTGACTCACAATACCCAAGAATTAGTGATTAACATGTTTAACCATAATTCCCAAGAACTATATCTTTGATCGGCCTTCTATACATCAAAAACTTGTATGACATTCATACATGAGCTGGATATTCCAGTCTTCTTTCTTATTTCCATTATACTTCTAACAGTTTAACTTTTAGTATTTCTCCTACTTCCAGAAGAAGCACCCAACTTAAGAGTGGTGTTAGCCCTGGACTTCCTAGGCGTGAAAGTTTCACTAACACCCTTCGGACACTTCCTTTCTCTTTAAGTTTTTATTCACCTTTCATCATATGAAAGGCATTCTCCTGGATCCCTCTCTTATCAGTCTAATGCATAGTAAAACTCCTTTACTAATAGTTTGCAAACAAACATTGCTTTGGATATCTCATATCTTTTAGCCTTTGTCTGTCTCTGAAATGATTTTCAGATTCCATGAATATCACATAACTATCCAAACTTTCGAAGTTCGGGTCTCATGGAAGAAAACATATTGCACTTGACTGAAACAGAATTCTAGCTTTTGGATCGAAGGACGACAGTCACATGATCCATAGCATAAGCGAGAGAATACCGAAAGTATGCGATAGGACAAAGTCCTTCTCGGCACTCTTGAGGACAATCATCACATTACGTTACCAACCGTAAAGTTTTAACCAGATATTTAACAGCTATTCAATTTTAATAGGGAAGGTGGAAACGCGAGCCATAATTCTACAACTATTATGCAAATCACACTTAGACAGAGTTCATAATTAATTGCACTGAGAATTAAACAAGTTAATTCAACAGTGCGCTCCCACTCAAATCAATATCTCTCATAATAGATTGTGAGTGATACAAGATCCGCATTTCCATTCAACGCCATTGAACGAGATGAACACTGATGGCGCGAACTTCAATCGGTAGGCAAACTTGCCGATCACATCTCTATGTGACCCTTGTTCATCTTTCGATGGCCGTGTTCCGAGCTCAGGGAGATCCTTCCAGAACGTCAAGACAACCAAGTGATCTTGCTGCGAGGTCTCAACTCACCCGCCTCACACATCCCTAATCGTTCGTACCCAGGGAGATCCTGTGATACCCCGAAAAGTTAGGTGCCGTGACGGTGCTACACTTGGGAGAACACTAACTACTTGATATTTTTGTGAGAGATCACCCTAATAAAAAGCGACTACCGCGCAATCAAGAAGGGTGCATCATAAGGGATAAACATCTCAGGCAATTCATAATAGCATGATATGGTATAGCCCTTTCCGACGGAGAAGTCTTCTATTTCTTCGTCTTCGGCATTCGCGTTGGTGTTCGCCTTCGCGAAGATTGCCACTACCTTGTCGATGCACCAGATAATATTGCTATCTCTATAGCTAATAAAATAATGCATTACAACAAGGTTGACACACAGGTCATTTAAAGTGCAATCATATGGCTCCAGCCATCATGCCGAATCATGACACGCAGGTCATGTTAATTAATTTACATCATATAGTCATCTCATACATAATCAAATTATTATGAGCACTGCTATACCACATCATATGCACATGCAAACCCTCCTGCAAAACGAAGTTAGACGTCTGTAATCGGTTCATGCAAAAACTTGTTTTACGTGGCTTCTAAGGTTTCGAAACAAACCGAAGCTACCAACGTCCATCATCAAGTATGATAATTCAAGTCGCTAGATTAACTTTCCAGGGTGTATGAAAACCGAGATAATAAAATCTCGAGCCCCATACTAAACTTCGTCATACGCATGACCCCCGTGCAGATCATATCTGCATTGCCCTTTCGTCTGCGAAATTTCATCTTTCCTTTTAACTACAGTGGAATTCAATGAACTGTTAGCACTTCGTTGATCAATCAGGATCGCGGATTGCCAGAACATTGAAACTCCACCATGCTGTTATCAAGATCAGAAATATGCAAATTCCAGGGAAGCAACAAGAACATCGGGTAACAGATTTCATCTGCTACCCGCACAAATAATTTTCAGTAATAGAACTCATCTACTACCTAATTATATTGTGCAACACCCATACATCACTATGTATTCTAGATCGCAACCTGCATCTATGCATAGCACGGCTCTTGATGCCACTGAAGGGTAACGCAGCAGAAAACAAAAATTTTCCAACCTACGCACCAGCCCAGGACCACTATGGAGACTGCATACAAGGTTTGATCATTTTCATTACCGACTCGTAGCGCAGCGGAAGTAGAGTTGATGACGATCGGCGGTGCAGATCCCCGCAGCTAGGATTTACAACCTCCCAACCGCGAGGATGTATACCCTCATCTTCCCTTCGGACAGCCCTCCGGGAGGCGGTCGAACAGTCCCCCGGACGGTGTCGCGGACAGCCCTTCGGGAGGACCTTCGAAACTCGAACGGTCACTCGGACAGCCCTTCGGGAGGACTCACAGAACTTGGACCGTCACTTGGACAGCCCTTCGGGAGGCACTCACGAACAGCCCCTCGGGCACTAAGATCGAAACTACGACCTCTCTACAGAGTTGCACACATACGGTGTCATCTATCCGGCAAGGCTTCGCCGTCCAGAACTAGTTCCCACCGGAACCCAGACAGCCTTTCGGCTCTACGAAACTATTTCGCTGGGAGGGAGAGAGAAGCCAGATCATTGCAATGGCACTTGTATGTGAGAAGGAGTGGGTTTTGGGCAGCCCCCTCCACCTCTATTTATAGGAGAAGGAGGGGTGGAGGGGCTGAAATTTCAGCCACATCCATCCATGTCATCTCCAAGATATTTTGGAGCAAAAGCCCAAAAAGGTGGCTTTCCAAAAAGTAACCCAAAAAGCACTTTCACTATTCACGACGATATTTTTCAGCGTCCGTTCGAACTGAAAATATTTATGTGGGCTTAGAACATTTCCAGTACCCACTAAAATAATTTTCAACGCGTTCCAGAACAATTCCGGTTTAGTGATTTTCATCTGCGAAAAGCATCTGAAGTGGTTCCGGCAGCTCCGGAACATTTTCGGTTTTTCTTCCAGAAAATTCCCAGAACTTTCCAGAATGATTCTGGCACCCTCCAAGAATTATCAGGCATGTGCCAAAACCAATTTGACTTAATGGTATCCCCTGAAACAACTTTTCAGTTTTACCGGAACTCATCCGGTGTTCTCTCTGCGGAACTTTTCCGCTGTCCGAAACTTTTTCGGTGTCCGAAACTTTTTCGGTGATTTTCTCTCAGACTCCCTGTCTAGTATTCAGCAGATAGATGACCCTTAAGCGTGTGACCCTATAGGTTCGGTGAAGTATAGACATGACACGGAACCCCTTCCGATCAATGATCAACATCGGAGCCGTGGACACCCATATTGACCCTATACCCACACGAATGAATATTCGAGTGAACCTCCAGTTGCCGTGTGCTCAGACTCCCTGTCTAGTATTCAGCAGATAGATGACCCTTAAGCGTGTGACCCTATAGGTTCGGTGAAGTATAGACATGACCTGGAACCCCTTCCGATCAATGATCAACATCGGAGCCGTGGACACCCATATTGACCGCTATACCCACACAAATGAATATTGGAGTGAACCTCCAGTTGCCGTGTGCTATTCCTGTTGCTTCGCGATATGTTACAAATACCCGAGGTGAGACATGATGGCATCCCCGTGGGTCAACAACTTGTCCACTATGCCAGTTACCTCGTTACCGGTATTTGTTCTCTTTTCTCGTTCCCGTGTTCCGGCATCCCCGTGATCAAATCACAAAGTTTCTGGCCAGACGATGATGGATACCGTAACACCAAGGGGGCCCAGAGATATCTCTCCATCATCGGAGGAGCAAATCCCAATCTCGAGCTATCAAGTTACTTGACACACTTTTCCATGAACCCATAAGCCGCCGTAATAGCCACCCATTTACGGATGACGTTTAACAAACCCCAAAGTTCATGAATCAAGCATGAAGAAACTCGATACTCTCATGGTCTAAGGAATCATGCAAACGTTAACCATCTCTGTGTTATTAACCATTAACTTGTGACGAAAGTATCCCATAGCATAACACCAATTCGGGTCGATCCAACACAAATGTTCTTCTAACATTGTGCCCTCAAAGTTGCCGGCATAGTCATGCCAATGATCAGGAAAACAGAACCATTATGCAACACTTGAGCTAGTCTCAGAGGCTAGACTAGGAATACATTTTACCGTTTATTATTCCACACGTGCATATGAGTCTTCCTCCGAGCCTCGTGGTTATTGTAGACTCGAGAACCATAGCAGTTATAGCATGGAACATAAACCTAATTATGAACAGGGAGATAATCAATAACATTTATTATTGCCTCTAGGGCATATCTCCTACATGCTCTCCAGCGACTGATAACTGGAAGTTATCAATTGACCGACATGTAGTGCACGCCAATAAAAAATCATGAGTACGGATGGCAAACTCTTCCTTATATATACCCCACCTCACCATCGGACAATTGCCTGTTCATATGATCGGTTGGTTGCTTCTCTCAGCTCGGAGGATTACACTTGGCTCAAAAACTGGGCCATATATGTATGATCCTGGCTCTCTTCAGTTCACAATGATTGCCTTTGAAAAGATGGACACAAAGATGATCTTTTGCGAATAGTGATCTGATAGTGAATTTCTCATTAGCGACCGACCGAAACACATTCCTCTACATTATGGACTAGTGGCCAGTACATTGTTCCGTCCATTGCAGTAACCAGGTTCACCGCTTGCCCAAGCTCGTCCTCTCCCTCCCTTGACTGGACCAGGTCGGAATGACATCCACAATCACCATGGGTTGATTGCAGTCTGAAGCGACCATGGCGGTATCTGACACCATCGCCTCTAAGGACGAATATGGTGGTTCTACCTCTACCACGACATACTCACTAGTGGTCATGGAGTTGACAGAGAGAAAACAATGCAGCTATGATAGTCCCTCGGCTCAAATTCAACGAGAAAATATTATTTCTGCATGTGGTAGAATAAAATTTAACTTTGAACTGGTTTCCACATGTCAATAAAGTAGTTTTTTTAGTTATTGATACTATTAGTTCATAGATTTAGCTTAATTATTTTGCTTGCGCCACATTTCAACCTCAAGAAATACTAATAAACCACACTATATCTTTGGCATACCTCTTTTCGGTTAGAAATCTGAAATCCTTATCTCAAAATTTCATGTCTATATATTTTTCTGAGAATTAGCACTGCAGAACCCTTTTTGATAAAATATATTTATAAAATCAATATTTGCATAAAAGTTTTCCGATTACTACAAATTTCTCCTAAATGTACCACATTTTCTATGTGTTCTCCTTATTTTTCATTGCATCATTCTCTATTGCTACTGGTTGATAGTATTATCCTGGAAGTTATCATGAAGGATAGTATTATCACTACTGTTTGACTTCTCATGGAATTTATCCTCTATTCCTAAATAGGTGCAACCCACTACCTATTTTTCCTACCAATGTAGCCCTACCACCTCAGCTGTCTAAGCATCCTTACTAATTTATGTTCCTTCCATATCCTTAACAAACATCATCACATCCAACTAATTTCAATTATGACATAAAACATGTCCATGTTTAATGCGGAGTTTTTCCATTTCTAATTCCCACAAGCGATTTCTTCTTGCTCCCACTAGTTGTGTGCCAACTCCTCACTTCTCAGGCAACGCTTCCCATCTTGTCTTTGCTTAATTAGATCAACAACGTTTCTATTATTTCCATATAGGTCATGTATTAAGAACTTCATCAAATGTGAGGGTAGGGAAACTTCTATTGTGCACCTTATAAACACTATGCTCTGTCACTCTATGATATTACCATTGACATTGGTGAAGTTAGCATGTTGGTTTTCACGGTAATCTCATGTATGTGTGTGACTGAATCACCATGTAAATAGGGCCATGTTTGTAATGACATCCTTCGTGTTAGCATTTTCTATAATATCCTATTGGTACCTTCAATTATACTCCGAGAAAATGTAGGATCATCAAAATGTTCAAACCACTTTCAAGTTCGATAGATATCACAATTTTTTTATATTATTTTCATTTAACAAGGAAGATTAATAAAATTACGAAATTATTTTTGCGTGGATAGAATTCTCAACATATTACACTCTCCACACAAAATATGAACCAATTTTTTTTAACCATTTCCCTTGCCACCACGTGGGTTATCTTGTAGTTAACTTTGAGTCCACTATCTTTTTGTTAAACAAATATAATATTTGTAATATACAATATTTTCCCTGGTCTTGTTTGTGCTTTTATGGATGACTGATAAGTCCCAAACTTATCTATAATTTCTGTTTGCTTCATGATATTATAATATACTTTTGAATATTTTTATAGCAATTTATATTATTCTTCTGGACTAACCTATTAATACTTTGCCTAGAGACATTCGTTGTTTTCTACATGTTTTTGACTTTTCAGAAAATCAATATTTATGGAGTTCAAAAGAACTTGGGGATTTACGAGGAATTATTTCGGGGACAAGGTTCCAGCATGCAACAGAAGGGGCCAGGGGGCCACTCTAGGCCCCAATGCGGCCAGGACTCCACCCGCATGATGAGGCCAAGTGGGGCCCCTGGCCACCGCCTTTCGTCCATCTTATGCCTATAAATACCACATTTCACGAAACCGTCTGTACCATTTTTTCCTCAATTTTTTCTGCCGCCGCAAGTTCCTGTGCCGAGGAGGTCCAATCTTTTTTTTGCGGGGGAGTTCCTGTGCCGAGGAGATCCATTCTGGAGGCCTATTCAGGCACCCTGCCGGAGGGGAATCCATCACAAGAGACATTTTCACCAACCTTGCTGCTACCATGACCATAATCGGTGTTTGTGTTTGTTGGAATATGATGAAAATTGTCACTTTATGAGCAGATTGTTTTTCGAAGTATATTAAATCTTTTGAAGTTCCTTTGCTACATAATTAAGTAGTCATGTATGCTCTCCAATCTATTTTTCTTCTTTGGCCAAGATTGGTAGGTAGTTCTTAAGAGGGAGTAGTTCATGGTAGTGGGTTCAATCTTGTGGTGATTCATCCCAGGGACTGAAAGGGAAAGGCATGCATTGTATTGTTGCTACACATAAAACAATGGTTTGTTTATCACACTTGGATGATACTTTTACTGTCAACATTATATCATCTTGCTTATTGTCATACTCTATTTGTTACAAACTTAATACCTTGAGGCATATGCTAGATAGCGGTCTTTAGGTGGAGTATTAGTTGTAGATTCAGTTGGATAACGGTCTACATATTACGTACATAATGCCTATATAAGATTATGCCATGAACGATCACAATCCTAAATATAAATATTGGAATTTAATCGCGAGCCAACTGTAAGTTGTTCACCACAACACATTTATCTTGATTGGAGAGATGCCACTAGTGATGCCATGGCCCCTGGGTCTACTTCCTTTTAATTGCATACACAACAACAATAACAAAGCCTTTAGTCCCAAACAAGTTGGGGTAGGGTAAAGTGAAACCCATAAGACCTCTAGCCTACCCCGAACTTCTTTGGGACTAAAGTCTTTTAATTGCATACATAGTTACAATTTAATTTTCATCATGTTTCGTTTTATCATTTTGTTCTCTCTATCAATTCCTACCATACCATACAATTTATACTTGTAACTAGCAGGATAAGATGCTTGACAACCTTCTTGAAACATTGGGGGCAATATTTTCGGTGTTTGGTGTGCAGGTACGGATGACTTTGTTTGCTGCAGAAATGCTTATTGGTTTGATAAACCTTGGTTTTCAATCAAGGGAAATACTTATTGCTAGGTTACTTCACCCTTACAATTGTGGGTTACCTAATCACACTTACGAGACAACAAGGAAGATTTCTGGCGCCATTGTCGGGGAGTTTCTTCCAACACAAATAGGTCCTACACATTACAACTTTACTTTCTTGTTATCTATCTGATCCTACATATTGCGCTTGCCATGCTTAAATTTATATTTCTTATCTTCTGGATTGGATTGATTTTTAGTTGAGGAAACCAATTAATGATTTTCCTAACACTAATAATTGTTCAAAAATATACATGCCAAATACGTAGAAAATTAGGTGCTCTTACTATGTTTGGAACATGAAAGAAAATAATTTAATTATGTTTAAGTGATTCTTCTGGATTGTTTATCTTTTTCTTTGAAGGAAAAGTTGTATTCATATCAGTAATATTAATGATAATATTGTTACAAAAAATGGGAGCAGCGTTTCGGTACCCACGCTCACATGAACCTAGGCGTGAACAGTAAAATCATGAAAAATAGAAAGAAAATAGAAAAACAATATTTGTGATGTAAGATGCTCAAGTGTGTGATGTTCGTGAAATTTTCGTGAAGTTTGAACATTTGAGGAGCCCATGGCAAAAAATAAACAATTCTGGTTTGTGAGAAACATTTGAAAATAGAACTATTCTTGTTTGATCTTGTCTTTTTTTTGTTGCACGCTCCTCAAATGTCCAAACTTCCCTAAATTTTGCACGAATACCTCGCACATGCACATTTTGCTTGCAATGTTTTTTTCAGATCTTTCCCATTTTTAGTGATTTTACTGTTCACCGGGTTCATCTAAGCCCGGGCACTGTAGAGAATATCCTTAAGTGTCCTTATCAACTCCATGCTCTTACGTTAATAATAATTGTCTATCAAAGATGTTACAAATTAAATGTTCCATGTGTATGTTTACGTGCCACTATGCCAGTGAATTAAAAAAATCATGTTATATATAGTGTATTTTTTTCTATGGACAAGGGAGCATGTGTGGGCTTACATCTTTGTGCTTTCTATTTTCATGCCTTTCTTTTCTTAGTTGTATTCAGTTTTGCCCCCGTCGAAAAACTAGCTCAGTTCTTCGTTGAGTAAGGTCTAAAACTCTATGTGTTGTTCGATAGTGTTTGCAATTATATTTCCAAGAACATCGGTTTCATCTTATTTGGAGCTTCGATGGTTTAGTTATTGCGGTTTTGTTTTGCGTTTTTTTATTATTTCAAGCGACGAGGGCAAAACTGAGCAAAACTAAGAAATGTGGGTATGAAAATAAATATTCCTACATCTTTCTAGCCAATCTGTTAGAAAATTACAACTCAATGGATAGAAAAATGCAAAATACAAAAATAAATCAACAATATTGGTTTCATAGACAAACTGCTGTGTTTCGACGTTTTCTTTGAAACCGTAAAGTTAGCCTGATACACGTGTAGGGAGACAGCGATCTAATGCCCGTCAACACACGAAGTTGAGATATTGATACGTCTCCGTTGTATCTATAATTTTTTATTGTTCCATGCCAATATTATACAACTTTTATATACTTTTGGAAATATTTTATATTATTATTTGGGACTAACATATTGATCAAGTGCCCAGTGCCAGTTCCTGTTTGTTGCATGTTAATTGTTTCACAGAATATCCATATCAAATGAAGTCCAAACACGATAAAAATTTACGGAGAATTATTTTGGAATATATGTGATTTTTAGGAGGTGGAATAAACGCAAATGGAGGCCCACGGCCTCCACAAGACACCAGGGCGCGACCTCCCCCCTGGCGCGCGGTGGTACCTTGTGTGCACCCCGTAAGTCGGTTGGGGCTCTACTTCGGGCGCAAGGAAGCTTATATCTGGAAAAAAAATCATGTTAAAATTTCAGTGCAATCAAAGTTACGGATCTCTGAATACTTAAGAAACGGTGAAAGGTCAGATCTAGGGAACGCAAAATAGAAGAGAACAGAGAGATAGATCCAATCTAGGAGGGGCTCCTGCCCCTCCACCGCTATGGAGGCCATGGACCAGAAGTGGAACTCTTCTCCCATCTAGTGGGGAGGCCAAGGAAGATGAAGATGGAGGGGGCTCTCTCCCCTTTTCTCCCGGTGGCACCGGAGCGCCGCCAGGGCAAGGATCATGACGGCCATCTACACCAACAATCTTGCTACCATCCACACCAACTTTCTCCCCCTCTATGCAGCGGTGCAACCTCTCTATTCCTGCTGCAATTCTCTGCTTAAACATGGTGCTCAAAACTATATATTATTATCCAATGATATGTGGTTATCCTATGATGTTTGAGTAGATCTGTTTTGTCCTATGGGTTGATTCATGATCGTGATTGGTATGAGTTGTATATTTTATTTTGGTGTTGTCCTATGGTCCCATTTGTGTTGCGGAAACGTGAAGGATCCCCGTTGTAGGCTGTTGCAATATGTTCATGATTCGCATATGGTGGGTGGTGTGAGTGACAGAAGTACAAACCCGATTAAGTGGTTGTTGCTTATGGGAGTAAAGAGGACTTGATACTTAATGCTATGGTTGGGTTTTACCTTAATGAATTTTAGTAGTTGTGGATGCTTGCTAGAGTTCCAATAATAAGTGCATATGATCCAAGTAGAGAAAGTATGTTAGCTCATGCCTCTCCCTCATATAAAATTGCAATAATGATTACCGGTTTAGTTATCAACTGCCTAGGGACAAATCTTTCTCTTGTTTTACAAAAAGCCATCTACTTTTATTATCTTGCAAAGTACTCGTAGTTTTATTCTTGCAAAGTAGTTCTAGCATCACACCTACAAAATAGTTTCATACTTGTTCTAGGTAAAGCAAACGTTAAACTATGCGTAGAGTTGTATTGGTGGTCGATAGAACTTGAGGGAATATTTGTTCTACCTTTAGCTCCTCGTTGGGTTGGACACTCTTAATTATCGAAAAAGGCTACAAACGATCCCCTATACTTGTGGGTTATCAAGACCTTTTTTTGGCACCGTTGCTAGGGAGCAATGGCGTGGAGTTGATATTCTCGTGTGTGCTTGTTTGCTAAGTAGTTTTTATTTTCTATTCTAAGTTGTTCTCTATCATTAGTTACGGATATGGAACACGAAATACCAAAAAAATTAGTTGTACTTGCTACTCATGGAGATGGGGAACCTCCTAAAACCCTCGATGCTCGTTATGTGAAAAATATTAAAACTACTTTGATAATCCTGAGAAAACCCCATTCAACTTGATAATGGGATACATGTCAGATCAACGTGAATAGTTTAGGGATTATCGCTTGACTCAGAAAGGGAAACTCTTATGGGATGAAATTGATTATTTGCAATGGTATGCTTGAGATATGATAGTACTTGTTGCTCTAGGATGAAGGCTAAACACCTTCCCTTTTAATGTGAATTTAATAATAATGAAACCTTGGCTTCTTATGCTAATGGTAGATATGATTACTATGATGTGGAACGAATAGAGAATTTGTTGCTTTTAAGGGTGCTTATGAAATTGAATCTCTATTTGAAAAGTATGAAGATTATGATGATGCTCTTTATAGACCTAATTTTTTTTGCTATACTTAAATATTGCTATCAGAATTATGAATACAATGCCAATATTGATGAATTTATTAAGAAAGTCTCCGCTATCCAAGAAGAGACTAATATTTTACAGGAAACTATGGAAAAAGAAATTGCAGAAACTGTGAGTTCATTGGATGAAAATGATGACGAGGAGAGCCAAGAACAAAAGGAGGAAGAGAGGATTAGCTACCCGTTCCCACCTTCTAATGAGAGTAACTCTTCAACTTATACATTGTTTAATTTCCCTCCGTGCTTATTGAAGGATGAATGCTATGATGATTACTATGATCCCGTTAATTCATTTGAAATATCCCTTTTTGATGAAATTGATGCTTAATATGCTTGTGGCAAAGATGCCAATATGAATTATGCTTATGGAGATGAACTTGCTATAGTTCCTTATGTTAAGAATGAAATAGTTGCTATTACACCGACACATGATTGTCCTATTATCTTTTTGAATTCTCCTAACTACACTATATCAGAGAAGGTTGCTCTTATTAAGGATTATATTTATGGGTTGCGTTTTACTATTGCACATGATGGTTTTAATGGAAATGATATGCATGTGCTTGCTGCTCCTACTTGCAACTATTATGAGAGAGGAACTACATCTCCACCTCTCTTTGTTTCCAATACTATAAAATTGCAAGAAACTGC
Organism: Thinopyrum elongatum; assembly: GCA_011799875.1. Lineage (NCBI taxonomy): Eukaryota > Viridiplantae > Streptophyta > Magnoliopsida > Poales > Poaceae > Thinopyrum > Thinopyrum elongatum. The sequence goes on from CM022298.1 coordinate 21,401,793, forward strand.
TTATGCTATATATTGGCCTTTACTTAATGTGCGTGAATTGTTCTTTTATGACATGTCGATGCATAGGAAGAGGGTTAAACTTCGTCATTGCATGATATATGTTCCTTTGTGCTCACTACAAAATTACAAATCATTGTTAATTAAAACTGGCTTTGATATACCTTGGGATCCGGGTGGATCAATTACTTGAGCGCTTTATGCCTAGCTTAATGGCTTTAAAGAAAGCGCAGCCAGGGAGACAACCCGGAAGTTTTATAGAGTCATTTTATTCTGTTGTGTGATATTATAAAGTTTAAAAAAATTATAGAGGGGAACCAAAAACTTTTTCAAAAAGAAAAGTGAAAGTAAGATAGACGAGCATTGTTCAAGTGGGAGCTAGCCTTGAACTTTGTTCACGCCCATGGAAACATTGTGAATCTTAATTACAGAAACTTTTCAACAAAAATAATTATCCCCTTGTACAAATCCATTGCATTATAAAAATATTGTGCCAAGATTTGCCTTTAGGATGACTAGATTGCTTGTTTGGTATGTGCGGTGCAAAAACAGAAACTTAGGCTGTAGTGCGTGAATTTACATTTTTTAATGGAAGGTCAAAAATTTCTGAAATTTTTACACAGTGATGCCATGCAAGTTTTTTTTCCTAATTTTTTAGAATTTTTAGAGTTACTTAAGTATGGTCATTGTTCAGATTGCTACAGACTGCCCTGTTTTTGACAGATTCTGTTTTTGATGCATTGTTTTGCTTGTTTTGATGGAACTATGGATCTTAGCGATGGTATAAGCCATGGAGAAGTTAGTATTTAGTACGGATAATGCAAAAATAAAATATGAATGGGTTTGCAAAAGTACTTAAAGTAGTAATTTTGATTATTATACTAATGGGTCTCACGAGTTCTTTGTTAAGTTTTGTGTGGATGAAGTATTCAAAGATCGAGGAGGTCTCGATATGAGGAGAATGAGGAGAGGCAAGAGTTCAAGCTTGGGAATGCCCAAGGCACCCCAAGTAAATATCCAAGGAGACTCAAGCGTCTAAGCTTGGGGATGCCCCGGAAATGCCCCGGAAGCCATCCTATCTTTCTTCAACAAGTATCGATATGTTTCGTTTTTCGTTTCGTTCACGTGATATGCGTAAATCTTCGCGGGTCATTTGTGTTTAGTTTTCACTTTGGTTTTATGCAACATGCTGGTATGAGATACTCCATGGTTGATTTATAGAATGCTCTTTGCACTTCACTTATATCTTTTGAGTATGGCTTTATAGAATGCTTCATGTGCTTCAGTTATATCATTTGAAGTTTGGACTGCCTGTTTCTCTTCATATAGAAAACCGTTATTGGTAGAATGCTCTTTTACTTCACTTATATTTATTAAAGCAAGGTATTTTGTAGAAAGAATTAAGCTCTCATGCTTCACTTATATCTATTTAGAGAGTCAACAGGAATTGGTCATTCACATGGTTAGTCATAAAATCCTACATAAAACTTGTGGATCACTAAATATGATATGTTTGATTCCTTGCAATAGTTTTGCGATATAGAGAGATGATAATATGTGGGAGGTACTAGTAAATGCTTGTGGTTAGTAGGAATATTGGTGTTAAGGTTTGTTATTCCCGAAGCATGCACGTATAGTCTCTCGTTATGCTAAGTAGTTGGAGCATGATTTATTATTGATTGTCTTCCTTATGAGTGGCGGTCGGGGACGAGCGATGGTCTTTTCCTACCAAGCTATCCCCCTAGGGGCATGCGTAGTAGTACTTTGCTTCGAGGGCTAATAAACTTTTGCATGAATTATGTGAGATCTTTATGACTAATGTGAGTCCATGGATTATATGCACTCTCACCTTTCCGCAATTTGCTAGCCTCTTTGGTACCGTGCATTGCCCTTTCTTACCTCGAGAATCGGTGCAATCTTCGCTGGTGCATCCAAACCCCCTGATATGATACGCTCTATCACACATAAGCCTTATTATATCTTCCTCAAAACAGCCACCGTAACTACCTATTATGGCATTTCCATAGCCAATCCGAGATATATTGCCATGCAACTTCGACCATTCCGTTTTTATGAGATGAGCATTCATTGTCGTATTGCTTTGCATGATCGTAAGATAGCTAGCATGATATTTTCATGGCTTGTCCTTTTTTTATATCTTTGCTACTCTAGATCATTGCACGTCCTGGTACACTACCAAAGCCATTCATATAAAGTCATACTTTGCTCTAGGTATCGAGTTGTAATATTGAGTTGTAAGTAAATAGAAGTGTGATGATCATCATTATTCATTATTAGAGCATGTCCCCTTGAGGAAAGGATGATGGAGACTATGATTCCCCCACAAGTCGGGATGAGACTCGGGACAAAAAAGGAAAAAAGAAGAAAATAAAAAGGAAAAATAAAAAATAAAAAAATGAGAGAAATTGAGAGAAGGGGCATGCTAATTCCATACTTGTGCTGCAAAGTAGCACCATGTTTTTCATGTAGAGAGTCTCCTATGTAGTCACTTTCATATACTAGTGGGAAATTTTCATTATAGAACTTGGCTTGTATATTCCGATGATGGGCTTCCTCAAATGCCCGAGGTCTTCATGAGCAAGCAAGTTGGATGCACACACACTTAGTTTTCATATTGAGCTTTCATACACTTATAGCTTTTAGTGCATCCGTTGCATGTCAATCCCTACTCCTCGCATTGACATAAATTGATGGGCATCTCCATAGCCCGTTGATTAGCCGCGTCGATGTGAGACTTTCTTACTTTTTTGTCTTCTCTATATTTACCCCTATCATCATACTCTATTCCACTCATAGTGCCAAATCCATGGCTTGAGCTTATTGTAGGAGATATGCCCTAGAGGCAATAATAAATGTTATTATTTATCTCCATGCTCATCATTATGTTTATGTTCCATGCTATAACTGCTATGGTTCTCGAGTCTGCAATAACCACGAGGCTCGGAGGAAGACTCATATGCACGTGTGGAATAATAAACGGTAAAATGTATTCCTAGTCAAGCCTCTATGACTGGCTCAAGTGTTGCATGATGGTTCTGTTTTCCTGATCATGGGCATGTCTATGCCAGCAACTTTGAGGGCACAATGTTAGAAGAACATTTGTGTTGAATCGACCCGAATTGATGTTATGCTATGAGATACATTCGTCATGAGTTAATGGTTAATAACACAGAGAGAGTTAACGTTTGCATGATTCCTCAGACCATGAGAGTATCGAGTTTCTTCATGCTTGATTCATGAACTTTGGGGTTTGTTAAACGTCATCCGTAAATGGATGGCTATTATGGCGGCTTACGGGTTCGTGGGAAAGTATGTCAAGTAACTTGATAGCTCAAGATTGGGATTTGCTCCTCCGACGATGGAGAGATATCTCTGGGCCCTCTCGGTGTTATGGTATCCATCATCGTCTGGCCAGACACTTTGTGATTTGATCACGGGGATGCCGGAACACGGTAACGAGAAAAGAGAACAATACCGGTAACGAGGTAACTAGCATAGTGGACAAGTTGTTGATCCACGGGAATGCCAACATGTCTCACCTCGGGTATTTGTAACATATCGTGAAGCAACAGGAATAGCACACGGCAACTGGAGGTTCTCTCGAATATTTATTCGTGTGGGTATAGGGGTCAATATGGGTGTCCACGGCTCTGATGTTGATCATTGATCAGAAAGAGTTCCGGTCATGTCTATACTTCACCGAACCTATAGGGTCACACGCTTAAGGGTCATCTATCTGTTGAACGCTAGACAGGGAGTCTGAGAGAAAGTCACCGAAAATGTTTCGGAGACAACGGAAGAGTTCCGGAGAGAGAACACTGAAAAAGTTTCGGTAAAACCGAAAAGTTGTTTCGGATAAAACCATTGATCCAAAAAGGTTTCGGCAAGCACCGGGAATGTTTTGGAGGTTGCCAGATTGGTCTGGTAATTTCTGGAATTTTTCTGGAGAAAAAACCGAAAAAAAAGTTTCGGAGCTGCCGGAGTTGTTTACCGGGTAAACAAAGATGGTTTTAAATTAAACCACCATACTGGAAATGTTCCAGAGCGCGTCCAGATAATTTTAGAGGGTGCCGGAAATGTTCTGGGACCTTCTGGAATTTTTCAGAAATAATAGTCGCGGAAAACATCTTGTCCCAGCGTGAGGGGACAAGATCCCACGGATCGTGGGGGCTGTTTTTGGGCTGTTTTTGGGGGGGCCCCCTTTGGGAGCAGCCCCCTTGTGGCTGGACAATATGTTGGGGGGGGCCCCCATGGTGGGGGGCAGCCCCCACAAATGGTGGAGAGTGTTGGGAGGAAGGTGGGGCCCCATGGGGGAACACCATGGACAAGGGAACATGTTTTTCCCTTGTTTGGTGGGAACATGTTCTCCTTGTTTTGTGGGAACATGTTTTCCCCATGTTTAGTGGGCTGAATTTTCAGCCCCCTCCACCCCTTCCACCACTATATAAGGAGGAGGAGAGGTGCCCTCCAACTCCACTCCAACTCTCTCACACAAGCCATGCATGATCTGGCATTCTCTCTCCCTCCCACGAAATAGTTTCGTAGTGCCGAAAGGCTGTCTGGGTTCCGGTGGGAACTAGTTCTGGACGGCGAAGCCCTGCCGGATAGATGGCACCGTATGTGTGCAACCCCGTAGAGAGGTCGTAGTTTCGTCCTTTTGCCCGAGGGGCTGTTCGAGTGTCCTCCCGAAGGGCTGTCCGAGTGACGGTCCGAGTTCTGTGAGTCCTCCCGAAGGGCTGTCCACGACACCGTCCGGGGGACTGTCCGACCGCCTCCCGGAGGGCTGTCCGAGTGGCGGATAAGGGAGTACATCCTCGCGGTTGGGAGGTTGTAAATCCTAGCTGCGGGGATCTGCACCGACGATCGTCATCGACTCTACTTCCGTTGCGCTACGAGTCGGTAACGAAAATGATCAAACCTTGTATGCAGTCTCCATAGTGGTCCTGGGCTGGTGCGTAGGTCGGAAAATTTTTGTTTTCTACTTCGTTACCCTACAGTGGCATCATGAGCCGTGCTATGCGTAGATGCAGGTTGCGATCTAGAATACATGGAGATGTATGGGTGTTGCACAATATAATTAGGTAGTAGATGAGTTCTATTACTGAAAATTATTTGTGCGGGTAGCAGATGAAATCTGTTACCCGATGTTCTTGTTGCTTCCCTTGAATTTGCGTAGTCCTGATCTTGACAGCATTGTGGAATCTTGCAAAGTTCTGGCAATCCGCGATCCTTTCATGCTGCTCCTGAGTATGCTGATTGACAGATCAACGAAGTGCTAACAGTTCTTTGGGTTCAACTTTAGTTAAAGAAAGATGGATATTTCGCAGACGAAAGGGCAATGCAGATATGATCTGCACGGGGGTCATGCGTATGACGAAGTTTAGTATGGGGCTCGAGATTTTTTTATCTCGGTTTTCATACACCCTGGAAAGTTAATCTAGCGACTTGGATTATCATACTTGATGATGGACGTTGGTAGCTTCGGTTTGTTTCGAAACCTTAGAAGCCACGTAAAACAAGTTCTTGCATGAACCGATTAGAGGCGTCTAACTTGGTTTTGCAGTAGGGTTTGCATGTGCATGTGATGTGGTATAGCAGTGCTCATAATAATTTGATTATGTATGAGATGACTATATGATGTAAATTGATTAACATGACCTGCGTGTCATGATTTGGCATGATGGCTGGAGCCATATGATTGCACTTTAAATGACCTGCGTGTCGACCTTGTGTAATACATTATTTTATTAGCTATAGAGATAGCAATATTATCTGGTGCATCGACAAGGTGGTGGCAATCTTCGCGAAGGTGAACACCGACGCGAATGCTGAAGACGAAGAAATACAAGACTTCTCCGTCAGAAAGGGCTATACCATATCATGCTACTATGAATTGCCTGAGATGTTTATCCCTTATGATGCACCCTTCTTGATTGCGCGGTAGTCGCTTTTATTAGGGTGATCTCTCACAAAAATATCAAGTAGTTAGTGTTCTCCCAAGTGTAGCACCGTCTACAACACGTATCTTTTCGGGGTGCGCCATGTACACATGAGCACGAACGATTAGAGAGGTGTAAGGCGGGTGAAGTTCAGACCTCACTGCGTGATCACTTGGTTGTCTTGACGTTCAGGCAGGACAGTCCTGAGCTCGGAACACACGCATCGAAAGATGGACAAGAGTCACATAGAGATGTGATTGGCAAGTTGGCCTACCGATTGAAATTCACGTCATCAGTGATGAACCCGTCAATGGCGTCGAATTGAAATGCGGATCTTGAATCACTCACAATCAATTATGAGAGATATTGATTTGAGTGGGAGCGCACTGATGAATTAACTTGTTTAAATTCTCAGTGCAATTAATTTTGAACACTGTCTAAGTGTATTTTGCATAATAGTTGTAGAATAATGGCTCGCATTTCCACCTTCCCTGTTAAAATTGAATAGCTGTTAAATATCTGGTTAAAACTTTACGGTTGGTAACGTAATGTGAGGATTGTCCTCAAGAGTGCCGAGAAGGACTTTGTCCTATCGCATACTTTGGTATTCTCTCGCTTATGCTATGGATCATGTGACTCTCGTTCTTCGATCCAAAAGCTAGAATTCCGTTTCAGTCAAGTGCAATACATTTGCTTCCATGAGACCTGAACTTTGAAAGTTTGGATAGTTATGTGATATTCATGGAATCTGAAAATCATTTTCAGAGACAGACAAAGGCTAAAAGATATGAGATATCCAAAGCAATGTTTTGTTTGCAAACTATTATTAAAGGAGTTTACTATGCATTAGACTGAGAAGAGAGGGATCCAGAAGAACACCTGTCATATGATGAAAGGTGAATAAAACAACAACTTAAAGAGAAAGGAAGTGTCCAAAGGGTGTTAGTGAAACTTTCACGCCTAGGAAATCCAGGGCTAACGCCACTCTTAAGTTGGGTGCTTCTTCTGAGAGTAGGAGAAATACTGAAAGTTAAACTGTTAGAAGTATAAAGGCAATAAGAAAGAAGACTGGAATATCCAGCTCATGTATGAATGTCATACAAGTTTTTGATGTATAGAAGGCTGGTCAAAGATATGGTTCTTGGGAATTATGGTTAAACATGTTAATCACTAATTCTTGGGTATTGTGAGTTAATCACAAATATACCCGCTCGATTGCATTCTGTTGCAACTCGATGTAAAAACTACTATGGCCTGAAAGACTAGCAAGGAATGAGGTTTTGGTATACACAGGGAACATAGTAAATGTTACTATACCTTCCATCGGTGTATTACCGTCTGTATTTATTTTCATAATTCATTTAGAGTTTCACAAACTCTAGCCCATTGCATAAGGTATGTTGCAAGAAGGTTTTTCATAAGAGAACTTTTGATGTTCGGTGTTATGAATAACATAAGGGCCATATTTTCATTATGAATGAGATGTATGTTATGAATATTGATAATAATATATTACCTCTGGATTTACATTCATAATTCAGTTTAGAGTTTTACACTCTAGCCCCTTGCACAATGTTGTTGCAAAAAGAGTTGTTCATAAAAACAACAATTGTTGTTTAGTATTATGAATAACATGAAGGGCCATACTTCCATCCAAGATGGGATGTATGTTATGAATATTGATGGTAAAATGATACATCCATAACACTGACGCTAAATGTCGCAAGACTAAAAGAATACCACACAAGTGTGGCACTGCATTTGGTCACATTGGAGAAACCCGCATGGAAAATTCCATTATGATGGATTTTGAAGTCGTTTGATTTTGAATCATCTGACACTTGCAAATTTCCTCCGAAAAGTGGAAGGACTGAAATACCGTTCACAGGCCATAAGGATGAGCAACAAACTTTTGGTGATCATACATTTTGATGTGTGTAGTTCAATAAATGTTGTTGTGCAAGTAGTGGATTTATCTATCTTCAGAAATGACTCAAGTAGATATATGGATATTTACTTGATGAGACGTAAGTCTGGATCTTTTGAAATCATTCGAAAGGTTTTCAAATATGAAGTAGAAGTTATTGTAACAAGAAAATTAGTTTCTACAATTCGATTGCAGAAAGAAATATTTGAGTTACAAGTTTAGCGAATGTCTGATGAGTTGTGAAAAGAGTTTCATAACTTACACCTCCCGGAACACCACTATGAGTGGAAAGTCCGTGAAGATGTAATCGAACCATTTATGACATGGTAAGATCAAAGATGACATAAATAAATTTGCCATTATCCCTTTTTAAAGTGATGCTTTAGAGACTGCGGCTTTTACACTGAAAAGAGCTCCATCAGGTCTGTTGAAATGACACCATGGTATGGTACGCCCAACCATGTTATATCTTTTCTTAACATTTGGAATATGGGGCTTGTGTAAAAGGTTACAAACCTATTCCAAATCAGACAAGTGCTACTTTGTAGGTTATCCCAAGTCATTGGGTATTCCTCCCTCACTATACCGAGGCAAATAGGTTTGCCACAAAGAATGGTATGCTTTTTGAAGAAAATGGTTCTTTCAAAAAGGTGAGTGGGAGAATAATGCAACTCGACGAGATAACCAGTATCTCCGTCATCAGGTCAAAAGAAAGAGACCTTGGAAGTAATTCCGGAGTTTCCTACTGCGACTGATACGAAAGTCTCTACAATAAAATGTATGGACTTCGGTCGAACTTGCAGCTGAACCACGTAGGCAAGGCTCGTGCAAACCTCTCAGGTGCGCAAACGAGATATTGTTGTTAGACAACAATATACCTACGATACACAAGGAAGCGTTGATGGGCCCTGACTCCGGGATTGGCTAAATGCCAATGCAACCTGAGTTAGTTTCCACATAAGTGATTCAAGATTAAAACCTTGATACACCTTTCGGAAGACTTAGAGTCTAACGAATATTTATGGAACTTAAAACTGATACGGATAAAAATGTTTTATCCATAAAGCTCGACTTGTTGCAATAACAAGTTCAAAGAGTTGACTACGATGAGATTGTCTCACCGTAGCGATGCTTAAAGTCGGTTCGGGTTGAACTAGCAATTAATACATATTTCAATCATAAGATATGAAACATGGATGACAAAAGGATTTCCATCTGATGGAAATAAAACCTAGGATTTGTATGTGATACAGTCCAAAGTAATTTGTCGATCCAGAGGATGCTAGTAGGTATGCAAACTTCAGAGTTCCAGCGATGGACAGAAGAGAGCAAAATGGAGTCGGAATCTTCGTGTTTTGATGAAATGGTCAAAGGGGTTTGACTTCATCAATGGGTAACGAAGATACTTGTAATTCAAGAAAGTAAGTGGGAGCATAATAATATTTCTAAAAACCTTGTGTGCTTGACACATTGGTAATTGGAAATAAATTTCTTGACACGAATTAGGACTTCGTTTGAAAATAGTTTTTCGATGAAGTGCTTGGGCTAAAAAGCCTTTATATTAGGCATGATGATCTATGGAGATAGATTTACCTAATGGGGCTTAGCAAAGATACATATTGACAAAATGCTAAAACCTTTTAGCATTAAAAACGTCAAGGAGTGATTCTTGCCGAAGTCACATGGAAAGAGTTTTTGCATGACTCGGTGTCCCAAAACACTGATGAGCAAAATACATGATGGAGATTCCACACACTCTTGTGTTTGGATTAATCATGTATTCCATGGTATGTAAAACAACCAGATATGTCCAATACTCCCAAAGTTGTTGCGAGTATAGATACCAAAGTGATCAAAAGTACTGATCATGGGACAACAGTGAAAAAGGGTCATTGAGTACTATAGTAGCACTGATGGCATGTTTTCTCGCAAGCGGAGATCATGAAGAGTTCGTTGTAAAAGGTTACATCGATACAGTCTTCATCCATGCTCCAAGCGATTTTCGATTTAAATTGAGGGTTTTGTGTAACACACAATATGGTGGCACAGTAGTTTGAAATTGTTCCAAACAAGTTACTGTGGCGAATTCTATAACAGAGGCGAAGTATGTTGCCGCTTTTAAAAGCGACAAAGAAGATGTTGAATCATATAGTTCATTCATGAACTTAGTATGGTTCCAAGATGGCTTTTGTCAATGGGACACTACTGCAGGTAGTTGCTCCATGACTCAGTCTGAGGAATCCAGGTTCGACCTGTGATTCACATACATACAAAACCAAGTCCACACAAAATATGAATTTTGTGAAAGCGTGAAAACGCGAGGATATGCAAAGATACACACGGAGCTGAAGTCGTCAGATCCGTTGGACATCAGGCTATACCACAAGCGAAGCATATTTACACCAGTGTGCCACAGGTGTAAAGTGCATTAGCATTAACTAGATTATTGACTCTAGTGCAAGTGGGAGTCTGTAGGAGATATGCCCTAGAGGCAATAATAAATGTTATTATTTATCTCCATGCTCATCATTATGTTTATGTTCCATGCTATAACTGCTATGGTTCTCGAGTCTGCAATAACCACGAGGCTCGGAGGAAGACTCATATGCACGTGTGGAATAATAAACGGTAAAATTTATTCCTAGTCAAGCCTCTATGACTGGCTCAAGTGTTGCATGATGGTTCTGTTTTCCTGATCATGGGCATGTCTATGCCAGCAACTTTGAGGGCACAATGTTAGAAGAACATTTGTGTTGAATCGACCCGAATTGATGTTATGCTATGAGATACATTCGTCATGAGTTAATGGTTAATAACACAGAGAGAGTTAACGTTTGCATGATTCCTCAGACCATGAGAGTATCGAGTTTCTTCATGCTTGATTCATGAACTTTGGGGTTTGTTAAACGTCATCCGTAAATGGATGGCTATTATGGCGGCTTACGGGTTCATGGGAAAGTATGTCAAGCAACTTGATAGCTCAAGATTGGGATTTGCTCCTCCGACGATGGAGAGATATCTCTGGGCCCTCTCGGTGTTACGGTATCCATCATCGTCTGGCCAGACACTTTGTGATTTGATCACGGGGATGCCGGAACACGGTAACGAGAAAAGAGAACAATACCGGTAACGAGGTAACTAGCATAGTGGACAAGTTGTTGATCCACGGGAATGCCAACATGTCTCACCTCGGGTATTTGTAACATATCGTGAAGCAACAGGAATAGCACACGGCAACTGGAGGTTCACTCGAATATTTATTCGTGTGGGTATAGGGGTCAATATGGGTGTCCACGGCTCCGATGTTGATCATTGATCAGAAAGAGTTCCGGTCATGTCTATACTTCACCGAACCTATAGGGTCACACGCTTAAGGGTCATCTATCTGTTGAACGCTAGACAGGGAGTCTGAGAGAAAGTCACCGAAAATGTTTCGGAGACAACGGAAGAGTTCCGGAGAGAGAACACTGAAAAAGTTTCGGTAAAACCGAAAAGTTGTTTCAGATAAAACCATTGATCCAAAAAGGTTTCGGCAAGCACCGGGAATGTTTTGGAGGTTGCCAGATTGGTCTGGTAATTTCTGGAATTTTTCTGGAGAAAAAACCGAAAAAAAAGTTTCGGAGCTGCCGGAGTTGTTTACCGGGTAAACAAAGATGGTTTTAAATTAAACCACCATACTGGAAATGTTCCAGAGCGCGTCCAGATAATTTTAGAGGGTGCCGGAAATGTTCTGGGACCTTCTGGAATTTTTCAGAAATAATAGTCGCGGAAAACATCTTGTCCCAGCGTGAGGGGACAAGATCCCACGGATCGTGGGGGCTGTTTTTGGGCTGTTTTTGGGGGGGGCCCCATGGTGGGGGGCAGCCCCCACAAATGGTGGAGAGTGTTGGGAGGAAGGTGGGGCCCCATGGGGGAACACCATGGACAAGGGAACATGTTTTTCCCTTGTTTGGTGGGAACATGTTCTCCTTGTTTTGTGGGAACATGTTTTCCCCATGTTTAGTGGGCTGAATTTCCAGCCCCCTCCACCCCTTCCACCACTATATAAGGAGGAGGAGAGGTGCTCTCCAACTCCACTCCAACTCTCTCACACAAGCCATGCATGATCTGGCATTCTCTCTCCCTCCCACGAAATAGTTTCGTAGTGCCGAAAGGCTGTCTGGGTTCCGGTGGGAACTAGTTCTGGACGGCGAAGCCCTGCCGGATAGATGGCACCGTATGTGTGCAACCCCGTAGAGAGGTCGTAGTTTCGTCCTTTTGCCCGAGGGGCTGTTCGAGTGTCCTCCCGAAGGGCTGTCCGAGTGACGGTCCGAGTTCTGTGAGTCCTCCCGAAGGGCTGTCCACGACACCGTCCGGGGGACTGTCCGACCGCCTCCCGGAGGGCTGTCCGAGTGGCGGATAAGGGAGTACATCCTCGCGGTTGGGAGGTTGTAAATCCTAGCTGCGGGGATCTGCACCGACGATCGTCATCGACTCTACTTCCGCTGCGCTACGAGTCGGTAACGAAAATGATCAAACCTTGTATGCAGTCTCCATAGTGGTCCTGGGCTGGTGCGTAGGTCGGAAATTTTTTGTTTTCTACTGCGTTACCCTACACTTATGTATTGCGTGGGGGTTGAAAAAGCTGAAGTGCGTTAAAAAGTATGAACCAATTGCTTGGCTTGTCATTGGGGGTGTGCATGATAAATACTTTGTGTTAAGAAGATGGACCATGAAAAGACTATATGATTTTGCAAGGATAATATTTTTTAGCATTGATATTTTGAAAGACATGATTGTTTGTTGGGATGCCTGAGTATTAATGTCTTTATGTCAAATTATAGACTATTGCTTTGAATCACTCGTGTCTTAATATTCGTGCCATGATTAGATATATGATCAAGATTATGCTAGGTAGCATTCCACATCAAAAATTAACTTTTTTATCATTTACCTAATCGAGGACGAGCAGGAATTAAGCTTGGGGATTCTGATACGTCTCCGTCGTATCTATAATTTTTGATTGTTCCATGACAATATTATACAACTTTTATATTATTTTTTTAGACTAACATATTGATCCAGTGCCCAGTGCCAGTTCCTGTTTGTTACATGTTTTTTGTTTCACAGAATATCCATATCAAACGAAGTCCAAACACGATAAAACTTTACGAAGAATTATTTTGGAATATATGTGATTTTTGTGAGGTGGAATCAACGCAAACGGAGGCCCACGGCCTCCACAAGACACTAGGGCGCGACCTCCCCCCTGGCGCGCAGTGGTGCCTTGTCGGCACCTCGTAAGTCGGTTGGGGCTCTACTTTGGGCTCAAGGAAGCTTATATCCGGAAAAAAAAATCATGTTAAAATTTCAGCGCAATCGGAGTAACGGATCTCCGGATAATTAAGAAACAGTGAAATGCCTGATCTGGGGAACGCGAAACAGAAAAGAACAGAGAGATAGATCCAATCTAGGCGGGGCCATGGACCAGAGGGGGAACTCTTGTCCTATCTAGGAGGGAGGCCAAGGAAGAAGAAGAAGGAGGGGGGCTCTCTCCCCCTCTCTCCCGGTGGCGCCGGAGCACCGCCGGGGCAAGGATCATGACGGCGATCTACACCAACAATCTTGCTACCATCAACACCAACATTCTCCCCCTCCATACATCGGTGTAACCTCTCTATTCCTGCTGCAATTCTCTACTTAAACATGATGATCAACACTATATATTATTATCCAATGATATGTGGTTATCCTATGATGTTTGAGTAGATCTGTTTTGTTCTATGGGTTGAATGATGATCGTGATTGGTATGAGTTGTATATTTTATTTTGGTGTTGTCCTATGGTGCCCTCCGTGTCGCGCAAACGTGAGGGATCCCCGTTGTAGGGTGTTGCAATATGTTCATGATTCGTTTATGGTGGGTGGCGTGAGTGACAGAAGCATAGACCCGAGTAAGTGGGTTGTTGCGTATGTGAGTAAAGAGGACTTGATACTTAATGCTATTGTTAGGTTTTACCTTAATGATCTTTAGTAGTTGCGGATGTTTGCTAGAGTTCCAATCATAAGTGCATATGATCCAAGTAGAGAAAGTATGTTACCTCATGCCTCTCCCTCATATAAAATTGCAATAATGATTACTGGTTTAGTTATCAACTGTCTGGGGACAAATGTTTCTCTTGTGTTACAAAAAGCTATCTACTTTTATTATTTTGCAAAGTAATCGTAGTTTTATTTTTGCAAAGTAGTTCTAGCATCACACCTACAAAATAGTTTCATACTTGTTCTAGGTAAAAAAACGTTAAAGTGTGCGTAGAGTTGCATTGGTGGTCGATAGAACTTGAGGGAATATTTGTTCTACCTTTAGCTCCTCGTTGGGTTCGACACTCTTGTTTATCAAAAAAGGCTACAAACGATCTCCTATACTTGTGGATTATCAGATATTAACAAAAGGTAGAGGGGACTATGAATGGTGTAAAGTTGAGCCATCTTCTTTGTATTCTTGAATCTAAGACTACAACTTCTCCAAACACATGGGAAAATAGAGAGGCTACAGCTCGATAAGATCATAAGTGTGATTTAGTACTAATCGGCCACACAGATGGTGGCCCCCCATGTGGCTGTGATGGTCTCGTGAGAAAAATATATCACCATCTTGGTCACCACAAGAATTAAGGACTAGATTCGTCCAATGGAGAAGTCAGGAGATCACAATCACCACTCGTTTCAAATATGATGACGATTGATTATGATGTGTACGTATCACCTGCTGTCTTTTTGGGGATTCCATAGTACAGTCTCATAAAGGAACGAACATGCAGTTACTTAATCATATCCGTTGGTTTCAGTTGATAGATGGCCAGGGTTATTGGCATGTAGCTAGCTCATTGTCAAAATTCTGGCCTGATGTTGATGAGTTGTACAACCCTAACTGCTTAATACTTATTGTGAGTATTATTATGACCAAGACTTGTTCGGGGGCCGCTATAGCTTCTAACGCAGTCCAACAACTGGAATTTATAATAGCTGTCCCCATCGAGCTCTAGGAAATTGGTTCAGATTACGATGATGAGCTGTGAGCCTGTGAGTATTGAACATGTAACACGTGTTACCATTCAGCATGGATGGTGAGCTATCTCAAAAACAATGGAAAAAATGTAAAATGAGGTTTTTTTTACATCAAAGTACTATTTGTTGCAAGGTGATCACCATATTATCTTTTACAAGAGTATCAACAATCTCTACGGGTGGATCTTCCATCCACCTTGCTCAGATCTTAATTCTAGCTAATCTGGCTAAATTCTAGCTAGTCTGGCTAAATCATGCGCGTCACAATTAGTCTCTCTGGTAGCATGCTCAAAAATAATATGCAGGAAATCACATGCAAGGTGATTTATATCATCAAAAACTGCAGTCGATACACCTTAAGAGCGTAAGGCCAGTGCCTCACCCATAAGCGCATCTCTGCACCAATCGATTTCCCCGTTTCCTGTCGTGACGAATCTCCCATTCGAGTCTCTGTTGACGGTGCCATATGTGCACTTAAGTAAGTCAGGGTCAAAAGCCCCATCCACGTTTAGCTTCACATAGTTTCTCCTTGGTCTTTTCTAACCAAGTCGCTTGATCATCACCATTGCATCACTCGCCATAGTGTAATTAGCAACCAAAGCCCTAATTGTCAATGCTATGAACTTAGGTTCCTGGACCTTTTCATTATGCACGTACTTTCCTCTCGCCCACCATAAATACCAAGAACCAATAGCAATTGCTTGCGTTGAATTTCCCAGACCGAGGACCACACATTCTTTAACTAGTTGTAGCAATAAATATTCTAGCACAGCTTCTCCTGGATGATCCACAACTCATGCTTTATCAATAGCAAAGTGCAAACCCAGTAACCGGCAAACATCTTTAGCTTTTGCGCATCTGAATAACAGGTGCTTGGTATCCTCCGCTCCTATACCGCATGTAGGACATAGCCCACTGACTTTATTTGTTTGTTAGCCAAAGTCACGCGTTATGGTAGCGACCCAAACAAAGTTTGCCAGAGGAAATTTTTAACCTTGGCAGGACAGCTTATGCTCCAGATTGCCCCCATATTGGTGAACTCCTTGAGGGTCTGACTGTATTTTCTCTTGATATTTTATCTCCTTGTTGGAATATGTGCCACTACACAAAGTATGCCGCTCTCACTGAGAATCTCCCGTTTTTGCATAAGTTCCATGCTACGAACTCCGACATATCAAATTTACGGAACGGAATCACAAGGATTCGCACATCAACTTGCTAGAATGTTTGAGAAAACAACTCTTCATCTGAATGACCTGTAACAGGGTCAATGAAATCACGTCCTTTTGATAGTAACTTTCCTCCACGACCCGTGATCACTTTCTTGGTAGGTGAGCTCGGGATCCATTCATTATCCCAAACATTGATCCGACTACCGTCATTGATCCTCCATATATGACCTCTTTATAGTGTATGCAGCCCCGACATAATACTTTGCTATGTGAATGAGGCTCTCTTTTTGAGAGTTGCATTCAAAATATCACATTTTGGATAATACTCGGCTTTGAGAACATGGGCACAAAGGGAATTTAGATTATCAATTAATCTCCTAGCCCGTTTCGCAAGCAGCTCTAGGTTAAAAGAATGAATATCTCAAAATCCCGTGCCACCTTCTTTCTTGGACACACACAACCTCCACGACGCAAACCAGTGCATTCTCCTCTGATTGTCACCGGCACCCCACCAATAATGCGACATCACATCTGTTATTCCTTTACAAATATGTTTTGGAATTTTGAAACTGAAATTGCATAAGATGGTATACCCTGTACAATTGATTTGAGTAGCACTTTATTTCCTCTTGTTGAAAGTTGCCTTTCCTTCCATCCTGTAATCCTTTTCATAACTCGATCCACCAAAAAATGGAAACAATTTGTCCTATCTAAACCCATAGTGGATGGTAAGGGTAGATAAGTATCTGATAGTGCCTCGGTCATTATCTTCAAACTGCTGCAAATTGTTTCCTTCATCTCAGCTATAGTATTAGGGCTGAAAACACACTTTGACTTGTCCACACTAAACTTCTGTCCCAAAACGACGCAATATAATGCAGGGATTTCTTTCAGACACTCAATATTCTTAGTATTTGCCTTCATCAACATTAATGAATCATCTACAAACAATAGATTAGAGATGGCCAATGCTTCCCTGCACACCATCACTCCCTCAAGCTTCCCTTCTTCCTCGGATTTATTCAGCAAAATAGTCAATCCTTCAGTACATAACAAAAACAAATAAGGCGACAATGGAGCTCCTTGTCTCGAGCCTCAAGACGGTTAAAAAAAATATGTTTCTTCTGAGTTAAAATGTACACGGTATTCCAATGTACTAACACATTGAATAACCAGTTTAACCCACTCTTCATGAATTCCAAATTTCAGTAGAATACCTTACAAAACGGCCATTCAATCCGGTCATATGCCTTATGCATGTGCAGCTTCAACGCACACCAACCATTATGGCCATCTCTCATGTTCTTTACTGCACGAAAAAATTCAGAAGCTACCAAGATATTATCAGTGATCAGACGCTCGGGAACAAAAGCATTCTGCATTGGGCTTATAATGTTTGGTAAAAAAACTTTCAGCCATGCTGCTAGCATCTTTGAGACTACCTTATAAATAATATTGCATAGACTGATAGGCCGGAACTGAGTCACTTTCTCCAGAGATTTATTTTCGGGATCAAAACTATAGCAATGTCATTCCACCCCACTGGGATTGTACCTGAATTGGCGTCCTTCAACACTTCATCAACAAGATCTTCTCCGAGCATTGGCGAAAACCTCTTGTAAAATATCAGGTGCAGGCCTTCCGGTCCTCGGGCCTTCATATCTCCAGTATCGAACGTTGACTTCTTGACCTCTTCGGCCGAATAAGGAGCTAGCAAAGCATTATTCAAGTCCTGTGTTACTATTCTTTTAACTGATGCCAAGACACTCGGATCAGGACCATCAATTTCTGTACACCCCCGCTTGTACAAAATAATGATCAAGACATGTAACACGAGTTTTTTTCTGCTTCTGTACACCCCTGCTTTTGTTGACTATTAATTACATATAACTAATGAAGGTTGGTTAGTGTAGTAATTAGGGGCCACCATCTAGGTACCTCCAACTTGTGGCCCTAGTTCGGGTCCCATCCATACATATCTCATTAATATCGGACTATTCGGTTACAGAGTAGAATCAACAACCAGAACCATTTGTCTTTTCGCGGTGAAATTTTACAAGATGTTAGATCACCTGCTGATGTTCGTACACAAAAGAAGCAGATATATTCCTTATTTATTACATTTCTTTCAGAATTTACTGTTCATGCAGTGCATCTGTGCTAGTGATTGGAGTAACACGTTTGGCTATCTTGGCGCTATAACGCTGTTATAGCGATTAACGCTGTTATAGAGATTGGTGGGGCGTCACACTAAATGCATCATGCACAATTTAGATCGATTTTGCGCACTATAGTTAACTTCAAGCATAGAATCCTATGGCACCTTTGCATAATTTACGTGCCCCGGAAGGCTTTTTGCGTATATGTAAGCCAACTGCCATGCTCTGGGCTTACATTTTTTACATAGCTTCTTGCAGAGTACCACGTGTCAACGGGTTGAGCATAGTCTTCTGGGTATATACTTGGCAGTTGCTAAATCATATCCATTGCTTTCAGTTGGATAGATGGCCAGGGTGATTGACATCTAACTAGCTTATTGTCGAAATTCTGAACTGATGTCTGTATTATGATGAGCAAGAGACTAGGTCTAGTGTCCAACAGCTAGTAGTTATAACAACTGTCCCCATCGAGATCCAGGGAAAAGGTTCAGATTACGACAGCGAGCTGTGAGCATATGACTGTACAACATATAACACCGGTTTGTTTCTGCTTCTGTACACTACCGCTTTTGTTCACTATTAATTACCTACAACTAATGAAGCTTAGTTATTCGCAAAAAAATGAAGCATAGTTAGTGTAGTAATTAGGGGTTACCAGCTAGGTACCTCCAACCTGTGGCCCTTTCCGGCCCCATCCATAGAAATCTCATTAATATTCGACAATTCAATTACGGAGTAGAATCAACAACCAGAACCTTTTGTTTGGTTGCGCCACATCTCCCTCTGTCTTTACCTTTTAAATAAAAGGTTCTCACTTTTTATCATAGTTTTAAATAGTGCGCGGACTTGGATTATCTCCTCCCTATCTCAACTTCCATTGGGAAATCCCTAAAATAGTGTTCAAAATTTAAAAAATCAATTTTTTTTGGATGAACATCAATATATGTTCTAACACCCATCAAAAATTCACCTAGAAAAGTCATGGACGGAGGCCTCTACAAAGAAAAAATATTCTGGACTAAAAAAACGCATTTGGAGCAATCATTTTCTTTTTCGTTTGTCTTTTCACGGTGAAATTTTACAAGATATTAGATCACCTGCTGATGTTCGTACACAAAAGAAAAATCAGATATATTCCTTGTCTGTTACATTTCTTTTGGAGTTTACTGTTCATGCGGTGCATCTATGCTCGGGATTAGAGTAACACGTTTGGCTATCTTGGCGCTATAACGTTGTTATAGTGATTGGTGGGGCGTCACACTAAATGCATCATGCACATTTTAGATCTATTTAGCACACTATAGTTAACGTCAAACATTGAATGCCATAGCCAACTATTTAAAACTATGCTTTTTATATGCGACATTGAATGCATCCTCTTCCAATGTAAATTTTAATAGTTACACTAAAAAACAGGCTTTGTCATGAGTCGGTTAGTGAGAATATTTTATCGATTCTCATTGAGTACACTACACCACAGTGTGGAAATGGTTGGTTACATAAGAGGGTGTAGTACACACTAGAGGAAATACATTGAAAGCACAAGTATCCAATATACTTGGCTAACGGCCAAATTTACTTGCCAAATTCTAAGCCGGGTGTACCTGTTGGCATTTAGGATTTGTCTTACACCATGTCACAAAAATTAGGTATAATCCATGTATTTCTTATTCACTACTCGACAAAGTATAAGGCGAGTGCAATATATGGCTGGTCGGTAACATAAAAATCTTCGACGGCTGGGCAACGTTAATGGCCGTGCCACGTGGCACCTTGGCATAAGCTACGTGCCCTGGACAGTTTCTTGGCGTATATGTAAGCCGAGTGCCATGCTCTGATCTTAAATTTCTAGCAGAGCTTCTTGCAGACTGCCACATGTCAACGGGTTAAGCCTAGACTCTTCTAGGTATACTCGTCTTATAGATAAGCCGACTGCCTTTCTCTTGGCTTATATTTCTGGAAGAACGTCTCCGAGACTACTACGTACCAAGGAAATAAGATGAGTGTCCTCGAGGCATACTCGGCTTATATATGAGTGGAGTGGCGTCCTCTCGGCTCATATTCCAAATAAGCCTAGTACACGTCTGGGCTACTCGGCTTACTCCAGCACCGAGCAGTGCCGTTTGGTCTGGTGCTCCCAGACCATTCCACATGGCACGTAAGCCGAGTGTAATACTTCCCATACACCTTTAAGCCGATTATAACACTCGGTCTACTGCCCAGTAGTCATTTCTTTTGCTTACTGAAGCAGCCTGCAATTCAGCAAATATATATACACATCACATATATAGATCGACAATATACTCTAGGAAGCACAATGCCACATATGGGAATTAGCAAACAATCACATATGTATACAAGTATATAACAATCTCATGGTCCATACAAGCAATAAGAAAGATAACAAAAACACGTCCATACAAGTTCAAAAGCACAAGTCCATATATGCAACATGTCCATACGAGCAACATGCACATAACAATGACATGTGCAATGAGCTACATCGCTGAAGGCATCCTCTACGAGCAACAAGTAACATAACAACCACACTGCTTAGAAACCGAACAATCTCCGACGAAGAATCGTGGCTTTTAGAGAGAACTGTCAGGTTTCCTGGCCAACTGAAGGTTTCTTAACCGTTTGACCTTGACTTTTCTTGTACACTCTTTTTGCAGGATATTTTTTCTTGTACACTAAACATACACCATCAGACATTTCACGTTAAAATTTGGCATTTTCTGGGTTCGTACTCTATATTTATGCCAACAAGTACACTTTTAAGAATCTAACGAATATAATTCAAATTTGAATCATAAATGCATGAAAACGTTGGAAATAAAAGGTTGAATAATTTATTTATTTGGTTAAGGAGTCTATGTTTAGACCTTGTCCATGGAAATAAGAGAAATTCTAAATATCAGGGTGACTAGACTCAACCCGAAATATGGGGCTTATTGTTTTTTTAGTTCAAAAAATGCCTGAACTAATGGACCCAAATGGGCTGAAAAATATTTTTTGTGTTCTTTAGTTTATGTTGAAGCATTATCCTAAAAAGTAAAAGAGAGGATAATAAAAAAAGAGAATAAAAATGTACGAAAATAAATATCCGGTGACTGTTTTATAAACAACACTCAGCAAACCGATGCAATCCGCGTGATTTTTCCTGATTGGTTGAGGGGAAGGAGAGTGGACCGATGTTGTGGTGCACAAAAAAGATCTCCTCTCCTACTCTCTCTCTCCCTGGTCTCCACTTCCAACCCTTTTCTCCTTCTCCCTCATCTCCTATCCATCTCCCTCCGTCATCTCCTCTTCTACATTGTTGCCTTCCCCATCATCTCCGGTGGCATGCAATGGCGTCATGATGCAGCCAGCAGTTGCACAGACACGCAGTAGCAAGCAGCAGGGGCATATATATGCAGCTGAAGCAGTGGCAGCACACGTGTCTGCAAGAAGTTACAACTCCACTCCCCGCGACTTCTGTTGTTGCTCCTCTTCACCGGCCACCATTGATACTCCACTTCTTGCGGACTACTGTTGTCTTCTTGTCGGACGAGCATGAGCATGGCTCGTTGGAGGGCCACCGATGTGAGCTTCTGCTAGGACATGGTCGTGAGGCATGGTGGCGCGGTGCGGTGTCTTGCACATGCTGGCGAGGAGCATTGTGGCAACCATGGTGTGGTGGCATGGTGTGGCGGGCATGAGAAGGTGGCAAGGCATGGTAACATGGTGGCGACGTGGCAACATAGTCTTCATTTTTTGGTTCCTATTCACCAACAATCGGCAATGCCTACTCTTTTGTTGAGTTATTGTACTTAGTAAATGACCTGCGCGACGTGGCACCGATGCCACCCGTTCGATTACATCTATTTAATTTTCTCTGCCGAGTGCCAAAATTTTACTCTCGACAAAGAGCCCTTTTCTGGACGGATGTTTGCCGAATGTAACACTCGGCGAAGCCTTTTTCGAGTGTTTTTGGTCCATCACCGGGTGTACCTAGCACTAGGCAAACAACTTGATTCTAGCAATGACATGTATTGTCTATGAGGGAAACTTTTATGAGAAATACGCCACACATGAATTGGTGACCTTTAGTGGGGGCACTGAGCTCTCTAGATATCCTTTCAATTGAACTTGTTTCTTCCAACCATGTTATCATATTGTGCATGATTCTCAATTTCATTCAACTAACTCTATAACCGGCACACAGATTTTACTGGAAAATGTCCTTTGTCCTCGAAATAACATGACCATTCTTCCTGATCATAAAAAATCAGAAGTGACAGAATTAAGTTTATGTCTAGCTCCTATAAGAGATTACACACAAGTACACTATCCCAGCAGCCAACGGCTGAGTTAATCGGCATGCCATTCATCTTTATTAAGCTTTGGACCATCAGAGTAATTGGGCGGGCTGCACATCCTTTCTATTGCCAACTCACTTGACAACCCCGTGCTTAAGGAGATCAATGCATCAAAGAGTACTTCACCAAGCATAAGACATGCCATCTTTTTTCAAAAGAATTGAACACAGACATATTGGGTTTATATCAGGCATGCATAACTATTGCACATAACGAGTTCAAATTAGTATGTAGCCCCCACTCTTGCTTTGAAGGCAAGTTATGTTAAAAATGGGAAAACTTTGCTAAATGGTGTAATTCAAAAGAAAACTTATTAAATGGGTAATTAGCGTCAAATGTCCGAAGTTGGAGATATAGAAACTGGAATTCCCTTTTTCCGTATAGAAGGCTTGGGGTTTTTTCTTTCCGACTGTTTTTGGTCAAAACATAATCTAACACATAGATAGATTCACTTGAACTAACTAGCTATTTAGCTTTTTATCACATCTGCACTAAGATCTGTTTTACACTGATTGTATATTTGGTAACTCATCATGTATTTATGTAATACGAGGCCCACTGTGTTAGGTCATGTATATCAGAAACAATCACAGATTGATGAATTTATAGGTTTCACTAGATCATGATCAGTAATTATCGATTAATGTGGATTTTTCTAGCCTATAGAACTTGCACCATTTTGTTTCAATGTTACTTTTTTAGGAACTTGATACTGTAGAGGGTTCCAGCAATTTCCATAATAAGAATATATATTTGTTCTACTATGTAGGAAAAACAGATGCAAAAGTTATAACTCAATCCAATTTATAAAGAAACTGGGTCCAAAAACCTAATAAATCCCGGTTAATAAGAAGGAAACCATGCAAGGCTACCGGTACCTACAGCCACAAATCCACGCCAAACTAGGCAAAGATAGCCCCGTCGACCCGACCTTGGGTATGAACCATTACAGCACACATAAACACCTCCAAAATGACATCGACAGGTCCTCCAAGCGCTACACCGGTAGTAGCACCACTCTAGCACTAAGCCACTGGACGTCAGGGGTACATACCCACCATCAAGCACTGCACCGCCGACGCTAGGGCCAGCACAACTAGCCTAGATGCAGTCTCTTTGGCTACCACGAAGGCCTAGCTCTTCAATTATTGTGAGGTAGTAGCACAGCCACAGACAATGAGAACAAGCGTCGCTGAAGCTTCCATAAGCAACTTGCACGGGATGATGAGGGCGAACAACAGGCTAGCCACAGTGACACCAGAGTCGATTGGTGTACCATTCGCACCTTGGTCAACTGCCACCATGTTGCTGCCTCCCCCGATACCACCACCACCGGCTAGCCGCCTTTGTGTCTAGATGCAAAGTTGTGGCCACTTAGGCCCAGAACAGGCTTACCACCCAACCTGTCATGCTAGACCACCTCCAGTATGCCGTAAAGCAAGCAGGAACAGACCCTCTACCCCTCGCTCGAGCCAAGGAACGCTCGCCAACCCTGTCGCCGCCCACCACTGTGACTATCCTGCTCGGGAGCAACCTCCCTCCACCAGGGTGAATAGGCCCTCCAGTGAGCGGCTTTACATGAGATTTGCCCATAGGAGGCCACCGGCGATGTAAAGGAGAGGGTTGGGGGTATGCGGAGGGGATGCAAGAAATTGTAGTGGAGTTGCCACCTATGTCATATTCTATTTTTGCATACAATAGATGTACTATGTAAAATGTGATGTACTTGTGAGATGAATGGGAATGTGTATGTGTATGTGTATGTGGTAGTGCTTTTTCGACAGTTGGGCTAGCACTGCGAGTAGAGTGTTTTACAGGCAAGACTAATAGTTGCAGCCGTAACGAAACATTGTACATATGACTAGCTGAACCTTGATAGATGCCCAACAATGGACGAGATTACCATTCGCCGACTCGGTCTATGCGACCATCAATGGAAGACGTCACTAGGTTGATTGATGAGCGTATCACTGGAGGAATTAACAGCTTGTCAGTAAGGGAGCACATCACATGGAAACCAACATTCGGTGGAGATTGATGAAGACCACACGGAAACAATGTTTCAAGTTTTGAAAAAGTAGGAAAAAAAATATGGGATGTTAAGAGGGTGATGCTCTATTGCCATATAAATTCTAAGTTCAAACATATTATGGTATGTGACCTATGGAAAAACAATATCAGCATTGAATAGTGCCAAACAGTAACATCACTATTCCTTGTTGAATTTGTTTTTTCATGCTCGCATCCGTAATGTGTTTCAACTTGGAATTTTGCAGGACAATAGAACATCACCCTCTTAACATCTTGTGTTTTTTTTTAATGTTTTTGAAACATTCGAACGTGGTTTCCACCAAGTTTTCTTTAAATGTTGGTTTCCATGTGATATTCTCCTTTGTCAATAGTGCCCCTTTCTGTAGTAGTGAATGTTTCATGTGCAACTTTATGTTGTGTGTACATTGCCACTCACTTTAATCGTCTTAGTGGTACCAACACGGCTTTGTTTAGTGTCTAGGATTTTTGTGTTAGCATGAGCATACTCAATTTTTGCAACATATTATAATGGTTTATTATGTACGGTCATGAGGTAAAACATTTGCAACATAGATAAAAGAGAGGTTGAGTGACGTTTTTCTTTTTTGAAAGGATAAGATATCCCAAAATCGTGATTTTTAAAATCCAGAAATTGTGACTTAATTCAGCTGGACAACACATTAGGCAAATTTATATCTCCGGCACCCACCTGCTCTACTGCTGCCTTTAAATACTTGGCAACACCTTCCATTCCTCCTATCCCAAAACACAGTCCATAGCTGTTTCTCCTCTTCTCGTTATGTATTGAATACTCGGTACACAGGCAAGAAGAAGCTCTTGTCTACTTGCGTACTAAGCCTTAACAGGTCGGCTACCTGAAGGTAAGTATCAGAACCGTTGATTAACAGTTGTGTCGGAATACATTTATAAAGTTCGTATAATAAGTTATTACCTCCTTAGAAAGTGTACCATGAATCCTGCTAGAAGTACCTGCAATACAACTTCCATGGTGAGTTTGGTATTGCAATCGTATTGAACTTCGGTTTACGTAAATTTCATGTGCAAAGGAGCATGTCGGCATAAAATAAGTTAGCTGACTTCGACTCATCATTCAGACCACTTTTACTTCCCCTAAACTTTATAGAGATGCCAATGTCTATTCATTGCGTGAAGTTTCCATATATCCGAGCCACACTTTTAAGCTTTTCCATTAGCTAGCATCCATCCATCTTAATAGCTTGTTTAGTCCATTTATATAATAACCCTCCTACACACTTAAAAACTAAAGTAATAGTTCATCGGTTATACACACCATCAAAGGTCACAATGAGAGCCATAAGTAGTATCATGCATGCCAACTAGGCATTTTTGCTTAGGTGTCATGTAACTAAATGAGGAATGATAACATATCGTATTAAATGTTGTAATAGTATGTATCATGCATGACAATAAACGAGGTCACTATGATACCAAAATATGACACTATGCATTATGGAGGCACTTCATAAATAAATATCATATCCATGATAATAGTATGTAATACTTTACATTGTGATCATCCTTATCCTCCCTCCGTCGTAAAATAAGTGTCGCAGATTTAGTAGAAAGTTGTATTAACTTTGTACTAAATCAGCGGCACATATTTTTGGGACGGAGGGAGTACTTTGTAGTGTGCAATTTTAGGTCATCACTACTAGAATCACAGTCTTTACCTAGCGTCGCCCTTTTTGCTGAGTTTTTTGTTCTTGGGCACTCACAACAATAACCTTGCTTGAGTGCTCAGGAAAGTACACCCTGCTACTGTGCGACTCATTATACAAGCGGTTTGGCTAGTGTTACAATTGGGAAATAAGAAACACTAGAAAAGGACCCTTCTTTGCCAATTATTCTTTTATATAACACTGGCCAAAGAATATCTTCATTTCTTTTCTTTTCTTTCTTTTCCTCTCTCTTTTATGTGTTTAATATATATAATTCATATTTGACTGCGACTTGACAGAAATTATTTGAAAAATCATATTTGTGGTCTTGAGTCTATGGTCAGGTGCTATCCAACAAAAGAAAAAGAAATTCAAACATTAGGGTGCCAATATTGATCTTATTTTGTTAATTTAAATAAATTTTCACAAAGTCTGAAAATAAGAAATTGGCATGGTGTCCTGATGTCACACTTAGAGGCTGTGGAAAATTTTGAGAAGGTTTTGCAGAACTTGTCACATATGTTACTTAGAAATTGAAGCATCTTCGAGGACTGGCTCGAAGAGGGAATGTGTCATGTTTGAATCTGAAGTGACCATTGCTTCCTCGCTTGACTTTGAGAATACACTAAATAATATCAAATTACATGTTACAAGACAAAATTTGGCATTTTCAGTGTTCGTTTCCTATAATTTTAGGTCATTAAGTGCATTTGTAGACATTTATCGTATACATTCAAGTTTTAACTTCAAGTACATGAAATAATAAATACAAATGGTCGCAAAATCCTATTTGTGTTCCTCAAAAGTTTTTTCAAACATTAGGGTGCCAAGGCTCAACCACCAACATGGGGTTTATATTATTTTTATTATAAAAAATGTAACGAAGTATGAAAACATGAAACTTGGCACAGTGTCATGAAATGACCTCTTGAACCTGTGGTTAAAAATTTAGAAGGTTTGGAAAAGTTGTCATGTAAACTACTTAAAAGCTGAACTAACCTCGAGGAAGAATCATGGTTTCACAATGGAACGAATCAGGTTTGAAGGCAAACTGATGGTAGCTTAATCAGTTGGCCTTAAAACTTTCATGCACTCAACATATACTGTAACGTCTTTCATGTCAAAATTTGTCATGTTTTAGAGTTTGTTTGCAAATTTGAAGTGCATTTCAAGGCTTCTAATGCCTAAAATTCAAATTTGAATGGCAAGTACTTGAAATATTTGCCAGATATTGATTCAAAAAGTATCTTTGTGTTCTTTAGTTGTTTTTTATGCCTTAAATATCAAAAGGAAACAAAATAGAAAAAATAAAATAATTATGAAAGAAAGTAAAGAAAAGAATAAAAGGGAAAAAGGGAATTATGAAATAAAGAAAAGCAAAAATATACGATACGAAAGGAACAGAAAAAGGGAAAATAAAAAGGAATTATGTGGGAGTGCATTTCACTCATAGCCAAGTGCACACGGCAAAGTACATGATTCTAGTAGTGTCTTAGCCCTGCCTATATAGTGCGCACTAGACAAATTATGTTTCCTGGTGCACTGCAAATGTGATACTCATTGCTAGATTTCATCGACACAACATTTTATATATCTTGAAACTAAATAAAAATATTCTAATTGATCCTCGTGTTGAGAAAAGGAAAAGATGAATTGTATTCTTGCTTTCATGTAGTTTTTCAGGATTTTGTATAATTCTTTGAGATGATAGTTAAATCCCATGTTTAATATTTGCGGGGTAGACAAGGAGTTTGCCCCGTGCCAAGTTTTTGAACACAACGTAGTAAGCCCAACCGTCAAATAGCCGTTGTTTTATCTACCAGGGGCCCGCTTGTCAGTTGTTTGCCATGTTTTATTGCATGGGTATTCGGCATACATGTGACCCCTGGAATTCCTTAATCAATGGAAAGAAAAACAGAAAAGGATTGCCAAGTTTCCGTTAGTAGAAACCCGGCAAACATGGACGGCCGTTAGGTCACCGTCGCCTGGCCAGTCGTGGGGCCCAGTTGTAAGATATTGCCAAGTTTATTCCTATTGAAACTTGGCGATAATGTAATACTGCCGAGTTTCTTTTTTTTTTTTGCCGAGCTCCTTTTTGCTGGCACTAGGCAAACGGCTGAGTTTCCGAATTTCGTGTCACTTCGGAGTACAATTATTGGAAAACTCGACAGCCAAAACTCGAGATACATTACTTTGCCGAGCTCCCGATGAAATGAACTCGGCGAAATCTCAGATTCCAGCAGTGAGTTGGTACAGTTAATATTGGTGCGGAAAATATACAGTACCTCCCTAATATACTCACCTCCTGCTATTATTAGCAGGCCACTACTCGGACACCATGACATCGGCAAGGTGGTCACCGAAGGTCAGCGAGATCCGGTGCTCGCAGCGTGCGGAAGGCTCCGCCGCCTTGCTGGCTATTGGAACCGCAAACCCAGACAACCAAGTGTCCCAGGAAGAGTACCCTGACTACTATTTCCGTGTTACCAAGAGCGAGCACCTTACTGACCGCAAAGACACATTCAAGATAATATGTAAGCACGCATACATATTGTAAATTGTAATAACTACTTTAATAGTATGTAAGGATAAACGTACATATGATCTGGCATAGTAACTCATTATCTTGCTGCCTACAATTATTCAGGTGGTCTAACGGGCCTGGAGAATCGTTTCTTTTACCACGGAGGAACTACTCAACTCCCACCCAGAGTTGCTGGACCGCACGTCACCTTCCCTCGAGGCTCGGCAGGATATCGTGGCTAAGGCTGCTCCACAGCTGGCGGCATCAGCCGCAAGGAAGGCCATCGCAAAGTGGGGCCGTCCGGCGACTGACATCACCCACGTCGTAGTTAGTACCAACGATGTCGGCGCCCCAAGCGTCGATGTATGCTTGGTTTCACTGCTTGGCCTTCGCACGAACGTCCGCCGTACGATGCTCCAGCTTACCGGCTGCTCCGCTGGCTGCGCAACATTGCGCCTGGCCAAGGACCTCGCTGAGAACAACCGTGGCGCACGCGTCCTCATGGCATGTGTGGAGCTCTCCATTGCTGGCCTCTGTAGCCCAGAAGAAGGCGAGAGCTTAGACGCCCTCATTACTCATGCACTCTTCTGTGATGGGGCCAGTGTGGTGATCGTCGGCGCGGATCCCGTTCACCCGGTCGAGCAGGCGTTGTTTGAGTTGGTGTCGGTTTCGCAGACCGTCGTTCCCAGAACAGAGCATATGCTCACCCTGAGGATGGGGAGCTACGGCAATCATGGCAAAGTTTCCGCCAAACTGACGGAAGTGCTGGCAGACAACATCGAACGATGTCTTGTGGAAGCATTTGGTCCAATTGGCTTGACCGTCCAATGGAATGACCTCTTCTGGGCAGTGCACCCCGGCAACCGTTTGGTGTTGGACCAAATCGACGAGACCCTCAAGTTGGCGCCCACGAAGCTAGCAGCAAGCCGAACAATTCTTCAAAACTACGGCAACATGTTCAGTGCCACCGTGATCTTCGTGCTTGACGAGCTGCGGCGCCAAATGGAGGAGGAAGGTGAACCAGCAGAGTGGGGAGCCATGGTGGGATTTGGACCAGGTTTCACTATGGAGACGGTGGTGCTGCACGCAACTGGCTTTCTAAAGAAAAATTAAAACGTCGTTAAGCACAAACGGGAAAATAAGAACAAAGTCCGTTATCTCATCTACGTCGTGAGAAATAACTTCGACACTCCACTATCATATGTGCACACTCTAAGTGACCCATAACAATAAGTGGTTACGTCACCGTACACATTTAGCAAGGCATAAACTTCATATAATTCTGACGTACTTCTTGTTCTAGTTTTTCTTTTGCGAAAATACTTCTTGTTCTAGTTTTTCTTTTGCGAAAATATTTCTTGTTCTAGTTGTACTACCATATTATATTTAATGGATCCTACTACAAAGCAATTATGTCACACATATGCAAATGTGTTCTCTTTCTTATAATATTATTAATTGTACATATCTATTCGTTTCGCTCCCTAGCGGGTGACCATGTGCACGGTTACTATTTTGCCTATGCATTGTATGGGCATCTTCAAATCTGACCAACAAATGGCTCCTATATGTTCGTTCTTATGTCCGGACGTGGTCCGTGGACATGATGTGGGAGAGAGTCATCCAACTCTTTTCATAAATTAATTTCTATTTGTATGGTTTGGAGGAGAGAAAGGATAGAGGACCATGCATGTGTAGAGAGAGAAAAGAGAGGTGGACGATGTGGTGGTTTTTTGTTGATCAAGTGAATGTTCGGACCCCGGTATAGCACCCCCACATTAGTCTCCGGATTGCCAGAAAACGAACTACCGGACCACTTCTCAGACCGATGGGGTTCCCAGTGAATGACAAAAGTTGACACAAACAGTCCGGGCACTACAACCCGGACATATACCGGAGCTTTGAGGGTCTCCTTTAGAGATGCCCTAAGTACGAGATGACACCATACGTGTTGTAGCATTGGCCATAGGTCACACCACTAGATTTCCTATGATGGAACCTACCCATCCATATTCAAGTCCTAGACATGGTTCGGGTGTTCGCATTTTGTGGATTTATTCCAGTCTTTCTGGTTCTAATTTGTCAAGGTATTGTGTTCCGATCAACAATAACATTTTTATTAAAGAATTTACAACAATGAACTTATTAAGATAAAATTGGACTATATGAGAATAATATTACTGCACATTCTTGCTATATTAATAGTGGCATACCTAGTAGTATCTGGAGTAAAATTATTTTGCTGAAAAAAGAAACAGAAAAAGTATGTTGTTGAGAACTTCTACGTTCTTTATGATGTGGAGGGCTTGCATGTGCTATAAAATAGAAAAGGTCTTGCATGTACTTGATGGTGTGGACTGTCGGGTGTTTGGAAATGGGATCACCAACTTAGGCTGCACGTAATGGTAGTATCATAAGTTAGTATCTTGCATATGATACTAGTCTCTGATACTACCTTCATAATGCATAGTATCATAGATTAGTATCTTAGATGACTTTACTTATTGCCATGCAAGACACATAGTGGCACAATATTATTATGATACGGTATCAAGATATGATACTCAACCCTCTCTTTCTTCATTTAATTTGATGCCACCTCATCAAAATTACCTAGTTGGAATGCATGATACTAGTTATTATACTTCCATCAAGGGTAGCCTTAGTATATACCCCCACCATACCAAAATAAGTGTCGCTGATTTAATAGAAAGTTCTACTAACATTCCACTAAATATGCGACACTTACTTTAGGACGGAGGAAGTACTAGCTAACACCTTGAACGTTGCCACGGGACCTTATAGCAATATAATTATAAGGAATAAAAGTAGAATATAAGAGAATAATACCGTCTACATTATCGCCCTACATATAGTCGGTGACTGCACTTTATAGTGTCTCGTGACCTAGTTTTTGTGAAATGCTATGTTGCTAAAAATTACTCACATAAGGGATGTTGGATTACCCGCCTCCCGGGGGCTTCGTCGGAGAAGTAACCTTCGCGCCCCCCGTTTCTAGGTGGCGTGCCACAATGACCTCTCGGGGCTCTTTGTACCGTCCGCTCTGCCCGGACGAGGCACACCTAAGCGACCAGACCCGGCTGTCCAGGACTGGTGGACCGCAGGTGTGGATGGGGCCACCAACAATCAGCAGTGGCACACGCTTGCAGTGCCTCACGCCCAAAGGAGTTGCCAAACCCACCTATCGGCATCTTCGGTAGCTGAGACGGGTCATTGCGCCCCTGTGCTTGGCCCCGCACGTGACGGGGTGGCCATGTCCACCTGTCAGCGTCCAACGGTCCTGGGCAGGTTGCATCACTCGCCTGAGACGTGGGCGTGCCCGGCTCGGGGTGTTGCATGCCCAGATGACTGAGAGGGCCATCCAGCTAGGGTCGTGATGGTAGGCCACGCGGCCATCCGTCCAGGGGCTGCAATGGCAAGAGCCTGGGTGGCCTATGCTGCGTTGTCGGACCTGGTGTGTGGCGAGCTCCTAATTGCATCGCCGAGTCGGTGTCATGGGTGTTTTTTTCCCCTTTGGCGGCTGATTTCTTATATAAATCCGTTGTCTTGACCGACACGTCGGGTGCCGCACACACCCACTTTCCAATAATATCCCCTTTCCACTCCTTCGGGAGGGTTCTTTTCCCGTTCCCGACGACGACGCTCGAGCGCGTCGCCGGCCTCCCTTGTGTTTCTTTCATCCGTCGGCGTGCCGGTTTTTGGTTCCGGTGGGTTTCCGCTTTTTCTCTATTGTTCTAGTGAGTCTTCTGGATTGGTTTCACTTTTTAGTTGAGGAAACGAATTAATGGTATTAGTAACACTAATAGTCGTTAAAAAATATACATGCCAAATACGTAGAAAATTAGGTGCTCTTACTTGGGAACCTGGGATTTGAATAAAAAAGGCCGATTAATAGTCGACCGATAAACTTAATTAATCGATCGATTTCTGATTAAGCTCCAATCCTCAGTTGACCGAGACGCTAACGATAAGCGATATCCTCAACATTGCTCCTAGGAGTACATACTCCCAACCCAAACAACAGTGCGTGCTACAAGGTCAGGGGATTGATGCATATCCATTTAGCCATTATATAATTATAAATTAAGCATTAACTATTAAGCAGCTAAACCTCCTTGCATGGATGAGGCGTTCCATGAAAATAGGATCTAGGGTGCGCATTGCCCATATATTTATTTACAACGACAAGGGAGCATGTGTGGGCTTATATCTTTCTCGCTAATCGGTTAGAAAATTACACCTCAATGTATAAAAGGAGGGGATAAAAAAACAAATCTACAACATTATTCTTGTAGGCAAACTTTTCTATATCACATTACATACGCAAATGCGCGCGCACACACACTCACCCCTATGGACGCGCACAAGCACAACCCACCCCCTATGAGAAGCTCCAAGAGTCTCAGCCAAGAAACCATCTTGCAATTTTCAAAGTCGCCACAGACGCCTTCGTAGTGGACGGGAATGTCTCTTCCCACTGAACAGACATCTCTGGATGTCCTGAAATAAATCCAAGAAAATGCGACCACCATGTCAAGTCTAGAACTTTAAGCCTGATGGGCTGTCTTCACCACAAGGACAATAACCATCTGAGCAAACTGCTGACATTCTTTCGATGTTTTTGTAGCAGAATAGATGGGAGATTGGTGGAATTGATGATTGTATTGCTTGAGCCTCGTCGGAAATGCATACGAGGGAATATTAGGGTGTATATGTAAGGGCTCCTTAACAACCACCGTGAGAAAGAAATGTGTCATGCATGTGAGGTAAGATTACCACATGCATGTGTGAGATGAGGTAATATTATAACATGCGGGTGCGTATTCAATGAATGTGAGGTAAGATTACAACATGCCGGTGAGGTAAAATTACGACGTGCATGAGGTAAAATTACAACATCCAAAAGAAATCATACGTTGAGAGAGTTTACACCAGGGTGAAGAATTAAGTCATATGCTATTCTATGTTTCCTAACTAATCATGATACTCAACATCCCCCCGCAGTCACAATGGTAGCAATGCAGATGTTGGGACTGGATAGGAACCCAAAGGTAAAATGTAGAAGGATAGAGGGGGATATTGGTGGAGCTGATGATTCAATTGCTTGAGCTCCGTGAGCATATATGTAGAAGTACATGATCAACTTAGAGTACAAGACAAGGTAGAAATAAATTTTAAGCTATCCTATGTTTCCTAACTAATTATGATACTCAACAGTTTTCCTAGAAACTGTAAAGTCCGCGTGATGCACGTACAGGGAGACAGTGATCCCATGCCCGACAACATAGATCAGATATTAACAGAAAAGTAGAGGGGACTATAGAATGTGTAAAGCAGAGTGGGAGCAACGTTTTGGTTCTCAGGTGTATCTGCACTGGCGGATGAACAGTAAAATCATTTAAAATAGCAAAAATAATTAAAAAAATTCTGATTTTTTTGTGATGCGGGATGCTCATGTGCATGAACCCCGTGCCAAATTTTGTGAAGTTTGGACATTTCAGTAGCTCTCAGCAAAGAAAAAACAAATTTGAGGTTTGTGAGAAATTTTACCGTGAACACACCGTTTGGACCAATTTAATCTTTTTTGCCATGAGCTCCTCAAACATGCAAACAAGCTGCAATTTGGCACAGACATCGCACCATCGAACATCTTCGTGCAAATTTTTATTTTTTTCATATTTTTTTTTTATGTATTTCTTTTGAATTTACTGTTCACCAGGAGTAAATGAGCCTGGGCTCAGAAATGAATATTCAGTTGCCATCTTCTTTGTAGTAGTGAATCTTAGACTACAAGTTCTCCAAACACATAGGAAAAATAGAGAGCCTACAGATCGGTGAGATCATATGGGTGATTTTAGTAATCGGCCACACTGATGGGGTCCCACCATGTGGCTGTGGAGGTCTCGCAAGAAAACTATGTCACCATCATGGTTACCACAAGAATTAAAGTGTAGAGTCGTCCAAGAGAGAAGTCAGGAGATCACAATCACCACTCGTTTCGGTGTTACCAGCCATGGAGCAGATATGATGACGATTGATTATGATGTGTAAGTATCACCTGCTGTCTTTTGGGGGATTCCATAGTACAGTCTCATAAAGGCACTATCTTGCAGTTATTAAATCATATCCGTTGGTTTCAGTTGGATAGATGACCAGGGTGATTGGCATGTAGCTAGCGCATTGATAAAATTTTGAACTGATGTTGATGAGCTGTATAACCCTAACTGCTTCATACTTATTGTGAGTATTATGCTGAACAAGACTAGGTCCGGTACTGCCGTTTCTTCTGCCCGGTGTCCAACAACTAGAAGTTATAGCAGCTGTCCCCATCGAGCTCCAGGGAATTGGTTCAGATTACGATGGTGAGTTGTGAGCCTGTGAGAATACCTCCAACCTTCCACACCACCAAGATTACGACGGTGCTGCTGTACAACATATAACACGAGTTGTTTTCTGCTTTTTCGCTATTAATTACCCACAACTAATCAAGGTTAGTTAGTGTACTCCCTCCGTCCGAAAAAATTTGTCTCAAGCTTGTCCCTCAAATGGATGTATCTAGTACTAACTTGGTGCTAGATACATCTATTCGAGGGACAAGCTTTTTCGGAAGGAGGAAGTAGTAATTAGGGGCCACCAGCTAGGTACCTCCAACTTGTGGCCCTATGGCATTAATATCCGACTATTCAGTTGTGGAGTAGAATCAACAACCAGAACTTCTTTTTTGGACGTCAACGAGAACGTTTTGTTTGTTAGCAGCACATCTCCCTCTTTCTTTCTCATTTAAATAAAAGCTTCTACACTTTTTGTCATAGTTTGAAATTGCACGCGGACATGCATTATCTGCTCCCAAGCTCAACTACCTATGTAAAATCCCTAAAATAGTGTAAAAACTTGAAAATCATAATTTTATGTGGATGAACATAAAAAATATGTTCTGACACCCAGTAGAAATTCACGTAGAAAAGTTATCCATGGAGGCCAGTACAGAAAAAGAATAATTCGGGACTGAAAAACACGCATTTGGAGCACTCATTGTTTTCGGGCACAGCAACTTTGGATGTCTTCTGGCGGTGAAATTTTACAAGATGTTAGATCACCTGTTGATGTTCATACCCAAAAAATCAGATATATTCTAACATTTCTTTCAGAATATATTGCTTATGCTGGTACATTTGTGCTCGGGATTAGAGTAACACTTTTGACTATCTTGGCAGTGTAATGTTGTTATTGTTATTGGAGGGGCATCACGCTAAATACATTATGTACAATTTAGATCTAGTTAGTGCACTATAGTTGGCGTCAAACATAGAATGCCATAGCCTGCTATTTTAAACTATGCATTTTATATGCAACATCAAATGCATCCTCTTCCAATGTTATTTGTAATGGTTACATTAAAAAACAGGCTTTGTCATGAGCCTGTGAGAGAGCATATTTTATAGATCATCCTTGAGTACACAACACCACGGCGTGAAAATGGTTTGTTACATAAGCGGGTGTAGTACGCACTAGAGGAAATACATTAAAAGCCCAAATATTTAATATACTTGACTAACAACCAATTTTACTAGGCTAGCTCTAAGCCGAGTGTCCGACTAACATTTAGGATAAGGCTTACACCATGTCAACAATTGGGTGTAAGCCAAGTATTTTCTATTCGTACTCGACAAATCGTATGGCGAGCGCAATATATTGGCTGCCCGGCAACCGAAAGATCTTTGACGGCCGGGCTATTGTTAACGGCCATGCCACAAGACACCTGGCCATAACCTACGTGCCCCAAAAGGGTTCTTAGCCTATACGTAAGTCAAGTACCATGCTCTGGGCCTTACAGTTCTAGCAGAGCTTCTTGTGGACTACCTCGCATCAATGGGATAAGCGTAGACTCTTCTGGGTATACTCGTCTTATAGATAAACCGAGTGCCGTTCTTTCAGCTTACACTACTGGGAAAAGGCAGGTGAACCCCAATGAGTGCGGGCGTGGTGGGACACCCACCACTACTAGTTAGCAAAAGTAACTGTGGCGGGTGCTAGAACGCGACCGCCAGAGGTATTGGGCTAGTAGTGGCGGGTGTCGCACATGATCCGCCAGAAAAAATCACCGCTGAGGGTGGACACGTGATGAATGTGATCAGTGGCGGTTGTGTAGAACTGCTTGCCACTGCTCTGCGAGGCACCAGTGGCGAGCGTACAATACTGCTTGCCACAGTTTAGTGCCTGCAACCTAAACCAGAAAAAATAATATTTATACACATTTTACCCGTGTCGGGCAGCTGCCAGCAACCGCCATAGCTAAGTTAGTTGTGGGGACGGCCCCAAATCAAATCAGTTGTGCCGCTCGCCACCCCAAAGTAGCGGTGGCGGGCAATCTGAAGCGCTCGCCGCATTCAGCGAACTCAACCACCCAAACAAATACGCGCCCGCCTCCTCCCCAACTCACTTCACTCCCTCACTCTCACTCTCCCTCCATCGATCGGCTCATCCACGCTGCCGCCGTCGCCGTCGGCCTTGGCGTCCGCTGCCACTGCCGTCGTCGCCGTCTGTCCGCTGCATCCATCGCCCTCGCCGACGATCCGCCCTGTCGCCCTCCACTCGGTAATACATCGCCGTCCCCGCCTCTCTCTCCGGCTTTGCTCCTCGCCACCCGCGGCCGCGGTCGCGACGGACACGAGCATTCGACTAGGGTTAGGGTTAGGGTATATATTTTTATTATTGTGTGTTCATAATCGTTAATGAGTTCAATTTATTCATACTAGAGTTCAAATATAGTTGTAGTTTATAGTTCTATACTTTTGATGGCACACATCAAAACTATTATAGTTGCAGCAGCCATATACGTAACCATCAACGAGAAAACGCAAATTGTTCATATTAGAGGTCAATTATATAGTCTTGCATATATATTCTATTATTCTTTACATTATTTCTGTTCATATCGAGTTCAATAATATGTTGCAGTAGATGCCCTCAGTTAATTATAGGTATACATGCTATAAGTGCTAAAGTATTGGTGAAGCGTTGACTCATTTCCGTTTCGCCAGATTTCTAGCACTTAATGTGTCCATTTTTACGAATAGGTCATGCCAAATTTCCTTGTTTATTTATATCGTGCTGTAGTAGATCTCTTCATTTCTTTACAGGGATTCATACTATAAGCGCTAAAGTTTTGGCGAAACATTGATTTATTTTTGTTTCGCCAAATTTCTAGCTTTTAATGTGTCTATTTTTATGCAGAGGCCATGCCAATTTCTTTTGTTTATTTTTATTTCAGATTGTGTTGTTGAAGATTTCTTCTGTTCTTTCGCCAAATTTATTTATCTGCATGTTTTTGGTTATTTTTTCCTCAAAATGGCGGACAACGGCATGTACCGTGGTGTTTTCCAGAGGCCCTGGGGAAGTGGGGCGCCCAAATTCAAAACCCCATCACTGGCAAGAAACAGTGGCTCGGCACGTTCGACTTCGCCGAGGACGTTTGTGTATCGTTTTACCAAGACCAACATCGTGAAACACACCACGGTATGTTTTGTATATTTTCTCTTTTTTTCGTTCATAACACTATATGGTAAGATGTCTAACATTGCGTGCTCTATTTTGTTTTTAATCACGGTGATCATAGAAATTACCTATGAAGATGTTTTGTGCCGAGGACATCGCTGCCGCCGGCATGACCGGAGTAAGCCTTGGAGCAGCAGGTCCTGTCACCAGCGTTCGATACAAGACAGACACAGATGGTCGCTTATCGTTCTATGAGGTCGGCTGGCGGGAATTCCTGAAGGGAAAGAGATGACTAAGGGCTGATACAACAGTGCTCATCACGATAAGGAACAATAGGACCATCAATTTCCAGATGATGGTTGTTGTAAATCTTATTTAAAAATAAGGTCCATTCAAATATCTCCTAGCCGATGAACTCTTAGTTACTATGATGTTGGTTTGTTAACTGGAACAAACTTGAAGTGTTACTAGATTTTATGAAGAGTACTAACTACCTAGTGAACTTGCATGCCTAAGCATACAATGCATGCTTCATTTGCGTTTATATTGGATTTATGCAAAATGCATCCATGGCAGCACAATAGGTGTCATGGCTGCAAAATTTTAATTCGCATGAATAAACAATCAGTGGCGGGCGCGCCAATACGCCCGCCATTGCAACATGAATAAATAGTGGCGGGCAGACAAGCATTACCCGCCACTGTAGGAAGATAACCAGTGGCGTGCAAGTTTACTAGGTTTCAAGGAGAAAAGAAGAGTGTCTTCAGGGCGTACTCCTCTTATAAATAAGCCGAGTGCATTCCGCTCGGCATATACTCCAAATAAGTCCAATATGCATCTGGGATACTCGGCTTACTCCGGCACCGAGCACAACCATTTGTTCAGGTGTTCTCAGACCATGCCACATGGCACGTAAGCCAACCTAAATACTCGCCATACACCTATAAGCTGAGTATAGCACCCTCCGACGACATTGGACCCACAACTGGGATGGGGCTAGGCGCGGAAAACAAGGTTCCATCTTTAGGGAGCCGCCATCACCTCATCTTACTGAGCTGGACACAAACACTAACAAAACTCAGGAAACTCCTGAAACGCAACGTGAGATACACCGCGCCTCCATAGCCTGAAGGCTATAGGAGACGAGGAAGATCGGCGGCGGCACCGACAGGAGGTATGGAAGCCGTACCTCCCGTGCGGTTGAGTCGCTAACGAAGGTGTATGCTGTCTTGGCTTCCAAGCAAAACTTTCTTGGAATGGGGTAATTCAGATGAAAAAGGCTAAATGAAGTAATTAGTGTCAAAGATATATCTACAGGAATTCACACAAAAGATAAACAACCGAAATATATTTATAAGGCTAAGCAACTAAGATCCGGCTTACATTATATCTTACTAGCTCAGTAGGTTATTCCTCGTGTCAACCGATGACATCTCTTATGTACTCCTAACACTAGAACGTGTTTACTGGAACATTGAATTAATCAACTAAAAAAATACACAGCACCGTCTTGGTGATTACACCTTTCGTTTGGGTTCATTTTAAGAAAACATCAACCATAATTTATTCAATAAAATATAAGTCATATGCAATAAAAATTATACTCCCTTTGTTTGAAAATACTTGACGCTTGTACTAAATCACTGTCAAGTATTTCGGAGTCTCTGCCACTGCCGCCGGTTTGTGCATTACCGAGCATTGTACAGATATCATGGAGATTAGTTATGCTGTGCTGTATTATCATCGTCTTTTGGGGATCGAGAAGTTTATATCACTATCTTATAATGGGACGAACATACAGTTGCTAAGTAATATCCGTTGCTTGTATTGAAGTACTAGATATCACTATCTTTGGATCTGGTCATTTTGGAGTTTTGTTTTCAACGCTTATGCATAAATTATTTTTATGCGATAACTTTGATCGTATATGACTTTGCTATTTTCTGGCGTGTTTTTTATAGTCGTGCATTGGTGTTCACTATGTGCATTCAAACTATCCAAAGATCAGGTGTGTACTCACCATATTTGTATTCCCTTAATGATTTAGTTTGAGCCAATAAAATTCACATTTGTTGAAAAAAACGACTATTCAGCCACTGGTCCGGTCCTGAGCCGGATCTCAGGCTCTCAGGCCAGTCGGGCCAGGAATGTAGAGCGGCTCAGTCCAGTCCCAAGGGCCGATCGAAGGACAGCTCGGTAATAGGACCAGGCCGTACCAGACAGTGTCCACCCTTACATGTGTGTATCACTATATATACATAGGATCATACTCGAGCATGAACTCAGGACGATATTTCTTAAACCCAATGCTAGCAATTTAGTTCCAATACGTGTATAATAAACAAACTAAAGACTTCACGTTACCACACCAACTCGTGCATGCATGGATCATCAACTCTCCTACGGACTCGGCTTGATTGCAGTGGGAGCGATTCTATCCTACTTGGTTCTCTTCCATGCTCTTGGCTCTAAGAACACTAGAGCAAAGCTTCCTCCAGGTCCATGGAACCTTCCCGTGGTCGGCAGCCTCCATCACCTCGTCGGCACGCTGCCGCACAACGCGCTGCTCCGCCTATCGCGCCGGTATGGCCAGCTGATGCTGCTCAGGCTCGGAGAGGTGCCCACCCTCATCGTCTCCACGCCCGAGGCGGCCATGGAGGTGCTGAAGACGAAGGACCTCGTCTTTGCCAGCCGTCCGAGCGGCCCAACACGTGAGCTCGTAAGCTGCGGCGGCAAAGGACTCGTCCTTACGCCCTATGGTGAGCACTGGCGACAGATGCGCAAGGTCTGCATGGTCGAGGTGCTCAGCGCGAGGCAGGTTCGGCGAATGGACTCCATCAAACAAGACGAGATCGCCGACCTCGTCAATTCCATTGTGGCTGCCTCGCCAGCCGCTGACAACAACCTCGGCCAGGGGATGGCCAAGCTTGCCAACAATATCATCGCCAAGGCGGTGTTCGGTGGCAAGTGCCAGCAGCAAGGAACGTACCTCGATGAGCTCGACAAGATGTTGGTGCTTGTGGGAGGGTTCTGCCTAGTGGACCTTTTCCCATCATCGTGGTTGTTGGTACGGTGGTTCAGCGGCGCCATGCGCGACCTGAGGAGGAGCCACGGTCGGGTACAGAAAATCCTGGGGGACATCATCGTTGAGCGGAAGAATATGAAAGAGCGTGCCTCCACCAGCGCCGGCACTAAAGACAACGAGGACCTGCTAGACGTGCTCCTGAGGCTGCAGAAGGAAGACACCCTCAGTTTCCCTCTGACGTCTGAGATCATAGGCACGGTAAGTGATTCTTCATATAGCTCCCTAGGTGTAGCTCAAACGGGAAATGCCCTTTGGTTTCTGGGTGTATATACCCCTGATATGAGAAAAATAATAATTAAAAAAAGTCAAAAAATTAGAAGTTTTTCTAGAATACACTTTACTTTCTTTTGCGCTAGTATGTAAATTTTCATGAATAAAAAACCACCATTGACTTCAAGGCAAGAAAACAAATTTATTGCTATTACAAGTCACTATTCACACTATTTTGGCAAGTATTTTGTCTTTTTAATAATCTCAACGGGGTCTTTTCTTTCTGTGGGAGTTTTTTTACATGTACAAATGGAAGGTCAAGTTTATTTCAAAAATATTTTCAAAATTTATTGACTTCTCAATTAATTACTGTTTTCTTCTTTCATATTGGGTGTATATACATCCATAGACCAAACGTTCATGTCCCAGCTAACACACACAATATATAATATACTTGTCCGTTTGCCACGTGCATCGTTCCAGGATATATTTGCAGCTGCAACCGACACTACTGCTGCCACGCTAGAATGGGCCATGGCAGAACTCATCCGCAACCCAGAGGTGATGGCAAGGGCGAAACTCGAAGTCCGACAGAGTCTCCCACAAGGAGATTCCACAGTAACGAGCGCAGACCTTGGCAATCTTCACTACCTTCGAATGGTGATCAAGGAAACACTAAGGCTACACCCGCCCGTGCCGCTGAAACGCAGGGCAACCCAAGATAAGTGCCAGGTCATGGGCTACCACATTCGCAAAGGCATCCCTGTCATGATAAACGTGTTCACAGTGGGGAGGGACCCGAGCCATTGGGGGGAGGACGCGGCGGAGTTCAGGCCTGAGAGGTTTGAGGGGAACGACGCTATGCACGTCGACTACAGCTCGGGGACGCAGATGGAGTTCGTCCCGTTCGGATTTGGCCGTAGGCAGTGCCCCGGAGCCCTGTTGGCGACAACGACGATCGAGCTCGTGCTGGCAAATCTCTTGTACCGCTTTGACTAGTCGATTCCGGGTGGGGCAAGCCCGGAGACTCTGGACATGGACGAGGTGTTTGGCCTCATTGTGCATTGCAGGTCCAACCTGTGTGTGCAGGCGGCAACTTGCGATCCACAGCTCCACTAGTATCCTACAAATGGCATCCAAGAAGCAAGCTCATCGAACAAATTTATTGGTTGACCAAGATTCTCTGTCTTAATTCATCTTATTATTACCTTTGGCTGCCTGACAAATTAGATAGCTTGCTGTGCTCCACAATGTCAGGTGATTTAAGTCAGTGAATTTTAGTCGGACCTGTGTCCAGTGTCGATCCAACAATAAAGATGGGTCTACAATAATTGGTATGCATGTTCGGTTGAATTTCATGGTTATGTACCCACACATTTATCTATTATCTATTACTCGTATAAGTGTATATATTATCCAGAGTTAACATATCTTATCCGTGGATTTATATGCTTTGCTATAACCTGCTTCACACCACAGAAAAGGGAACACGATGAACTAGCCAATTGGGGTCATTATGAACTTGGTAAAGCCACAGAATGTGCAAACAGAGTGGAGAGAGAGCGGTCTGGGCCCACCTGGTGGGGTCAACTCGGCCATCTGGTCGCGCGGGCAAATCGGAGCGGGGATGGGAAAATGATACGCAACTCCGGCTGAGCTTTGCGGGGGAACCACTCGGCCAAATCCGTTACT
The DNA here is from genome assembly GCA_011799875.1 of Thinopyrum elongatum. Lineage (NCBI taxonomy): Eukaryota > Viridiplantae > Streptophyta > Magnoliopsida > Poales > Poaceae > Thinopyrum > Thinopyrum elongatum. Next base: position 21,445,172 of record CM022298.1, read on the forward strand.
GATCATGCACATTTACTTAGGATAACCTCCCTCCCACCGTCCACGGGTTTGTCAGCGCCGTGACCTTAGAGTACAACTAGGATATATCTGCATTTTATTTAGTGGCTACATATCAATTCTAACAGTCCAGATGCACAAAGCTCGCCATGATCCACACAAAGTGTGAGCTATCCCGCAGGTAGTGAACATCGGGCATGCGATAAGAACACAAAACGACGACTCGTATGCAACATGAACTTGCAAGTTTCTTGCACATACAATATGACGGTGCACCGCCTAAATCACTTCCACGACTCCAGAGCTGACCATAACCTTCACGTCCACAAACTCAACAGGAAAACAAAGAAAAGAAGAGTACTTTAATTTATTGAGGTACAATAAGATTAACCTCAGCAGACCTCATGGATCATGAAGTTCCACTTCAGAAAATGTTCTTCATCATGGAACTTAGCGAAATTGGTGCTGAAAACCGGTCTCCAGAGATGCCAACAACCTCACGGGAAGAAACTAGGTTTCATGACGGAACTGATCAAGTTTGCACGCGAAGTGATCATTGCTTCATCCGTTGGCCTTGAATTATCTCTTCACACTCATCACAATTACATGTGACATGTCAAAATTTCTAATTTTGTGTGGTATGCTTGCTATATTTAGGCCATAAAGTGCATTTCTAGGCATTTAATTGATTTCATTACAATTTAAACTACATGTACATGCTATAATCCCCAAAAATTGGCCGAAAAATCTTATTTGTGGTCTTTACTGTATGTTTAGCACTTATGTAAGCAAATAAGAGGTGTTCCAGACACTGGGTGGCTCGGGCACTAACATGGTCTTTGTTGATATTTTCATTACAAAAAATTCGACAAAGTCTAGAAATCACAAACTTCACATGGTGTCATGACATGACCGGTAGAGGTTGTGTTCAAAATTTTAGGATGTTTCAAAAAAGGTGTCACGTAGAATCCTTACAAACCACACCATCTACAAGGAAGAAACTAGCTTTCGAGAAGGAACGGACCAGGCTTGTGTGCAAAGCGACCGTTGTTTCTTCAGTTGGCCCTAAAACTTTTTCCACACTCATCATTCGCCATGACATGTGACGTGTCACAATTTGACATTTTTTCATAATTGTTTGCAATATTGAAGACATTAATTGCATTTTTTAGGCATTTAAACATTAGAAAATGATAAACTGATTAAAAAATTACGGAAACTCCTAAAAAAACTTATATGTAGCATATTACGAGTAAAAATGCATTGAGCTATACAAGATAAAAAAATGTATTTGTGCAAAGTCATAACAAAGAAAGGAAAATAGGAAAAACATGTTTGTCGAGTGTTTTATGAAATACACTCGGCAAAGCATTCTGTTTGTTGAGTACCTTAAATTTGACATTCCGCAAACCTACTGAGCTATCGGCGTGCTCCATGCCGGTTTGCAGGGCAAGCCTCCAATGACTCACGCTCTGTGGCTGTCGGATGGTCCCAGATCCTACAGCCATGCCGTCTCCTCTCCTTCTCTCCTTATTCCCTCCGATCTCTCTTCCCTCCCTGTCGTCGTATGGAGATTCATGTGCTCCACACAGTACTCGTCTTCCTGCCATGCCTCTTCCCTCCCGGCCGGCTTCTCGTCCTCCTCGTGGTGTGTCGCCAGCAACAAGCCCTAGCTTGAGCTCCAGAAAGATGCCGACATGAAGATCCAGGAAGCCGGCATGAAGATTTAGGAAGCAACCATCGCAGAAGCCACTACAGTCGCTGAGATGCATCCGGCTCGGTCCACGCGCCACCGATGTCGCTTGCTCGGGTTTTGCTTTTGACTTTCATGGAGGTCATCGCCGCGGTGTCTTCTTTTCTATTTTTGCAAAAATGCTCTGCCGAGTACATACTACATGGTACTCAGCAAACCGCGTGGACACGTGGTTGACACTGTTTGCATCGATTGGCCGCCAGTTGCTTTATATTATCTAGCACCCCGGTTTGACACTCGGAGAAACCCTATTTGCCTGATGGGTGTATGGCGACCATTCTTTGTCGAGTACAACACAAGGTAAAGCCATTGCCGGGTGTAATTTTTTAAAAAATAGTCACGTTTTCAAAGAAAAATGTAAGCTGATTGGAAAAATGTTGAGTTTTCAAAACATGTGCACTTTTAAAAAAACTTGCCATAGTGACTTGGTTCACTATGATAAACCGGGGGTGCTACAGTGTCCAGTCCTTCGCTACACGTGCTGGATCCCTGGTTTGCTACTGTGCGCTAATGGGCCGGCCCACTCAGGCGCTCCCTGTGCGGGAGGCCGACAACCTCACGCTTAATGCATCATATGGGTGCTCTCGGAATCTGTCTGCACGAATGTTATAACTCGCTTACTGCGTTGCAGGTACTCACGCTAGCCTAACAAGTTGATGAAAATGGGCTGGTCCAATAACTAGTACCTAGTGGTTAAGGGAAGCTTCTCTGGACTAGTTCACACAACCTTCCACCTAATTTTGGGAAAGATGAAAGGATCGATATGGTGAATAGCGGCGGGGGGGGGGGGGGGGGGGGGGGGGGGGGGGGGGGGGGGGGGATAGGCAACTAACAATTTTTAGCTTTTCTTTACCAAATTAAACTTAGCATCAAAATAGATTGTCTAGATGAGCAACTAGGTGAGCAACCTATATGATGCAACAACAGCAAACACACAAGCAAGCAAGGGATACAACACAATAAAAGCTTGCACAAGTAAAAGCAAGAGATAACCAAGAGTGGAGACGAGGATGTGTTACCGGAGTTCCTTCCCTTTGAGAGGAAGTACGTCTCCGTTAGAGCGGTGTGGAGACACAATGATCCCCAAGAAGCCACTAGGGCCACTGTATTCTCCTCACGCCCTCACACAATGCGAGATGCCATAATTCCACTATTGGTGCCCTTGAAGGCGGCGACCGAACCTTTACAAACAAGGTTGGGGCTATCTCCACAACTTAATTGGATGCTCCCAACGACACCACGAAGCTTCACCACAATGGAATATGGCTCCGAGGCGACCTCAACCGTCTAGGGTGCTCAAACACCCAAGAGTAACAAGATCTGCAAGGGATTATTGGGGGGAATCAAATTTCTCTTGATGGAAGTGTAGATCGGGGCCTTCTCAACCAATCCCTAGAAAATCAACAAGTTTGATTGGCTAGGGAGAGAGATCGGGCGAAAATGGAGGTTTGAGCAACAATGGAGCTTGGGAAGGGAAGAGGTGGTCTTCTTGGGGAAGAAGACCCCCTTTATATAGTGGGGGAAAAGATCCAACCGTTATCCCCTCTCTCAGCCCGCGGGACGCGGTACTACCGCACACATCCGCGGTACTACCGCAGAGGGCTGCGGTACTACTGTTGTAGGTTGCGGTACTACCGCTTGCGCGACAGAGGCCAGATGAGGGCCTGTTGCACAGGGCAACGAGCGGTACAACCGCGCGCTCCTACGGTACTACCGTAAGGTAGGCATCAACTGGCACAGAAAATGCACGGAAGTAATAAATTACTTATGTTACAACTTCCGCCGAGGTTGGAGTTGTGTAAAAGTCCGGCACGGTGGTACCGGACAGGAGTCGTGGTACTACCACATGAGAGCAGACGTAAAAAATTACATCCGCGCCTACTACCGCATGCGTCAGCGTCAGGGCTGGAGGTAGTGGTACTAGCGCTCACTAGGAGCGGTACTACCGCTGGCCTCTGCGGTACTACCGCTCCTTGAGCAGTACTACCGGACACCACTGAGGCTTTAGCACTTGGCTGCCTTTATCTCGCTGAGACATGGATAAACGGATGGTGCTCCATCGAAGCGAAGGAAAGGTGGTGCAAAGGAACAGATGTGTACGTGTTGATTCCACTCTAACCTTTCCGAAGCGGAACCCATCTTAATAGTACGTCTTTCCTACGACTCAAATCCATCGAAAAGAAACGTAGAGAACAACCGTCTTCGATAGGCTCCGAGGGGCACCGAATCGTCTTGTGCCTAGACATGAGATATCTGAAATACTCAATGCACACGATTAGTCCGCAAATGCATTGTCATCAATCACCAAAACCACTTAGGGAGAAATATGCCCTTACAATCTCCCCCTTTTTGGTGGATTGATGACAATCCGGGATTTGCACATAGAGATATATAATGACCATAAGCAAACCCAAAATCTACAACATGGCAATCCTTGCAACAAGATAAGTGACACTAAGCATGGAAGCAAGGTATAGCAAGTGAACATGAAGATAAGGGCACAAGAAAAAATAATCTCACAAGCTACTAATCATATTCGACAATAAAGGATAAGAGTGATGGCATATGTCTAACACCACATGATAGAATAGGTCTCCTGGTCTCACACGCAAATAACACAAACCAAAGCAACGACAAAGGTTCAACGAAACCAAGGAGACAAATCAAAGAACTCAGAAATCGCAAATCCTACACTCTCTCCCCCTTTGGCATTGAGACACCAAAAAGGCACAGAGGACACCTAAGACACATGTGGTAGCTCCACCTGAAGTGATCACCCAACAATCTCCTCCTATGAAGCAGCAGGAATGGACTCCTCATCTGACTCAACCCACTGATAGCCCTTCTTCTCCATCCAAGCAGGCCTCTGGTGTGATGCTCTTCTCAGACCCACTCGAGATGTGCTCGCCAAGCTTCCTCAAAATCCGCTTGTCGCGCTGGCGACTCTCCTTCTGAGCAACATGAGTCTGGTACTGCCCCTTGGTCTGCATGCAGAACAGAGTCTTCATACTGTCCTTGAGCTTCATAGCCCAAGATGGCTCAGCGGAGGGAGGCTCATACTCCTCATGACTGTCCCCCGCCTCCTCCTCAATCTCATCTTCATCAACATCCATGCGGGCAGCCTCTGCCTCAGCCCGGGTAGTGGTGTTAGCCCACTTGTTCTTCTGTCGCAGCTTAATGGGCTCATGGCGAAACCAGTTGGGAGCATGAAACTCCTCACCCAGAAAGAGCTTCTCCCAAGTCTTCTGAATCTAGAGGTGCAAATAGGGTCCATAGATGGGAACCTTACGATGGAACACAGCAGACCGAAGCTCACACCACATGATGTGAGAAACATCAAGTGGTCCAGGTTGTTGAAGACGCGCATCTTCACAAATCAACATCATGTCCACAAGATATGAATGCACCTTGTCCTTGTCACCCATGCGAGGAAAAAGAGAGTTGCGAAAGATCCGGTGCATGATGTCGAGAAACGGGTTCAGCACATAGGACTTCTTGCCATTGGGTAAAGTCTTCTCAACCAGGAATGGTTGAATCTTGTTCTTGGAAGCAGACTCTAGGTTGGCATGCGGGCGGATACCAACGGGCTCATCTAGCCCCTCATCATGAACGTGCAACAGATCCATGAACTCCTTCCACTCAGCAGTCATCTTCTTTCCATTTGTCATCCAAGTCATGCTCCGCTTCACATCCGAGTGGAAGTGGACAGAAGCAAATAACTGAGCCACAATCTCCGGGTCATAGTCAAGGTGGAACGAGATGATCTCCTCAATACCAAACTGCTCCATCAAATCTAGAGTCTCACCCAAATATGCCTGGTTCTTCCTCAGATGCTCCAGGTCAATCCACTAAACAGGTACGTAGATGTTCTGCTTGGCCTTGATCACATCTAGGAAGATGAGATTTTGTTGCTTGGTCCAAAACAAGTCATTGCGCCTTACTTGTTCCCGAGGCTTGATGTAGGGGTTGAGCTTCCTTCGAAGCTGAAACTCTGCTAGAGGCATGTCTTCCAAGCTGACAACTGGCTCCTTGATCTTGGTGGCTGTTGTCTTGAAGTTGCGTTGCGGGGCATTGGACCCCTCAGGAGCTTCTTGGTTGCGAAGACGCTCTGAGCTCGTATCACAGATGGGATTCGAGCGCCTAGCAACGGAACCGGAGCCACCACCTATGACACACAACGCAAACACACGAGAAGAGCGAGAAGGATTATTGCAAAGACCAAGGCCAATAAACGAAACAAATAGAATGAGATTGGATGTGACAAAACAAAATAATTTTAAGTCAAGCGGTAGTACTGTCACTGGGCGCGGAAGTAGAATTTTACTACTGCTCTGACTGTGGTAGTACTGCTCCGGGTCGGCGCGGTAGTACCGTGCTCAGGGCGGAAGTAAAATTTTACATCAGCGCACCGGACGGTAGTACCGCTCCAGGCGGAGCGGTAGTACCGCACGGGGTGGATCTTGCACGAACGGATCTGAGAACATCCGTAAAGATAAAACGGTACTACCGTTGATCAAAACTACATTGTTGTGTCACACCAAATAGCATATCTACTGCACAAGCACTCTCCAACCATCTCCTCTTGCATAGATTTAGCCAAAAATCACAAGACCAACTCATATTTCCCCCCAAACCTAGATGCAAAATAAAGAGGCAAAGAGAGAAGGACTAGGGGAGATACCGGGGTCCATGCCAAGAGGGCGAGGTGGGGAACGATCCCACCGGTTGAAATGAGAGGAGAGTGGCCGGAGACGGAGATCCGGCGAGGTCCTCTGGCATCGTTCTTGGGTAGGAGAGAGAGAGACATGAGGGGAAGAGATGAATGGGTATGGGGGAGTTGGAACTCCCCCTGCCCGCGCTTAACTCGCACATGGTCTGGACGGCGCGGTAGTACCGCCCGGCCGGTAGTACCGCACTTTGGGCGGTAGTACTGCTCTCCCAGCGGTAGTAAAAATTTACTGGCGCGCTGGAGGCGGTAGTACCATGCCGTGGTCGCAGTTGTGCAAGCACAGGAGCCACCCACCTCCAGCGGTAGTACCGTGGCATTCCACGGTAGTACCGCATACCCAAGAAAGTGCAGGTTTTGGCAAGAGAGAAATAAAAGGGTCTTTGCAATACAAACATGCTAAGGAAATTTGGAAGACACGAAGGCACGAAGATAAATCAAAGAGCTTCAAGCAAAAGGACACACATTAGAGAGCACAAATGAAGCAACTTAACCACGAACAAGGTCCAAAAGGTAAGCAAGGAGAAAACGAGGACCAAACATCGAACCAAAACCTCTCATAAAGAGAGGGCGGTGGCCGGAGCCACCTATGTTTGAATCAATTGGTATGGCACCGTGAAGAATTATCCTTGGGCCCGTGACCAAAACTCATCTTTAAAGCACAAGTGCCATCAAAAATGGCGAATGTGAAAGAGTTGATCGATTTATGCATAATGGGGGGAGGGAGAGTTAATTGAGAGAACAACACTCCCCCTATGTCCATGCCTACACCTACACAAGACAACATGATGAGTATGGTGGGGTGTGCAAAGGTTCAAGCCACATTGCTCAAATCGATGATATTTAGCTCATGCCTTAACTCGCAAAATCTTGCTTCATCCAAAGGCTTCATGAAAATATCTGCAAGGTTATCATGAGTGTTGACATAGTTAAGATCAATCTCCCCTCGCCTAATGTGATCCCGGATGAAGTGATACCGAATCTCAATATGCTTCATCTTGAATTGTTGCACCGGGTTGAGAGAAATCTTGATGGCACTTTCATTGTCACACCGAAGAGGCACTTTGTCACAAATGACACCGTAATCCTTTAAAGTTTGCCTCATCCATAGAAGTTGAGCACAACAACTACCGGCGGCCACATACTCGGCTTCGGTGAAGGAGAGAGACACACAACTTTGCTTCTTAGAAGACCAACTCACCAAAGAGCAACCAAGAAATTGGCATCCTCCGGAAGTTGACTTCCTATCCACTTTGTCTCCCGCCCAATCCGAATCCGAAAATCCCACGAGATTGAAGTTTGCTCCTCTAGGGTACCATAAGCCAAAGTTTGGGGTATGAGCCAAATATCAAAAGATTCGCTTGACCGCCACATAGTGGCTTTCCTTAGGTGAGGCTTGAAACCGTGCACAAATTCCCACACTCAACATGATATCCGGTCTAGATGCACAAAGGTAAAGCAAGGAGCCAATCATAGAACGATATACCTTTTGATCCACCGCTTTACCATTGGGATCAATGTCAAGTTGGCATTTGGTAGGCATTGGTGTAGAAGCCGGCTTGACATCACTCAACTTGAATCTCTTGAGCATGTCCTCAGTGTATTTGGCTTTGTTGATGAAGATTCCTTCTCTTCTTTGTTTGACTTCGAACCCGAGAAAGAAGTTCAACTCTCCCATCATGGACATAGCAAACTCCACGGTCATGAGTGCGGCAAACTCCTCATTGAAAGCTTTGTTAGGAGAACCAAAGATAATATCATCAACATATAGTTGGCATACAAACAACTCCCCTTTGACCTTCTTAGTAAAAAGAGTGGGGTCGACTTTCCCAACTTCAAACCCACGATCTTGCAACAACTCGGTAAGGTCATCATACCACGCACGTGTGGCTTGTTTAAGGCCATAGAGCGCCTTATCGAGTTGGTACACATGATTGGGGAACTTGGGATCCTCAAACCCCGAGGGTTGTTTGACATACACCAACTCATTAAGGGGGCCATTAAGAAAAGCACTTTTCACATCCATTTGTTGCAACTTGAAGTTATGATGAGAAGCATAAGCAAGCAACAAACGAATAGATTCAAGGCGAGCAACGGGAGCAAAGGTTTCACCGTAGTCGATACCCTCGACTTGGGAGTAGCCTTGTGCCACCAGATGAGCCTTGTTGCGAATGACAATCCCGTGAGCATCTTGCTTGTTCTTGAAGATCCATTTGGTTCCAATGACATTATGGTTCTCCTTTGGCCCTGGCACCAATCTCCACACCTTGTTGCGCTCGAAGTTGTTGAGTTCTTCATGCATGGCATTAAGCCAATCCGGATCCTCGAGCGCCTCATAGACCTTTTGGGGTTCAACACAAGAAACAAACGCATGATGTTCACAATAGTTTGCTAATTGTCTACGAGTGCTTACCCCCTTTCTTAAGCTTCCAAGCACATTCTTCATGAGATGCTCTTTGGTAGTGTGCTTGGAAGAAATCTTGGCGGCACGATGCTCCAATTGCTCCTCAAGAGAGAGTTGAGGAGCGGTAACTTGATCAACATGAGCGTCGTCTTGAGCTTGTTCTTGATCTTGAGCTTGCTCTTGATCTTGAACTTGCTTGGTAGAAAGAACATGACCTTGGGCATCAATTGGTGGATCACCACCATCTTGAGGTTGATCTTGCCCTTGATCTTGTTCATTTGGTTGAGGGCCTTCACTTTGTTCTTCGGAAGCGTGTGGGTCTTGGGTTGGTGATGGTTCCACTTGAGTGGAACATTGTCCTTCTCCTTCGGCCACAAGGGGTTCCTCAATGGGTAGGATATGGCCAACACCCATTCTTCTTATGGCTTGTGGAGGAATTTCATCACCTACATCACAAGTACCACTTTGCTCCACTTGGGAGCCGTTATTCTCATCAAACTCCACGTTACACGTCTCCTCAATGGGTCCTGTGGACTTGTTGAGGACACGGTAAGCATGAGAGTTTGTAGCATAACCAACAAATATGCCTTCATGAGCTCTAGCATCAAATTTAGACAAACGAACACCTTTCTTGAGAATGAAACACTTACAACTGAACACCCGGAAGTACTTGAGGTTGGGCTTGTTGCCGGTAAGTATCTCATATGGAGGCTTGTTCAAGCCTTTGCGGAGATAGAGCCGATTGGATGCATGACAAGCGGTGTTGATGGCTTCGGCCCAAAAGTTGTACGGAGACTTGAACTTCGCCATCATGGTCCTTGCCGCATCCATCAATGTCCGGTTCTTCCTATCTGCTACACCATTTTGTTGAGGGGTGTATGGTGCGGAATATTGATGCTTGATCCCCTCATCACTAAGAAACTCATCCAAGGTGTAGTTCTTGAACTCGGTGCCTTTGTCACTTCTTATCATCAGAATTTTTGCATTGTGTTGATGTTGAGCTTCATTTGCAAAGTCGATGATGGTTTGTTGGGTCTCACTCTTTCTCTTGAAGAAATACACCCAAGTGTATCTTGAATAATCATCCACAATTACCAAGCAATACTTTCTACCCCCAAGACTATCAAAGGATGGAGGCCCGAAGAGATCCATGTGAAGGAGCTCCAAATGCCTCGTCGAGTAGATGATAGTCATGGGAGGGTGAGCCTTCTCATGTAGCTTTCCTTCAATACAAGCACTGCAAGCACGATCTTTGGCAAAACTAACATTTGTTAGTCCATGGACATGGTCCCCCTTGAGAAGACTTTGCAAAGATCTCATATTGACGTGGGCTAAACGGCGATCCCAAAGCCATCCCACGTCAACTTTACCCATTAGGCATGTCACGGTCTTAGTGGGTCACTCTGAAAAGTTAATCACATAAAGACCGTTCTCGACATGCCCAACAAAGGCTACTTTAAGAGTCTTGCTCCATAAGAGGGCCACGGAATCAATATCAAAGAAAGTGGTAAAGCCCGTGAGTGCAAGTTGACGAACAAAAAGTAAGTTGTATGCAAGGGACTCAACAAGCATGACTTTCTCGATCGTGAGATCATGAGAAATGACAACCTTGCCAAGACCCAATACCTTAGAAGGTGAGGCATCCCCCCATTCGACATTGGTGGGCATAGATGAAACCTTGTGCACGTCCACCACCAAGTCCTTGCTTCCGGTCATATGATTTGTGGCTCCACTATCGAGCAACCATGATCCCCCGCCGGAAGCAAACACCTACAAGAGATCAATGCCTGGTTTTAGGTACCCATTTTGCAATGGGTCCTTTGATGTTTGCAACAAGGGTCTTAGGAACCAAAATAGACCATTCAATGTACTCATAAGAAGAACCAACAAATTTGTCATAAACATGCCCATCACTAGCATGGCATAACACATAAGAAGGGTTAAAGTCGCCGGCTTTGTTGGAAGGAGTGGCATTGCCCTTCTTGAAACCACCACCCTTCGCATTGTTCTTCTTCTCCTTAGGAGTACCCTCTCCCTCCTTCACAAACGTTTGCTTGAGAGGAGGAGGTTGTTTGATCTTGTCATTCTTCTTCTTCTTCTTGGACTTGGGTGCAAAACCAATCCTCTCCTTGCCCACAACTTCCTTTAGATTGATCAAAAGGTCGTTGAGGTTCTTCTCAACTTGTATGCAAGACACAAGGCCTTTCTCAAGTTGCTCCTTCAACTTGGCATTCTCCTCCACAAGATGCACATGCTCACAACACGGGTTAGTAGCATTTGCATTATCAATTAAAGCCATATGAGGAAATGTGGCTTTGTCCTTGGTTAGCTTCACTTGGACTTGATCATGAGACTCTTTGAGGATAGCATGAACACTCTTCAAGGCCTTGTGAGCCTTGTCAAGTAGATCAAACTTCTCCTTGAGTCTAGCATGGTCAACCCCAAGTTTGGCCTTCTCGGAATTGAGCACATGAGAGACAACAAGAGCATGATCAAGATCTTTCTTTAATTTAGCGTGATCATCGTTGTGTGACTCCTCAAGAGCCAAACGATGACCACGCTCTTCCTCAAGCGCATTAGAGAGATCCGATATCTCATCAGCATAGTCACGACTATGCCCTTCCATCTGAGAGATGGTCTCTTTGTGAGCCTCGATCGTGTCATTGGCTTCACCAAGTCGTTCCAAGAGAGCAATGAAGTGCTTCTTGGTTTTACCTTTGAGCTTACTCATGAAAGAATCAAATTCATTCTCCTCCTCCTTCGCCCCCTCACTTTCATCAATGCAATCCGTCAAGGAAGGATTAGTAGTGATGGTAGTCTTGATGTTGGGGGTTACCTTGTTGGTGGCTTTATCCATGAGGCACTTGGCGGTGATGTTCTCGTTGGGTGAATCGAAGAGGGACACCCGTGGAGTTGTTGCAATGGCAACGGAGGCCATGGCAACCGTCTCACCATCTTCATCATCATCATCCTCATTGTACTCTTCTTGTGCCACCAACCCTTGGGAGGAGTCTTCTTGGTGAAGTTGTTCTTGTTGGGGAAACACTTGGCCTTGTCTTTTCGGATAAGCTTGCCACCATTGTCTTCCCTCTTCTCGTAAGGGCAATCCACAACAAAGTGACTCACATTTCCACAATTATAGCACGTCCTCACACGTTGCTTGCCCTTGGCACCACTTGAGTTGTTCTTGTTGAAGTTGCGCCTTGTGTTCTTCTTGTTGCTCCAAAATTGTCGTGAAGCAAGAGCCATGTGCTCATGATAGGCATATTTGGTGTCTTCGGGGCAACTCTCCTCTTCTTCCTCTTCATCCTCTTCTTCCGCACTAGCCTTGGCCTTCAAAGCAAGCTTGGGTTTCTTTGATCGTTGAGCACGCAACACCGCATTGTCGGCGGTCTTGTCCAAGATCCTCATTGCAACAAACTCATCCAACACTTCACTTGAGGACAAGGCGTGGAAGTCTGGCCTTTGACGGATGATGGAGGACATAGCCTTATGGTAAGGCATCATGGCCTTGAGAAACTTGCGCTTGATCCAATTGTCATCCGTATCCTTGCTCCCATGATCTCGGAGTGAGACCACGAGAGTAGTTAATCTTCGATAAAGCTCTCGAGGTTCTTCATCTTCAATCATGGCAAACTCATCGGCTTCATCTTGCACCACTTCAAAGTTTGAGCGTTGAATGCTTATGCTTCCCTTGTACAAGGAAACACCATGCTCCCATGCTTCCTTGGCCACGGTGAAAGGTCGGAGATGTGCAATATCTTCGGGAGGAATAGCTTCTTGGAGAATGAAGAGAGTGGACTCGTTGAATTGATGATCCGCGGCTTCCCTAGGAGTGAAGTTGCTTGGGTCGTGCGGGTAGAAACCTTGCTCAATAATTCTCCAATGATTAGTAGAACTATGATTTAAATGACGTTTAAAGCGATACACCCATGCGGCAAAATCCTCACTTTTCACAAGCTTAGGAGGAGGACCAACATGATTCATATGCGTGGAGGGAACTGGTCCTCCATTGGTAAGGGGAGGTTCAACATGGGCAAAGATGCCACTCCCACTATTACCACTAGGCAAAGGAACTTGGCCACTACTAGCTTCCCCCTTATTGGAGTTAGCATCCGCCACCTTGTTAGCGGGATAAACCACTTCCAACGGTGTGGTGGATAATTTAAGGTCTTCAAGAAACTCCTTAAACATGCCTTTAAGCTCGGTCATCATGGAGGTTTTCAATGTGTCCAAAGTTGCATTGAACTCCTCACGAGAGACCGAGGATCCCCCATCGGCCGTATACAAGGACGGATTCACACTGGAGTGCTCCACCCCCTCGTCTACTGTGCCAACCATACTCTTTGGACGGTAAAGTCCTTAATAAATAAACAAGGCTCGGATACCAATTGAAAGGATCGATATGGTTGACTAGAGGGGGGGTGAATAGGCAACTAACAATTTTTGGCTTTTCTTTAACATATTAAACTTAGCATAAAAATAGGTTCTCTAGATGAGCAACTAGGTGAGCAACCTATATGATGCGACAACAACAAACACACAACCAAGCAGGGGATACAACACAATAAAAGCTTGCACAAGTAAAGGATAAGAGATAACCAAGAGTGGAGCCAGTGGATGATAATCCACAAGTATAGGGGATCGCAATAGTTTTCGAGGGTAGAGTATTCAACCCAAATTTATTGATTCGACACAAGGGGAGCCAAAGAATATTCTCAAGTATTAGCAGCTGAGTTGTCAATTCAACCACACCTGAAAGACTTAATATCTGCAGCAAAGTATTTAGTAGCAAAGTAGTATGGAAGTAACGGTAACGGTGGCAAAAGTAACGGTAGCAATTTTGTAGCAATCGTAACAGTGGCAACGAAAAAGTAACTTAGCAAAGATCAATATGTGAAAAGCTCGTAGGCAATGGATCAATGATGGTTAATTATTTCGGATGGCATTCATCATGCAACAGTTATAACATAGGGTGACACAGAACTAGCTCCAATTCATCAATATAATGTAGGCATGTATTCCGAATATAGTCATACGTGCTTATGGAAAAGAACTTGCATGACATCTTTTGTCCTACCCTCCCATGGCAGCGGGGTCCTATTGGAAACTAAGGAATATTAAGGCCTCCTTTTAATAGAGAACTGGACAAAAGCATTAGCACTTAGTGAATACATGAACTCCTCAAACTACGGTCATCATCGGGAAGTGTCCCGACTATTGTCACTCCGGGGTTGCCGGATCATAACACGTAGTAGGTGACTATAACTTGCAAGATAGGATCAAGAAAACAAATATATTCATGGAATCATAAAGGGTTCAGATCTGAAATCATGGCACTCGGGCCCTAGTGACAAGCATTAAGCATAGCAAAGTCATAGCAACAACAATCTTAGAACATAGTGGATACTAGGGATCAAACCCTAGCAAAACTAACTCGATTACATGGTAAATCTCATCCAACCCATCACCGTCCAGCAAGCCTACGATGGGATTACTCACGCATGGCGGTGAGCATCATGAAATTGGTGATGGAGGATGGTTGATGATGATGACGGCGACGATTTCCCCTCTTCGGAGCCCCGAACGGACTTCAGATCTGGTCTCCCGAGGAAGAACAGGAGGTGGCTCCGTATCATAAAACATGATGAATCCTTCTCTCTGATTTTTTCTCCCCGAACGTGAATATATGGAGTTCGAGTTGAGGTCGATGGAGGTCCAGGGGGCCCAAAAGGACAGAGGGCGCGCCCCAGGGGGTGGGCGCGCCCCCCACCCTTGTGGACAGGGTGTGGGCCCCCTTTAGTTGATCCTTTTGCCAATATTTTTGTTTATTCCAAAACTGATCTCCATGAAGTTTCAGGTCATTCCGAGAACTTTTATTTCTGCACAAAAATAACACCATGGCAATTCTGCTAAAAACAGCGTCAGTCCGGGTTAGTTCCATTCAAATCATGCAAATTAGAGTCCAAAACAAGGGCAAAAGAGTTTGGAAAAGTAGATACGATGGAGACGTATCAACTCCCCCAAGCTTAATCCATTGCTTGTCCTCAAGCAATTCAGTTGACAAACTGAAAGTGATAAAGAAAAACTTTTACAAACTCTGTTTGATCTTGTTGTTGCAAATATGTATAGCCAGCATTCAGGTTTTCAGCAAAGATTATGAACTAACCATATTCACAATAACATTTTGGTCTCACATTTACTCATATCAATGGCATAATCAACTAGCGAGCAATAATAATAAATCTCGGATGACAACACTTTTTCAAAACAATCATGATATGATATAACAAGATGGTATCTCGCTAGCCCTTTCTGAGACCGCAAAACATAAATGCAGAGCACCACTGAAGATCAAGGACTGACAAGACATTGTAATTCATGGTAAAAGAGATCCAGTCATACTCAATATCAATTAATAGCAAAGCATAAAAATGACAGTGGTGCTCTCTAATTTTGCCTTTTTATAAGAGAATGATGACTCAACATAAAAGTAAATAGATAGGCCCTTCGCAGAGGGAAGCAGGGATTTGCAGAGGTGCCAGAGCTCGAGTTTTTAAAACAGAGATGAATATAATTTTGAGCGATATGGTTTCATTGTCAACATAACGACCAAGAGATCTGAGTATCTTCCATGCTACATACATTATAGGCGGTTCCCAAACAGAATGGTAAAGTTTTTTACTCCCTCTCAACCAACAAGCACACTCCACGGCTGGTCCGAAACAACGGGTACCGTCCATACAAGCAACAATCCTGGGGGAATTTTGTTTTAATTTATTTTGATTTGATTTGATCATGGGACTGGGCATCCCGATTACCAGCCATTTTCTCATGAATGATGAGCGGAGTCCACTCATCGTGAGAATAACCCACCTAGCATGGAAGATATGGACAACCCCCAGTCGCTACATGACCGATTCGGGCATAAAAAATAGATTATCATTTCAAGGTTTAGAGTTTGGCACATGCAAATTTACTTTGAACGGCAGGTAAATACTGCATATTGGAAGGTATGGTGGACTCATATGGAATAACTTTGGGTTTATGGAAGTGGATGCACAAGCAGTATTCCAGCTTATTATAAGTGAAGGCTAGCAAAAGACTGGGGAGCGACCAACTAGAGAGCGACAACAGTCATAAACATGCATTGAGAGTAACCAACATTGAGTGCAAGCATGAGTAGGATATAAATCACCATGAACACAAATATCGTGGAGGCTATGTTGATTTTGTTTCAACTACATGCGTGAACATGTGCCAAGTCAAGCCACTCGAATCATTCAAAGGAGGATACCATCCTATCATACCACATCACAACCATTTTAATAGCATGTTGGCACGCAAGGTAAACAATTATAAACTCCTAGCTAATTAAGCATGGCATGAGTAACTATAATCTCTAATTGTCATTGTAAACATGTTCCATTCATAATGGGCTGAATCAAGAATGATGGACTAATCATATTTACAAAAACAAGATAGGTCGAGTTCATACCAGCTTTTCCTCATCTCAATCATTTCATCATATATCTTCATTATTGCCTTTCACTTGCATGACCGAACGGTGTGGATAATAATAATAGTGCACGTGCATTGGACTAAGCTGGAATCTGCAACCATTTATTCAAAGGAGAAGACAATATAATATGGGCTCTTTGTTAGATCAACAATAATGCATATGAGAGGCACTCAACATTTTCATCGTGGTCTTCTCTCCTCGACCCCCAAAGAAAAGAAAAGAATTTCAAAGAAACATACTGAAATGTTTTTTGGAGTTTTTGTTTTTCTAAAGAAAGTAAAAAAAGAACGAGAAAAACTATCTACACGGGAAAGCTCCCAACAAGTAAAAGAAGAACGAGAAATCTTTTTAGGTTTTCTTTAATACTACAACTAAGCATGGAAAGTAAACTAAGCTACAACTAATTTTTTTTGTTTTTCACAAAGGCTTTTCAAACACACAAGAAGAAAGCGAGAAAAAGAAAATAAACTAAAATGGATAATACAATGAAAAAGTATGAACACCGACAACTAGAATGAGTGTGTGAGCATGAATGTAATGTCGGTGAGAAATACGTACTCCCCCAAGCTTAGGCTTTTGGCCTAAGTTGGTATAGGGCCACCACTGGCCCGGATGATATCCGAAATCGTAGTTGGGGTCGTATTGTGCTGCGGCAGCTACTGCTTGGCGAGATGCCTCCTGGAGGCGAGCAACCTCCGCTATTCTCTCATACTCGTTTGCCTCCTCTCTAGTTATAAAATATCTCCCATTTACCTGAAAGTTAAAGAAGGCAGGAGCAGGAAGGGTAATATGGACGGCACGCCGTCTGTCAAAGATTAGCCGGTACTGGAGGGACTGTTCGTTCCTCTCAAGAAACTGATAACGCATCAAAGCATCATAATCAAGAAAAGCAGGTGGCAACTCCATGTCATTCTCCCTTATGGGTAATCCAAGATAATTAGCTAAACGAGTTGCATAAATCCCACCAAATAAATCTCCCTCTTTAGCATTATGATGTAACCTCCTCGCAATAATAGCCCCCAAGTTATAACGCTTATCACCTAACACCGCACACTTGAGGACACTAAGATCTAGAACGCAAAGGTGGCAATGCTCATGCTTACCATTAATGCATCTAGCTATAAAGAGAGCAAAATAATGTATGGCAGGAAAGTGAATGCTCCCTATGGTAGCTTGTGTGATATTTCTAGTTTCTCCCACAGTGATGCTAGCAAGGAAATCATTGTATTCAGCTTTGTGAGGCTCACTAAGAAGGCCCCATTGTGGGATTTTGCAAGCAGTATTAAAATCTTCAAGGTCCATGGTATATGATTCATCATAAAGATCAAATAAAACAGTATGGGTATTACGCTTAGATGAAAATTCAAACCTCTGCACAAAGGAATCGGTGAGGTAGTAGTATTGTCGGCACTTATCTGACACGAAGTCCTCAAGGCCGGCATTTTGTACGTATGCATCAAACTCATCCTTGAAACCTGCATGAACCATGAATTCATCCGACGGCCATTCACAAGGCTACATTTGAGCTTCCCTTGGTGGTTCAAGGTCCGGCTCACGTATCGCGAGTCTAGGTGCTTGCTTCCTCGAAGAACCACCTTGGTACATTTTCCTAGACATTTTTCATCCTCTGAGAAATTTTTGAAATTTTTAGTGACTCAAAATAAAAGTGAACTAAACTCAACAAAATCGATAGCAACTACTCCTACAAGTGCCTAGAGGCTATATCATGCATCAAAACTACTTTGGACCATATAAATTTGACATGCAAGCTCAAGAACAGGGTCACCACAGCAGCAAAAATTTGCAATAAATAAAGCACTAGAACAAAAACTAATTGGCCCATTGGAGGAGTCATATACCGAAGAACAATCCCCCAAAATAGTTTTGCAAATGGAGCTTTACACAAGAAGATCGAAAATGGCAGCAAAATGAGCAAGAACACGAGTTTGAGCTATGGGATGATTTTTTCTGGAGGAAGACGAAGTGGATGGGTGCTGGAATAAGTGAAGGCGGCCACATGGGACCCACAAGACTGGGGGGGCGCCCAGGGGGGTAGGGCGCACCCTTCGTCCTTGTGGACAGGTGGTGGGTCCCCCTGGTGTGTTCTCAGTGCCAGAAATTCTCAAATATTCTATAAAAAATCATACTAAATTTTCAGGGCATTTGGAGAACTTTTATTTTTGGGTCATTCACGGAAAATTCAAAAAATAGATAGAAAATACTATTTTTGCTTTATTCATTCTAAATAACAGAAAGTAAAAAGTAGGTACAGAAAGTTGCGCCTTCTAAATTCATCCATCTCATGCCCATCAAAAGGAATCCGTTAACAAGGTTTATCTAGTCTTATTAACAAACTTCTTCCAAATGACATGAAACCGGAGAATTTTCGAATAACACTAGGTTACCTCAACGGGGATATGCATGTCCCCAACAATAAGAATATCATATTTCTTTTTGACAGTAGGAAGAGGGAATTCAAAACCTCCAATAGTAATAGTTGAAGTTTTTCCAATAAAGTTGATACTATGAACTTGAGGTTGTTTCTTCGGAAAGTGTACCGTATGCTCATTCCATTAACATGAAAAGTGACATTGCCTTTGTTGCAATCAATAACAGCCCCTGCAGTATTCAAAAAGGGTCTACCAAGGATGATCGACATACTGTCGTCCTCGGGAATATCAAGAATAACAAAGTCCGTTAAGATAGTAACGTTCGCAACCACAACAGGCACATCCTCACAAATACTGATGGGTATAGCAGTTGATTTATCAGCCATTTGCAAAGAGATTTCAGTAGGTGTCAACTTATTCAATTCAAGTCTACAATATAAAGAGAAAGGCATAACACTAACACCGGCTCCAAGATCACATAAAGCAGTTTTAACATAGTTTCTTTTAATGGAGCATGGTATAGTTGGTACCCCTGGATCCCCGAGTTTCTTTGGTATTCCACCCTTAAAAGTGTAATTAGCAAGCATGGTGGAAATTTCAGCCTCCAGTATCTTTCTTTTATTTGTAACAATATCTTTCATATACTTAGCATAAGGAGGCATTTTAAGCAAAGGGCTCAGTTAAACACATATGCAAAAAGATATGTCTAATCATTTCAGCAAAGGGCTCAAAATCCTCATCATCCTTTTTCTTGGATGGCTTAGGAGGAAAGGGCATGGGTTTCTGAACCCATGGTTCTCTTTCTCTACCATGTTTTCTAGCAACAAAGTCTCTCTTATCATAACGTTGATTCTTTGATTGTGGGTTGTCAAGATCAACAGCAGGTTCAATCTCTACATCATTATCATTACTAGGTTGAGCATCAACATGAACATCATCATTAACATTATCACTAGGTTCATGTTCATCACCAGATTGTGTCTCAGCATCAGAAATAGAAATATCATTTGGATTCTCAGGTTTGTCTATGACAGGTTCACTAGAAGTATGCAAAGTCCTATCAGTTTTCTTTTTCTTTTTATTATTAGGACTAGATGCATCAGTATTAATTCTCTGAGAATCTTGCTCAACTCTCTTAGGATGGCCCTCAGGATACAAAGGTTCCTGAGTCATTTTACCACCTCTAGTCAGAACCCTAACAACATTATCATTGTTCTTATTATTCAACTCATTAAGCAAATCATCCTATGCTTTAAGTACTTGTTCTACTTGAGTTGTAACCATGGAAGCATGTTTACTAATAAGCTTAAGATCATTAACAGTTCTACTCATATAATCACCCAAGTAATCAAGCATGTGAGCATTACGTTTCAATTGTCTATTAACATAAGCATTGAAATTTTCTTGTTTAATAATAAAATTATCAAACTCATCCAAGCATTGACTAGCAGACTTATTATGAGGAATATCACCTTCATCAAATCTATAAAGAGAGTTTACCTCTACTACCTGTGTGGGATTATCAAGACCATGTATTTCTTCAATAGGCGGTAAATTCTTAACATCTTCAGCTTTAATACCTTTTTCTTTCATAGATTTCTTTGCCTCTTGCATATCTTTAGGACTGAGAAATAGAATACCTCTTTTCTTTGGAGTTGGCTTAGGAGTTGGTTCAGGAAGTGTCCAATCATTATCATTACTCAATATATTATTCAATAGCAATTCAGCTTGCTCAACAGTTCATTCCCTGAAAATACAACCAGCACAACTATCTAGGTGGTCCCTAGAAGCATCGGTTAGTCCATTATAAAAGATATCAAGTATTTCATTTTTCTTGAGAGGATGATCAGGCAAAGCATTAAGTAATTGGAAAAGCCTCCCCCAAGCTTGTGGGAGACTCTCTTCTTCAGATTGCACAAAGTTAAATATTTCCTGTAAGGCAGCTTGTTTCTTATGAGCAGGGAAATATTTTTGAGAGAAGTAATAAATCATATCTTGGGGACTACGCACACAACCAGGAGTAAGAGAATTAAACCATAACTTAGCATCACCCTTTAACGAGAAAGGAAACAATTTAAGAATATAATAGTAGCGAATTTTTTCCTCATGAGCAAATAGGGTGGCTATATCATTCAGTTTAGTAAGACGTGCCACAACTGTTTCAGATTCATAACCATAGAAGGGATCAGATTCAACCAAAGTAATTAACTCAGGATCGACAGAGAATTCATAATCCTTATCAGTAACAAAGATAGGTGAAGTCGCAAAATTGGGATCATATTTCATTCTAGCATTCAAGGATTTTTCTTTCAGCTTAGCTAGCAATTTCTTAAGATCTTCTCTATCATTGCAAGCAAGAAAGTCTCTAGCAGTTTCTTCATCCATAATATAACCCTCAGGTACAACAGGTAATTCATATCTCGGGGGAGAATCATAATCTTTAGTTTCAATAATATCATCAGTTTCAGCAATTTCATTTTCTCTAACCCTAGCAAGTTGTTCATCAAGAAATTCACCTAGTGCCACAGTATTATCAAGCAAAGCAGTAGTATCATCATTAGCATCATGAATAGCAGAAGTGGCATCATCAATTACTTGAGACATATCAGAATTACTAGCAGGTGTAGGTGTCGCAACCTTACTCAAAATAGAAGGTGAATCAAGTGCAGAGCTACATGGCAGTTCCTTACCTCCCCTCATAGTAGAGGGAAAATTCTAGGTTCTAGTATCTTTCAAATTCATCATAGTGATCAACAGATAGAAATCCCAAGTGACTCAGAGAATAGAGCTATGCTCCTCGGCAACGGCACCAGAAAAAGGTCTTGATAACCCACAAGTATAGGGGATCACAACAGTTTTCGAGGGTAGAGTATTCAACCCAAATTTATTGATTCGACACAAGGGAGCCAAAGAATATTCTCAAGTATTAGCAGCTGAGTTGTCAATTCAACCACACCTGAAAGACTTAATATCTGCAGCAAAGTAGTATGGAAGTAACGGTAACGGTGGCAAAAGTAATAGTAGCAATTTTGTAGCACTCGTAACAGTGGCAACGGAAAAGTAACTTAGCAAAGATCAATATGTGAAAAGCTCATGGGCAATGGATCAATGATGGATAATTATGTCGGATGGCATTCATCATGCAACAGTTATAACATAGGGTGACACAGAACTAGCTCCAATTCATCAATATAATGTAGGCATGTATTCCGAATATAATCATATGTGCGTATGGAAAAGAACTTGCATGACATCTTTTGTCCTACCCTCCCGTGGCAGCGGGGCCCTATTGGAAACTAAGGGATATTAAGACCTCTTTTTAATAGAGAACCGGACCAAAGCATTAGCACTTAGTGAATGAACTCCTCAAACTACGGTCATCACCGGGAAGTGTCCCAACTATTGTCACTCCGGGGTTGCCGGATCATAACACGTAGTAGGTGACTATAACTTGTAAGATAGGATCAAGAACACAAATATATTCATGGAATCATAAAGGGTTCAGATCTGAAATCATGGCACTCGGGCCCTAGTGACAAGCATTAAGCACAGCAAAGTCATAGCAACATCAATCTTAGAACATAGTGGATACTAGGGATCAAACCCTAACAAAACTAACTCGATTACGTGGTAAATTTCATCCAACCCATCACCGTCCAGCAAGCCTACGATGGGATTACTCATGCACGGCGGTGAGCATCATGAAATTTGTGATGGAGGATGGTTGATGATGATGACGGCGACGATTTCCCCTCTCTGGAGCCCCGAACGGACTCCAGATCTGGTCTCCCGAGGAAGAACAGGAGGTGGCGGCGGCTCCGTATCGTAAAACGTAGAGAACAACCGTCTTCGATAGGCTCTGAGGGGCACCGAATCGTCTTGTGCATAGACATGAGATATCTGAAATACTCAGCGCACACGATTAGTCCGCAAATCCATTGTCATCAATCACCAAAACCACTTAGGGAGAAATATGCCCTTACAATCTCCCCCTTTCTGGTGGATTGATGACAATCCGGGATTTGCACATAGAGATATATAATGAGCATAAGCAAACCCAAAATCTACAACAAGGCAATCCTTGCAACAAGATAAGTGACACTAAGCATGGAAGCAAGGTATAGCAAGTGAACATGAAGATAAGGGCACAAGACAAAATAATCTCACAAGCTACTAATCATATTCGACAATAAAGGATAAGAGTGATGGCATATGTCTCACACCATATGATAGAATAGGTCTCCTGGTCTCACACGCAAATAACACAAACCAAATCAATGACGAAGGTTCAACGAAATCAAGGAGACAAATCAAAGAACTTGGAAATCGCAAATCCTACAGTCTCTCCTCCTTTGGCATCAAGACACCAAAAAGGCAGAGAGGACACCTAAGACACAGGTGGTAGCTCCCACTGAAGTGATCACCCAATAATATCCTCCTATGAAGCAGCAGGAATGGACTCCTCATCTGACTCAACCCACTGATAGCCCTTCTTCTCCATCCAAGCTGCCTCCGATGTGACGGTCTTCTCAGACCCACTCGAGACATGCTCGCCAAGCTTCCTCAAAATCCGCTTGTCGCGCTGGCGACTCTCCTTCTGAGCAACTTGAGTCTGGTACTGCCCCTTGGCCTGCATGCAAAACAGAGTCTTCATCCTGTCCTTGAGCTTCGTAGCCCAAGATGGCTCTGCGGTGGGAGGCTCATACTCCTCATGACTGTCCTCCTCCTCCTCCTCCTCCTCAATCTCATCTTCATCAACATCCATGCGGGCAGCCTCTGCCTCGGCCCAGGTAGTTGTGTTAGCCCACTTGTTCTTCTGTCGCAGCTTAATGGGCTCATGGCGAAACTAGTTGGGAGCATGAAACTCCTCACCCGGAAAGATCTTCTTCCAAGTCTTGTGAATCAAGAGGTGCAAATAGGGTCCATAGATGGGAACCTTTCGATGGAACACAGCAGACCGAAGCTCACACCACATGATGTGAGAAACATCAAGTGGTCCAGGTTGTTGAAGACGCGCATCTTCACAAATCAGCATCATGTCCACAAGATATGAATGCACCTTGTCCTTGTCACCCATGCGAGGAAAAAGAGAGTTGCGAAAGATCCGGTGCATGATGTCGAGAAACGGGTTCAACACATAGGACTTCTTGCCATTGGGTAAAGTCTTCTCAACCAGGAATGGTTGAAGCTTGTTCTTGGAAGCAGACTCTGGGTTGACATGCGGGCGGATACCAACGGGCTCATCTAGCCCCTCATCACGAACGTGCAACAGATCCATGAAATCCTACCACTCAGCAGTCATCTTCTTTCCATTTGTCATCCAAGTCATGCTCCGCTTCACATCCGAGTGGAAGTGGACAGAAGCAAAAAACTGAGCCACAATCTTCGGGTCATAGTCAAGGTGGAACGAGATGATCTCCTCAATACCAAACTGCTCCACCAAATCCAGAGGCTCCCCAAAATTTGTTCTGGTTCTTCCTCAGATGCTCCATGTCAATCCACTGAACGGGTACGTAGATGTTCTGCTTGGCCTTGATCACATCTAGGAAGATGAGATTTTGTTGATTAGTCCAAAACAAGTCATTGCCCCTTACTTGTTCCCGAGGCTTGATGTAGGGGTTGAACTTCCTTCGAAGCTGAAACTCTGCTAGAGGCATGTCTTCCAAGCTGACAACTGGCTCCTTGATCTTGGTGGCTGTTGTCTTGAAGTTGTGTTGCGGGGCATTGGACCCCTGAGGAGCTTCTTGGTTGCGAAGACGCTTTATGCTCGTATCACGTATCACGTATGGGATTCGAGCGCCTAGCAACGGAACCGGAGCCACCACCTATGACACACAACGCAAACACATGAGAAGAGCGAGAAGGATTATTGCAAAGACCAAAGCCAATAAACGAAACAAATAGAAATGAGATTGGATGTGACAAAACAAAATAATTTTAAGTCAAGCGGTAGTACTGTCACTGGGCGCGGAAGTAAAATTTTACTACTGCTCTGACCACGGTACTACTGCCCCGGGTCGGCGCCGTAGTACCGTGCTCTGGGCGGAAGTAAAAAATTTCATCCGCGCACCGGGCGGTAGTACCGCTCCAGGCGGAGCGGTAGTACCGCACGAGGTGGATCTTGCATGAACGGATCTGAGAAAATCCGTAAAGATAAAACGGTACTACCGTTGATCAAAACTACGTTGTTGTGTCACACCAAATAGCTTATCTGCTGCACAAGCACTCTCCAACCATCTCCTCTTGCAAAGATTTAGCCAAAAATCACAAAACCAACTCATATTTTCCCCCAAACCTAGATGCAAAATACAGAGGCAAAGAGAGAAGGACTAGGGGAGATACCGGGGTCCATGGCAAGAGGGCGAGGTGTGGAACGATCCCACCGGGTGAAATGAGTGGAGAGTGGCCAGAGACGGAGATCCGGCGAGGTCCTCCGGCGCCGTTCTTTGGTAGGAGATAGAGAGAGACATGAGGGGAAGAGATGAATGGGTATGGGGGAGTTGGAACTCACCCTGCCCGCGCTTAACCCCCACGCGGTCTGGACAGCGCGGTAGTACAGCAGGTCATTGCGGTAGTACCGCCCGGGCGGTAGTACCGCACTTTGGGCGATAGTACTGCTCTTCTAGCGGCAGTAAATTTTTACTGCCGCGCTGGAGGCGGTAGTACCGTGCCGTGGTTGCAGTTGTGCAAGCACAAGAACCACCCACCTCCAATGGTAGTACCGTGGCATTCCACGGTAGTACCGCATAACCAAGAAAGTGCAGGTTTTGCCAAGAGAGAAATAAAAGGGTCATTGCAATACAAACATGCTAAGGAAATTTGGAAGACACGAAGGCACGAAGATAAATCAAAGAGCTTCAAGCAAAAGTACACACATGAGACAGCAAATGAACAAATGAAGCAACTTAGCCACGAACAAGGTCCAAAAGGTAAGCAAGGAGAAAACGAGGACCAAACATCGAACCAAAACCTCTCATGAAGAGAGGGCGGTGGCTGGAGCCACCTATGTTTGAGTCAATTGGTATGGCACCGCGAAGAATACCCTTGGGCCCATGACCAAAACTCGTCTTTGAAGCACAAGTGCCATAAAAAATGGCGAATGTGAAAGAGTTGATCGATTTATGCATAATGGGGGGGGGGAGAGTTCATTGAGAGAACAACACTCCCCCTATGTCCATGCCTACACCTACACAAGACAACATGATGAGTATGGTGGGGTGTGCAAAGGTTCAAGCCACATTGCTCAAATTGATGATATTTAGCTCATGCCTTAACTTGCGAAATCTTGCTTCATCCAAAGGCTTCGTGAAAATATCTACAAGGTTATCATGAGTGTTGACATAGTTAAGATCAATCTCCCCTCGCCTAATGCGATCCCGGATGAAGTGATATCGAATCTCAATATGCTTCGTCTTGAAGTGTTGCACCAGGTTGAGAGAAATCTTGATGGCACTTTCATTGTCACACCAAAGAGGCACTTTGTCACAAATGACACCGTAATCCTTTAAAGTTTGCCTCATCCATAGAAGTTGAGCACAACAAATACCGGCGGCCACATACTCGGCTTCGGTGGAGGAGAGAGACACACAACTTTGCTTCTTAGAAGACCAAGTCACCAAAGAGCAACCAAGAAATTGGCACCCTCCGTAAGTTGACTTCCTATCCACTTTGTCTCCCGCCCAATCCGAATCCGAAAATCCCACGAGATTGAAGTTTGCTCCTCTAGGGTACCATAAGCCAAAGTTTGGGATATGAGCCAAATATCGAAAGATTCGCTTGACTGCCACATACTGGCTCTCCTTAGGTGAGGCTTGAAACTATGCACAAATTCCCACACTCAACATGATATCCGGTCTAGATGCACAAAGGTAAAGCAAGGAGCCAATCATAGAACGATATACCTTTTGATCCACCGCTTTACCATTGGGATCAATGTCAAGTTGGCATTTGGTAGGCATTGGTGTAGAAGCCGGCTTGGCATCACTCAGCTTGAATCTCTTGAGCATGTCTTGAGTGTATTTGGCTTGGTTGATGAAGATTCCTTCTCTTCTTTGTTTGACTTCGAACCTGAGAAAGAACTTCAACTCTCCCATCATGGACATAGCAAACTCCGCGGTCATGAGTGCGGCAAACTCCTCATTGAAAGCTTTGTTAGGAGAACCAAAGATAATATCATCAACATATAGTTGGCATACAAACAACTCCCCTTTGACCTTCTTAGTAAAAAGAGTGGGGTCGACTTTCCCAACTTCAAACCCACGATCTTGCAACAACTCGGTAAGGTCATCATACCACGCACGTGGGGCTTGTTTAAGGCCATAGAGCGCCTTATCGAGTTGGTACACATGATTGAGGAACTTGGGATCCTCAAACCCCGGGGGTTGTTTGACATACACCAACTCATTAAGAGGGCCATTAAGAAACGCACTTTTAACATCCATTTGTTGCAACTTAAAGTTATGATGAGAAGCATAAGCAAGCAACAAAGGAATAGATTCAAGGTGAGCAATGGGAGCAAAGGTTTCACCGTAGACGATACCCTCGACTTGGGAGTAGCCTTGTGCCACCAAAGGAGCCTTGTTGCGAATGACAATCCCGTGAGCATCTTGCTTGTTCTTGAAGATCCATTTGGTTCCAATGACATTATGGTTCTCCTTTGGCCTTAGCACCAATCTCCACACCTTGTTGCGTTCGAAGTTGTTGAGTTCTTCATCCATGGCATTAAGCCAATCCGGATCCTCGAGCGCCTCATAGAACTTTTGGGGTTCAACAGAAGAAACAAACGCATGATGTTCACAATAGTTTGCTAATTTTCTATGAGTGCTTACCCCCTTTCTTAAGCTTCCAAGCACATTCTTCATGAGATGCTCTTTGGTAGTGAGCTTGGAAGCAATCTTGGCGGCACGACGCTCCAATTGCTCCTCAAGAGAGAGTTGAGGAGCGGTAACTTGATCATCATGAGCGTCGTCTTGAGCTGGTTTTTGATCATGAGCTTGCTCTTGATATTGAACTTGCTCGGTAGCAAGAACTTGACCTTTGGCATCAATTGGTGGATCACCACCATCTTGAGGATAATCTTGCCCTTGATCTTGTTCATTTGGTTGAGGGCCTTCACTTTGTTCTTCGGAAGCATGTGGGTCTTGGGTTGGTGATGGTTCCACTTGAGTGGAACATTGTCCTTCTCCTTCGGCCACAAGGGGTTCCTCAATGGGTAGGATATGGCCAACACCCATTCTTCTTATGGCTTGGAGAGGAATTTCATCACCTACATCACAAGTACCACTTTGCTCCACTTGGGAGACGTTATTATCATCAAACTCCACGTTACACGTCCCCTCAATGAGTCCTGTGGACTTGTTGAGGACACGGTAAGCATGAGAGTTTGTAGCATAACGAACAAATATGTCCTCATGACCTCTAGCCTCAAATTTAGACAAACGAACACCTTTCTTGAGAATGAAACACTTACAACCGAACACCCGGAAGTACTTGAGGTTCGGCTTGTTGCCGGTAAGTATCTCATATGGAGTCTTGTTCAAGCCTTTGCGGAGATAGAGCCGATTGGATGCATGACAAGCGGTGTTGACGGCTTCGGCCCAAAAGTTGTACGGAGACTTGAACTTCGCCATCATGGTCATTGCCGCGTCCATCAATGTCAGGTTCTTCCTCTCTGCTACACCATTTTATTGAGGGGTGTATGGTGCGGAATATTGATGCTTGACCCCCTCATCACTAAGAAACTCATCCAAGGTGTAGTTCTTGAACTCGGTGACGTTGTCACTTCTTATCATCAGAATCTTTGCATTGTGTTGACGTTGAGCTTCATTTGCAAAGTCGATGATGGTTTTTTGGGTCTCACTCTTCCTCTTGAAGAAATACACCCAAGTGTATCTTGAATAATCATCCACAATCACTAAGCAATACTTTCTACCCCCAAGACTATCAAAGGATGGAGGCCCAAAGAGATCCATGTGAAGGAGCTCCAAAGGCCTCGTCGAGTAGATGATAGTCGTGGGAGGGTGAGCCTTCTCATGTATGTGGCGCCCCGCCTGATTACCACTGTAGCCAGACGGTCGCCACGCGTACCAGCCCAGGAAATCACTCTGGCATGCGCGTTTACAACAAGTATCATGAACACAGGCATTTCTATTAATAGATATATAAGTCTTACATGAGATATATTACAGAGGTGATGGCAGCGGAAAGGCTCTATCTAAGGCAGCTTGGTCTTGGTGCGGCTCCAATCCACAGGGATCTGACTGGGTTAGTCTCCTAGCCCACGAATGCTCCAGCTCCTCGTCGACGGGCGACGGATCCTTATGTGAACCTGGCCACATTGAAGGCCGATGAGTACTTTTGAATGTACTCGCAAGCAAACCAAACTAACATATACACCAAGCAAAGCACTCCAAGGCATTCAAGCATGTATTTGTTGTTAGAGCATCATTAATTATCATGACATAATATACATATCTAGCAATATTAATCACCATGTTGTGGAAAGATTATCTAGCATGATTAAACATCTAGCAGCATTGATCATCATGTCATAACAGGGTTATCTAGCAAGATAACTACTGAAGTAAAGTAAAGTAAAGCGTATCAAATAAATAATCCATGCTCCGAGTCTTTCAGTCATCTGATCATCTCTAACATAGCCATCCCATTGCTAACATACCATATTTCTGATAACATCTGATGTCTATGCAGGACAGGTTCTTCTACCATTATTATCATCTTATGGTTGACCACCTAGTGAGGTCTAGACAGGCTGTCCAATACCGTGGACACGGCTATTCGAATAGATTTTACACTCTGCAGAGGTTGCGCACTTTACCCACACCATGGAGCACTGACCTCGTGATCCCATTCGGGTGGACCAGCGTTGCTCCAACGAAACCTGCCTGACCCGTGACTCTCCCATCGTACCACCGGCAATCATCCTCCCCCAGAGTCAAGCCCTGGGTGGCCCCTGTGTCCTCGTGACACCTGCCACCGTCATGGCCAAACTAAACTGTCCCAAACGGGGACGGGTACCCAAACAACTCAACTGGGCTCACAGGGTTATCGCCGCCTACCTGATCAGGGTAGCACGCACGCATAACCCCCCCTGCATGGAGGTACCGGTGAAAGAGCACGGAGCCAGACCAAGTCAAGGTCGTCCCATACCGGCAAGTGTGGTTGCACCAATAAGCCCGGACAGGTGACTCAAGATCAACTAACTATGTTCAGTTTTAGCGAGTACTTAACCGGCAGGGATATCCATCATGAATAATTTGACCTGGTGTTAACTATGTATGAGGTAACAACTGCATAAGCGTAACAAACTATCTCCGTAGAGCATCACAATAAGTAATTAACGCCGTAATGATAAACATGATCAAGTAATGTAAACGATGAACACAAACCAACAGGAATTTAAGTAGTTCTAGCACGGGCATCATTATTAGGTTAAACACACAAGATTAACATAGAGCAATGCTTTAGGGCATATATCAGATGATCGGCTTGCCTGGGGTCGAAGAATCACTCCGGGAGGAAGTGCGGTGAAGCCGCGGAAGAATTGCCGGAACGGTTCTTTCTCGGAGGGGCTGATAGAGGGCAAGGGCAAAATGGTCATTTTCACAGTGTGGAAACATTGTGAAAGTGATACCATCGGAACGGGCTCGACGAGACGAAGATGTGGGCGTTGGATTTACCTCAATCGGAGCTACGAGTGAAAAGTGGTGAGGGTTTGACTGCAGAAGGACCTTTCTGTAAATAAAACATTTACTATCGGGTCCCTAGCTGACTTTCTGCCGAAAAAGGGGAAAGTGCACTGTGCACTTAGGCTATATGGGCCAAAACTGCCGCAGCTGCTGTTGCTGCTGCATTGGGCCGGCCCAAGGAGAAGACGCCCTTCCCAAATGCGCTTTCGCTATGGAAAGACGGACCCTGGCGAAACCGCCTCCACTTATAGGGGCGGGCCCGTCGGCTGAGCCACTTACAGCCGGGCCCCGCCAACTCCTTCTTCCTCCTCCCTTCTTTCTCTTCCCGGGGCAACAGAGGGCGGCCGATCGCTGGCGTTGCCGCGGCTACAGTGGGCGTGGGATAGCGGGGATGGCGGGGATGGAAGCGGCGCTCCATGCCGCACCGGTGGGTACCCGTGGCGGTGGCAGAGGGGCTCTGTAGCAGCCGGGCGGTGGTGGGGCGGAGCATGGTTACTGGTGGAGCTCGGGGTCACGGCCCTGGTCCGCTCCGGCGCAAAATAGAGAGCGGGGAGATGCCCGGAGGGTGGTGGTGGTCGGCTGCGGTGGCTAGGAGGAGAGGAGGGGCCGGAGGCGAGCGAATTTAGGCGGGGAAAGTGGCGGAGCTTGCCGGCGATGTGCGGGCATGGGAGCTCTCTGAGCTCAAATGAAAGGTAGGGCGGGGTGCTAGGGGGTAGAGGAGGGACTAGAGGTGCCGTGGGTGCTCGAAGAGGGCTCGGCCATGGCTATTTATAGCCGGCCGAGACAAGGCGATGAGGACGGCCGCCATGGCGCCCTTATCCCTTCACTGGCGCTTCCGGTGAGCTGGCCTTGGACGTGCACGGCGCCGATCTGATGTGGGCAGAGCGAGGGGACGACTCAGGGAGGAAGGAGCAAGAGAGGGAGGTGACATCTCGAAGGTCACGGGCAGACAGAACTGCGGCGGAGCTCGTCGTGGCGTGAGGAAGACGATAGGTGAGGGGAGAAGGGTCTGGAGAGGAGCAGGTGGACACCGCGGAGCCGCTGGACATGCTCAAACAAGCGAGGGCCGGTCGGAGGAGACGGCACGGAGACGACAGAGGTGCAGAGCGTCGTTTCTGCGGGGACATTGCGTGGTCACCACGGGTGCCACGTGCTCTGGAGCGTGTTAGCTCGTCACACCTTGTCAAACAGGTAGATCACTGCTCAAATAGGTGAAAGAGGTGGCTAGAACCAACTAGGTGGCTCTGAGGTGAGTGAACCTTGCTAAAAAAGATTTTAACAGCAAACTTTGGTGGACTTTTGTGGAGAAATGGATGAAGGTGAGGAGCTGAGACCTTGTCAAAATGAAATTGGGTAGGAAGGACTATATTCTGGCAAATTTTGAAGGCATTTGGACAAGATTTGAATGCACTTCCTTTGAAATGTTAAATCTGGTCCAGAAAATGAATCTTGAAGTAGCACTCGTCTGGCTTGATGAAATGAGCTGAGTTTTAGTGGAGGGAGGTTATTTGAACATACGAAGGTACTGGAAAAGTTTCAGCTATTTGGAAATGCCTATATGGTACTTCCTTCACAGAGCTTCAGTTTGGACAGAAACTTCAGAAAATTGCTGTGGATGAATGGATAGATGGATTGAGTTGGTTTTTGGTTTTCATGAGTGATTTAGCAATGTGAATCACCATGAAAAATTTCAGCTCAAATAGAGCAAGGGTTCAAGCACTTCCTTTGCAAACGGAACATCTGGAAAGAATTTGCAAATGGATGTTGTGCTCAAAATTTAATGGGTGGAACTTGGGTTATTGATGGAAATGGTGAAGATATGGGTAGTTTAAGCTCCACAAATTATTTGGGATTTTTCTTGGCTACCAAAATGGTAGTTCGTTTTGAAAGTGCCCAAAATGCAATATTGACATTAAATAGGAAAAAGCAATTTCCCCTATTTAAGTATGGCCAGTATTTTTTTATGGGATCTTAATATGATCACCAAGAATATCTACACAAGTTTTCATGAACTTTGGAGATGGATAGATATTTTCCTGGATTTAATTCCTTTAACTAGCAAAAAAGGAATTAATTATAAATGAAAAATATTGCAAATGACTTGGCAATATTTTTGCATATCCAGGGTTTATAGATAAAGGATGATCACTGGGAAATGTTTGGGAGTCAACAGATCAAAGAAAATTGAGGTTCCTTTGTAACTGAGAGGATCAGGGTTTCCCTTCCGGCAACTCGGAAGGTAGGGTTTCGGCGGCAAATTCCTGAGAGTAGATTTTGGGTGGCAAGGCTGGTCTGGAGAGAATCTCTGGTTGGATAGGAAAGGCAAGGCTATATGACCATCTTCATATTCCCAGGAGCAAGAGAATTCCGATAACACTGAGAAAAAGACGGGAGTCAAATCCTGCGACGGAAAAAAAACAGGGAGCGGAAACCAGGGTGTTACAAACCTAACCCCCTTAAGAAAATCTCGTCCTCGAGATTTCCGGCCTTACCTCCCGGGGAAGGGGGCTTACCTGTGTGCAACTTGGATCCATCAGCGATCTTGTCTTTACCTCAGTCATCGCTCCGTTGCCGAGTCATTCTGATTCCTCGAGTTGTTCTGCTGCTAGCATAGGGCTTCCTTTCGCAGGCGTAGTGTCGCCGTGCTGATGTGATCCTTGTACTTTTGTAACCCTATCCACAGTAACGAAGAGCTGATTCGTCCTATGCCAGCGGTGCAGTACTCCAGAAGACTTGGCTGGAATACGGGGCCTTTTAACTGCCTCTTCTGATGGACCAAGTGTTGTCTCTGCACATAGTTTCCTTGAATCCTTCTCATTCCTGTTAGGTGTACCTTTTGTCCTGGTAGTGGTGTAGCGGTAATTTCAACAAACAGCTTAGTTTCCGTGGTCAGGAAGCAACTGCTTTGGATTTTATTGCGATACTTTGTACTTTTACTGTCGTGGGTAAGACATCATGTCCTGGTACCAGGCCCACGTGCTCATATGGCCTTGATGGCTAGAGGTGACTTTCTCTTTGCCATGTCAAAATGCTCAGTCTGGCTGTGGGTTCTATGCTGATGTTTCCTTCTGCCCTTATGCATTCGAGCATTGTCCTTAGGTGATTCGCAATTCAAGGAACAATATAACCGAGCTATTACTGCTATACCCTCAACTGAAATATCAGGCGTGCTCACAAAGTAATCATAGACGGTAATTTCTTGTTCCAATCATGTCATGGTGTCTATGAGCTGTTGGTGCTAATGTGCTTTGAGATATTTCATCTGAATGTGTTGTTTCCAATTTCGTCACTTGTGGAAAGGACTCTGTCATATATAGCCTCTTGCTATGACCATGGAGTTGAGCATAGGACTACAGAGGCTAAACATAGTATCACTATCATCCGGTGTATCTTTCGGAGTATAGCCTCTTGTCTTGGTTGATGGCCCGTATTTAGGGTGAGTATGACATGCTGGCTGCATTGTTGAGGCCGTATATGAAAGAGTCTGACAAGGATCTGTAATACCACTCTGTCCGTGAAACTGTATATTGTGACCATCACGGAGGTTGTTCATCCTCAACTTCTTTGTTCTTGAGAATTCCTTTGATGGCCTGTCATGACCTGCCAATACGGCTTCCTGATTGTTTTCCCGACTTGCTGGGCTTGTTCTCACAATTTACTCTTGCATACCTCGTAGGGGTTGCTGTGCTTATATTCTTTTTTGAACTATGGGGCCAATGTTTCTCTGGACACAGTCATTCCCGTGTACGAGTGGCTCGCATGAACTGATCCACTGGACTTCATGCTCACAACATATGCAGGTGCAGGATAAATCCTTTCATAATCACTGAGTTCTGAGGCGGACGTGTGCCCAGACTAGTTCGTGCTCCTGACAAGCTTGTTGTAGGCACTATAAGAAGGCTGAATTCCTTATGCTCGAAGCTTCTGCCGGGGTAGCGTGCTGAAGAAGGCTGGGTATCGTGCTTCAGAAGTTTCCTTCATCATGTGGCTTGCTGCGGAAAGTCGGGTGTCTTATGTGGGAAGCCTTTCGCGGTAGCATGCTATGGAAGATGGGAGTGCCGTATCCCAAAGGATTTTCTCACCAAGTGGCATACCAAGGAAGATTGGCAACCTGGCGTCGTAAGCTTCTCTCGGTAACTTGTGGAGAAAGGTTGGTTCCTTATACCAGAAGCCTTGTGTACACCATCAGATTTATGGCCGATTCTGGCTTCTTTCCGAAGTATCCAGAGTTTACTCCATGGCGGAGCCAAAACTTGACATAGGCCATACCTTGACTGAGGATATTCCATTGATCACACACATCGCTTGCCCATCTGCTGGTCTGCTCATTGCCACTGTAAAGGTTGCAAAACTGATGCAGACTTCATGTTGATAACTAATTCGGAATACCCTTTGCATTCAAACCAAGGGTTGCCGATAAGTAGTTGACAGATAATTCCATTCGGTTCAGCTGAGTTTCCCATCATGTTAGGTGCTCCTTGATTCTGGATGATTGGAAGCTCAGTGATTCTGGATAGCCGTGAATGCATCCATATTCTTTGCAAACCTTGTCATAGTGCCCAGAAGATTTTGTATTTGCACCCGTGAATTCCAAAATTTACTTTGAAATTTGTACAAATATACCGGAGTTAGTTGCTGCTCTTGGCACCTTCACATTCTTGAAATATGTCTTCGGTGGGTAGTAAATGATTCTTGAGTCCGTTGAGGAAAGACTCGGTTCATTCCTGGTAGCTCATCTGACTGCTTCTTAGGCGTGATCTGAGGTCAATCTTCTCAGGTATATTCTAGCCTTGTCTGTTGCACACAGATTTTGCTTCTGGCCCATCCTTCATTCTTGACAGATCCGGTGTTGCTATTCTGAATATCAGGCAATTGACTTGTCTTGACTCTTGCTGAATTTGGATTATTGGGTATTATCCAAGTTGTATACTAGTCTTCTTGATGGCACTTGCGGATGGATCCAGTCGGAGCGAAGAAACGGAACCGAGAAAAGAAAGAAAAATCCCAAAACCCAAAAGGCAAATAAAGCTCAAATATTGCGGACCTTACACATGTGGCCGAAGATTCACTAGTATAATTAGTATAGCGCACTCGATGCACCTCTAAGGATTTAGAAGCAAAAACACACAGTGCTCCTGGTAGCAATGGTGTCAAGCTTCTACTACTTCCCGCGGGAAAATCAAACTCGGCACTTGACCATAGCCGAAGTGGCTTAGTCACGATCCTAAGGTTGTCGGGGAAAAGATAGAATTTATAAGCGTTTCCCAAAGGAAACTAGAGTTAAGGAGAGAAATGCCATGGTTAGCAATCAAGGTAAGGATATCTGGTTTACCTAGGGGTTCAGGGCTCATGGGTCGTTGCCAGGTGCGAGTATTTTATACCGCAGGCAAAGGCCACGAGAGTTGGGGTCTGATGGAGCCAAAAACCTAGGGGCGTTGCCTTATGATCAATAGTAGCCGTGCCTGTTGGCAAAAGATGGCCGAAATCCATCTGGGCATTCCACTGAGCACAAGACAATGAAGTCTAGCTAGGGTAACCTATAGTCAGCCTGGTTGCTCTGATACCATCCGTTGTGGCGCCCCGCCTGATTACCACTGTAGCCAGACGGTCGCCACGCATACCAGCCCAGGAAATCACTCTGGCATGCGCGTTTACAACAAGTATCATGAACACAGGCATTTCTATTAATAGATATATAAGTCTTACATGAGATATATTACAGAGGTGATGGCAGCGGAAAGGCTCTATCTAAGGCAGCTTGGTCTTGGTGTGGCTCCAATCCACAGGGATCTGACTGGGTTACTCTCCTAGCCCACGAACGCTCCAGCTCCTCGTCGACGGGCGACGTATCCTTATGTGAACCTGGCCACATTGAAGGCCGCTGAGTACTTTTGAATGTACTCGCAAGCAAACCAAACTAACATATACACCAAGCAAAGCACTCCATGGCATTCAAGCATGTATTTGTTGTTAGAGCATCATTAATTATCATGACATAATATACCTATCAAGCAATATTAATCACCATGTTGTGGCAAGATTATCTAGCATGATTAAACATCTAGCAGCATTGATCATCATGTCATAATAGGGTTATCTAGCAAGATAACTACTGAAGTGAAGTAAAGTAAAGCATATCAAATAAATAATCCATGCTCCGACATTCTCATGATCCAATCTAAAACTGATTCAAGTCCAATCCAAGTCTTTCAGTCATCTGACCATCTCTTCCATAGCCATCCCATGGCTAACATACCATATTTCAGACAACATCTGATGTCTATGCAGGACAGGTTCTTCTACCATTATTATCATCTTACGGTTGACCACCTAGTGAGGTCTGGACGGGCTGTCCAATACCGTGGTCACGGCTATTCGAATAGATTTTACACTCTGCAGAGGTTGTGCACTTTACCCACACCATGGAGCACTGACCTCGTGATCCCATTCGGGTGGACCAGCGTTGCTCCAACGAAACCTGCCTGACCCGTGAGTCTCCCATCGTACCACCAGCAATCATCCTCCCCCGGAGACAAGCCCTGGGTGGCCCCTGTGTCCTCGTGACACCTGCCACCATCGTGGCCAAACTAAACTGTCCCAAACGGAGACGGGTACCCAAACAACTCAACTGGGCTCACAGGGTTATCGCCGCCTACCTGATCAGGGTAGCACGCACGCATAACCCCCCCTGCATGGAGGTACCGGTGAAAGAGCACGGAGCCAGACCAAGTCAAGGCCGTCCCATTCCGGCAAGTGTGGTTGCACCAATAAGCCCGGACAGGTGACTCAAGATCAACTAACTATGTTCAGTTTTAGCGAGTACTTAACCGGCAGGGATATCCATCATGAATAACTTGACCTGGTGTTAACTTTGTATGAGGTAACAACTGCATAAGCGTAACAAACTATCTCCGTAGAGCATCATAATAAGTCATTAACGCCGTAATGATAAACATGATCAAGTAATGTAAACGATGAACACAAACCAATAGGAATTTAAGTAGTTCTAGCACGGGCATCATTATTAGAATAAACACACAAGATTAACATAGAGCAATGCTTTAGGGCATATATCAGATGGTCGGCTTGCCTGGGGTCGAAGAATCACTCCGGGAGGAAGTGCGGTGAAGCCGCGGAAGAATTGCCGGAACGGTTCTTTCTCGGAGGGGGCTGACAGAGGGCAAGGGCAAAATGGTCATTTTCACAGTGTGGAAACATTGTGAAAGTGATACCATCGGAACGGGCTCGACGAGACGAAGATGTGGGCGTTGGATTTACCTGAGTCGGAGCTACGAGTGAAAAGTGGTGAGGGTTTGACTGCAGAAGGACCTTTCTATAAATAAAACATTTACTATCGGGTCCCTAGCGGACTTTCTGCCGAATAAGGGGAAAGTGCACTGTGCACTTAGGCTATACGGGCCGAAACTGCCGCAGCTACTGTTGCTGCTGCATTGGGCCAGCCCATGGAGAAGGCGCCCTTCCCAAATGCGCTTTCGCTGCGGAAAGACGGGCCCTGGCGAAACCGCCTCCACTTATAGGGGCGGGCCCGTCGGCTGAGCCACTTACAGCCGGGCCCCGCCAACTCCTTCTTCCTCCTCC
Organism: Thinopyrum elongatum; assembly: GCA_011799875.1. Lineage (NCBI taxonomy): Eukaryota > Viridiplantae > Streptophyta > Magnoliopsida > Poales > Poaceae > Thinopyrum > Thinopyrum elongatum. The sequence goes on from CM022298.1 coordinate 21,483,271, forward strand.
CTTCTTTCTCTTCCCGGGGCAACAGAGGGCGGCCGATCGCCGGCGTTGCCGCGGCTCAAGTGGGCGTGGGCTCGCGGGGATGGCGGGGTGCTAGGGGGTAGAGGAGGGACTAGAGGTGCCGTGGGTGCTCGAAGAGGGCTTGGCCATGGCTATTTATAGCCGGCCGAGACAAGGCGATGAGGACGGCCGCCATGGCGCCCTTATCCCTTCACTAGCGCTTCCGGTGAGCTGGCCTTGGACGTGCACGGCGCCGACCTGACATGGGCAGAGCGAGGGGACGACTCAGGGAGGAAGGAGCCAGAGAGGGAGGTGACATCTCGAAGGTCACGGGCGGACAGAACTGCGGCGGAGCTCGTCGTGGCGCGAGGAAGACGATATGGGAGGGGAGAAGGGTCTGGAGAGGAGTAGGTGGACGTCGCCGAGCCGCTGGACATGCTCAAACAAGTGAGGGCCGGTCGGAGTTGACGGCATGGAGGCGACAGAGGCGCAGAGCGCCGTTTCTGCGTGGACATTGCGTGGTCACCACAGGTGCCACGTGCTCTGGAGCGCGTCTGCTCGTCACACCTTGTCAAATAGGTAGATCACAGCTCAAATAGGTGAAAGAGGTGGCTAGAACCAACTAGGTGGCTCTGAGGTGAGTGAACCTTGCTGAAAAAGATTTTAACAGCAAACTTTGGTGGACTTTTGTGGAGAAATGGATGAAGGTGAGGAGCTGGGACCTTGTCAAAATGAAATAGGGTAGGAAGGACTATATTCTGGCAAATTTTGAAGGCATTTGTACAAGATTTGAATGCACTTCCTTTGAAATGTTAAATCTGGTCCAGAAAATGAATCTTGAAGTAGCACTCGTCTGGCTTGATGAAATGAGCTGAGTTTTAGTGGAGGGAGGTTATTTGAACATACGAAGGTAGTGGAAAAGTTCCAGCTCATTTGGAAATGCCTATATGGTACTTCCTTCACAGAGCTTCAGTTTGGACAGAAACTTCAGAAAATTGTTGTGGATGAATGGATAGATGGATTGAACTGGTTTTTGGTTTTCATGAGTTATTTAGCAATGTGAATCACCATGAAAAATTTCAGCTCAAATAGAGCACGGGTTCAAGCACTTCCTTTGCAAACTGAATGTCTGGACAGAATTTGCAAATGGATGTTGTGCTCAAAATTTAATGGGTGGAACTTTGGTTATTGATGGAAATGGTGAAGATATGGGTAGTTTAAGCTCCACAAATTATTTCGGATTTTTCCTGGCTACCAAAATGGTAGTTCCTTTAGAAAGTGCCCAAAATGCAATATTGACATTAAATAGGAAAAGGCAATTTCCCCTATTTAATTATGGCCAATATTTTTTTATGGGAGCTTAATATGATCACCAAGAATATCTACACTAGTTTTCAAGAACTTTGGAGATGTACAGATATTTTCCTGGATTTAATTCCTTTAACTGGCAGAAAAAGGAATTAATTATAAATGAAAAATATTGCAAATGACTTGGCAATATTTATGCATATCCAGGGTTTATAGATAAAGGATGATCACTGGGAAAAGTTTGGGAGTCAACAGATCAAAGAAAATTGAGGTTCCTTTGTAACTGAGAGGATTAGGGTTTCCCTTCCAGCAACTCGGAAGGTAGGGTTTCGGTGGCAAAATCCTGAGAGTAGATCTTGGGTGGCAAGGCTGGTCTGGAGAGAATCTCTGGTTGGATAGGAAAGGCAAGGCTATATGACCATCTTTATATTCCCATGAGCAAGAGAATTCCGATAACACCGAGAAAAAGACGGGAGTCAAATCCAGCGAAGGAAAAAAACAGGGAGCGGAAACCAGGGTGTTACAATGTAGCTTTCCTTGGATACAAGCACTGCAAGCACGATCTTTGGCAAAACTAACATTTGTTAGTCCACGGACATGGTCCCCCTTGAGAAGACTTTGCAAAGATCTCATATTGACGTGGGAAAAACGGCGATGCCAAAACCATCCCACGTCAACTTTAGCCATTAGGCATGTCGCGGTCTTAGTGGGTCGCTCCAAAAAGTTAATCACATAAAGACCATTCTCGACATGCCCAACTGAAAATGCGTTATATCGACTAGAGGCGGGGTGAATAGGCGATTTTTACAAATTCATCACTGAGGAATTTCAAGGTGAGGAAATTCCTAAGCAACGAACTACTTAGCAGCGGAATAAGTACTCAGATGCAAACATAACATGGCATAAGAACAGTCATCATGTTGAAATGAAATAGGCACAGAGTACAGGCAGCGTGAAACACAGGATAAGCAGCTGGAAGACTATGTGACTGAAGAAATAGGATTGAGGAAATTGAGAAAGTGTTTAGTCAAAGTCTTCACACAGTAACGATCAAGTAAATCAACACAAGAATGAGGAAATGAAAGAGATGAGGAAATAGAACTAGTAGCTCGGTGAAGACAATGATTTGGTAGACCAGTTCCAACTGCTGTGACAGTTGTACATCTGGTTGGAGTGGCTTGGTATTTAAACCTGAGGACACACAGTCCTCACCGTATTCTCCTTGAGCTAAGGTCACACAGACCTCGCCCAATCACTCGTGGTAAGTCTTCGGGTGACTTCCAAACCTTCACAGACTCGGTCACTCGGCGATCCACAATTTCCTCTTGGATGCTCTAGACCATGGCGCCTAACCGTCTGGAGGATGCACAGTCCTCAAAGGTAACAAGCGTCGGTTCCACACAGGAACAATCTCTTCAGTGATGCTCAATCACTTTGGATTTGTAGGTGTTTGGGTTTTTGGGTTTTTCCTCACTTGATGATTTTCGCTCAAAGTCCTCGGTGGATGGGATGCTCTAAATGACAAGTGTCAATCTATCTCTCAGAGCAGCCAACTAGCTAGTGGTTGTAGGGGGCGGCTATTTATAGCCTAGGGAGCAGCCCGACATGATAAGACATAAATGCCCTTCAATGATATGACCGTTTGGTGGGTAGGATATTTGGACAGCTGGCGCGTAGCACCGCAATGGTCGGAAAATTGCGTATCAAATTCCTCAGGGCTATCATGTTCCTCACTTGTAGGCAATCCGCACTGGCGAATTCCTAACTCCTCAGTCAGAACAAATTCCTCAGAGAACAGAAGAACTTCGTCTCTGTCACTGAAGAAATTGACTGAACTGTATGAAATTTCCAATGGCTTCACTCGAAATGATTGGGTAGGTGTAGGATTTTGAGATGAGCATCACTTGGAAACTTTTCCTTAGTTTTACCTCGACCCCCTTTAACAGTAGGGTGTTTCCTATGACTCAAGAAGAAGAAAATGAAACTAAGAAAACAAAAGTCTTCACGCTTCATAATCCTCGCATGAATATCAAGTCTTCAGGGTCACACCAATTCCTTCACTTTCAAAGTCTTCAAGAAAACCAAAGTCTTGAGTTGAAGACATTCATTTTTAGGGGTCGACTTTCATCGTAAATATCAAACTCCTCATAGACTTATAGACCTGTGTACACTCACAAACGCATTAGTCCCTTAACCTATTAGTCTTCAATACACCAAAATCACTAAGGGGCACTTATGCACTTACAATCTCCCCCTTTTTGGTGATTGATGACAATATAGGTTAAGTTTTCAACAGGGATAAACATATGAAGTGTAAATACTGATATTGAGGAATTTGATTGCAAGATATAGAAGAACTCCCCCTGAAGATGTGCATATTTGAGGAATTTGCTTTGAATAGCAAATGCACATTGTAGAGTAATATCATGGAGATCTCCTCCTATATCTTGTAATTCATACACGCATTTAATCATATGATATGAAGAATTGAAATGCATGATGAAATATGGTGTCTGACGAAATTCAGCATGCGTGCATTAAGGTACTTGAGGAAATAAGCATGCAGAAAGCAGTTCAAAAGTATCAGACCACCATAGGACTTAAGTTTACAACTCGATCCAACAAATACTTCGGAAGAACGAGAGTTGTAACTTAGCAAAAAACGCCCATATATATAGACCCGCTTGAAGACTAACTCAAATTTCTCCCCCTTTGTCATCGAATGACCAAAAGGGACGAAAAATGAGGACTAACGCCCCTGAAGAATATAATCATGATGTCGATGGAGGAGCGCCAGCGTTGTTGGGGTCGTCCGTTGGAGTAGGGCCTGCCACAGTGTCGTTCAAGTCTTTAGCTTCATCTGTCTCATGCGATGAAGAATATGAACTGGCGACGAGCTGAGGAACTTTGACCTTCTTGAACTTCTTCGAAGGTGGCTGAGACCAGTCAAAGTCCTGTTGAAAGCCCATCTCCTTGAGATTTTCAGTACTATAAAGATTCGACAGAATAGCCCAAGTGCGGTCAAAAACTTCATGCAAGTAGTAGTGATTCTTCTTCACAGTATTTTGAGTGACAATCATGTTCTGAAGAATTGCACCAAACTGACGCTTGAAGCACTTGTGATTTCGATCAACTTTCTGATGAAGACTAAGGAGAAGTTCACGATCAGTCACCACCTGCGGAGCTGTGGCTTGAGGATTATGTTCTGAATTTTTGGTGGCAGAATCTTGTGTTGCAGAGTCATCTTTGGTGGAATATGAAGTAGCTTTGCAAAACTGTCCATCCAATGGACGAGTACCTTCATCAATAACTGCAGCCTTGCCCTTCTCATCAGCTGAGGAAATAGTCCGTTTGAGGACTTCAATAGGGGGCAAATAGCTGAGATGATTTTGAAAGTCAGCCTTATAATGAATTGAAAACCTTGATCTGATGAACCTCATGATCCAGGGAGCATAAGGCTTCAACTCAAAGGGTGACAGAGCAGCATTGGCCAAAGTCCTCATGAAGAAATCATGGTAGTTGATAGGAATACCATGAATGATATTGAACAGCAGATTCTTCATAATGCCAACAACCTCTTCGTCATCAGAGTTGTGGCCCTTGATTGGACTGAGGGTTTTGGTCAATATGCGATAAACTGTCCTTGGCACATAGAGCAATTCCTTGACAAGGAATTTGGTCCTTGGAGCTTGGCCTGGCTTCAAAGGCTTCATCAGCACTTGCATCAGATGATCGGATAGCTCAGGTTCAACATAGAGAAGCCTTGCACCTTCAGTGGGAGGACTGACTGGGACGGCATGAAGCAATTCAGAGGCCGGTGCTTTGAAATGAGTATTATCGGTCATCTAGTCCAATACCCATGAATTGACATCATCAACATTTCCAGTAATGTGCAGCGTGGCGAAGAATTGAAGAATGTGTTCTTCATTCCAATCGCAGATGTCGGTGCAGAAGTTGAGTAACCCAGCGTCATGAAGAACACTGAGGACTGGGGTGAAGCAGGGCAGCGATTCCATATCCACATGAGGAATTTGCTTTTGTTCAAAGATCTTGTCCTTATCAAACAACAATGAGGAATAGAAGTTCATCTGGCTAGCAGTCCAGAAGCGCTTGTGACGAAGTCGAGCAGAGTCATAGGGATTGTAGTCAGTGAAGAATATGTGCTCATTGAAGAAATCTTCAGCATTGAACTTCTACTTCTTGGAGTGAGGGTTCTATGGCTTGGGCTGAAGATTAACAGTTGAAGTCTTCACAGCCTCTTGAGGTATAGCCACTGGAGCCACAGGCAGAGGAATTTCAGGAGCAAAGGCATCAGCAGCAGCCTTGGCCTCCATTTCTTCAGAAACATGTACATCAGCACTAGTGGCTGGAACTTCTTCAGGAATAGAATGAAGTAAAGCTTGACGTTCATCAGAGCCCGTATGAATTTCTTCAGTTGGCACAGGGGACTGAGGAACTTGTTGCAGTGGAGTCGTCAGTGGTGAATTGGGGTGATGACTTTCCCAGTAGTCATCATTCAGAATTGGTGTAGTACACCCAATGTCCACATCTTCATCTTCATCATCAATTTCCTCAACACCTGCCTCTTCAGCTGTGAACTGAGGCATGGGCGATGATACTAGCGGAGTTGAAGTGATATTGTCCACATCAATTTCTTCATCTAACTGTTCTGTTGAAGCAGCAGAAGGATGTTCTTCCTCAGATTCACTTGGAATTGCATATTCCTCACCAAAGGGAATAATCTCCTTTGATGGCATGCTTGATATTGGAACATCATCTATAGGATTTGTATAAGAGCTTATCAAAGTCTTCACTTTCTTTGGAGCTGAAGACTCTGAGGAGGCAGATGCTTTCCTTTTCTTCATAGCTGCTCGCTCCGCAGCCTTGGTTTTCTTCGCTTCTGATGCAGAAGGAAGGTTGATACTTTTCATCTGTGATGACTTTGCAGGAGGAGTAGATGAAATTGGTTCAGTTTCTTTAGGCACAACATTGGAGGTTGCCCTGGCATTTTCTTCAGAGACTGGAATTTCTTCATCAGCCCTGGTGCTTTCATTTTCTTCGACAGTCTGATTTTCATCAGCTGTGCTTGCATGTTCTTCAGTAGACTGAGCAGATGTTTCAGTCTGAGGAAATTAGCGTTGCGATGAAGCTGCAACATTTGGAGTGAATCCCTTTGCCATTCTGATGAATCTGACTTTGGCACCTAGCCAATCTGCACGATAAGTGTCAAATTCATCACTGAGTGCTTTGATCTCAGCCTGCATAGTCACAAGTTCTTCAGGAGACAATTTCACAACATTTTTCTTCAGAAAGCGCTCCTTCTTATATTGAGCTTTCTTGACTTGCCTGGCCTTCTCAAATTTCCATTTTTCTTCGGCTATGAAGGCCGTCAACATGTGGCTCTGGCCAGGAGTGAGGTTTAATTCAGGCAAAGGTGTATTTGGATCCTTGTGCCATAGAACGATGAAATCAAGGATCTTCCTTGGATCCAGCATGAGGGGCACAGCACTGTCTTTGGCACTAGCAGCCCTTTATTGTCGATCTCTGATGATCTCAGCTAATTCTTCATCATCAGCTTCATCTTCACTTGACGGAACCTGAAAGGCGACCTGCTTCTTGTGAGGACTTGGCCTTGTGCCTCGTCCAGCAGTGGCCTTTTTCTTCAACAAGGTCGGAGCTGTTGAAGACTGAGGTGGAGCTGAGGAACTTGTAGAGACTCCTGAAGCAATTGAGATTCCAGTAGTCCTTTGGCACGTGGCAAGATGCACAGGTGCTGAGGACTTTGCAGGAGCAGCTGAGGATTTTGCAACTGAGGGAGTTGGAGCTGCTTTTGAAGAAGTTGTTTGAGGATCAGGCCGTGAGGGTTTTGAAGAACCTGGCCGTGAGGGCATTGCAGCTGAGGATCTTGTCTTGACAGCTGGTTTCTTTGTCATAGCCTTCTTAGGCTTGCTAGCAGAGGCCTCAGCAGCGGCAGTAGCAGAATCTTCGTTGAATTTCATCACTGCCTCTTTAGCCATTTTGGCCAGCTTGGCTTGACGCTTAGCCCACTCCTGAGGAAATTCCTCACCTCTTCTGATGCTTGTGGGATCAGCTTCTTGGCCTGGAGCCAAAGGAGGTCTTTGACATGGAGGGTTGACAGCGAATTTCTTCATGTACTTTGGAGTCACATATCGATACTCCCTCCATTCTCTTGCCCATCTCCTCTCAATCTTTTGAATGTGCACTTTGCGCTGATTTTTGTTCTCCTTGCCATGAGTTGCTTCATCAGGAGTACAATATTCATCATAGATGTCATCAGGGATCTTAAAAGCAGTATTTGTTTCTGGCCTCTTTCCTCCCTTCTGAGGTCTTTTACCATCAGCCATTTTCTTCACTTGAGGATTTTGAACAATGGATGTTTCTGAGAAAGTGTGCAACTTATCTTTGAGAAATGCTGCAAATGAGTTAACTTGATGAGAACCTAGTGATTCAGCAGCAGACATGTGTACCTGTGAACAGAATATAGTTGCGAAGAATTTGGAGAGGTTATGTGCGTTCTCAGAAGTTTTTCAAAAGTATCAAGTTTGAGGAATTTGACCAGGGGTGTCTTGAGGAATTTCACTAAGTGTTCTTTGACTTAGGTTCCAGAGTTGTATAGATTGAAAATCCACACAATTGAGCAATCTTGAAGAAAAACGTTGCTTAGAGAAACAGATCAAGAACAGAAGCAAGTTGGTGTTTAAGAACATGAAAGTTGAAGAATAAACACCTTTTGAAGATTTTGTGGAAATCATCAGAATCAACAAGGGTAGTAAAAATAGATTTTATTTACCCTTGACGAAGAACACGACGAACTGAGAGTAGCAGTGGAGAAGCTCGTCCGTTCAGATCTTCCACGCCCTAACTTGGCGATGGAAAACAGCTACGGCGGCAGCGGAGTGAAGATTTCCGCGGTCGGCGTGAGTACGACGGCGACGAGGTCGAGGCAGTGAAGCTCTTCCTCACGGGCGACGATGGAGCGTAGCGGCGGCGCTAGGTTTGAGAACTCGAGCGGGGTAAATGAGATCTGAGGAGGGCGAGGGGTATTTATAGCCGAGGTGAAAAACCGCTCGTCCGAAGAAAATGGATGAACGTGCCCCTGACCCTTCTTATCCTAACGACATGTGTCACACACGTACTGTGAAGTGGAGATCGTGTTAGATCATGGGTGAATAGATAAATCTTATCGAGGGATATGGAACGGTTTGAGCGGCAAAAGCCGAAAATTCAGATAAGAATATTTTAATGTTTCGTTCGCGAATTCTTCAGCTGTCAAGGACACAGTGAAGACTTTGAACGGGTTTCAAATAGAACGCACATGAAGAATTTATGAACAGACTGGATTGAGTTTAGCATAGAGGGGGAACGGGTCCGATCACATTCACTTAGAAGAAAATCAACTTGAAGAATTAGCAATAAGTGAATGCTGTAGAGGACTGAAAACTCAAATATATATATAGTCAATGAAGAATACAGTCGGAAAGAGTGAACACTTTGCAAGGTAGAAGAATTTGAAAATTTGAAGAATTTGCAAAATGAAGAAACACTCAAATTTTGAAGATTTTCAACTTTTTGTGGTGGCGTGACCCACCGTGTAAGAATGGTGATTTCAGACGCCGCGTACAATTGTCGTAGGGCTATGAGAATCAAATTCTTCATTAATTTCTTCACATTTAGAGGGTTAGTCTTCATTGATTGAAGAAAAATGTTTCTTCGTGTGTTGCACATCTAAGTCATCAATTTGCATAAGTGTTAGGATGTGTGTCCTTTTCAAAGGACATTTGAAGATTCTAAGATATTTAGCTCACACCGCAACTTGCTAAATCTCTTCTCATCCAAGGGCTTTGTGAAGATATCGGCTAGCTGTTCTTCAGTCTTCACGTGCTCGATTGAGATGTCGCCCTTCAACACATGTTCTCGAAGAAAATGATGACGAATCTGGATGTGCATTGTCTTTGAGTGCTGAACTAGGTTATGAGCAATTTTGATGGCACTCTCGTTGTCGCAGTAGAGTGGCACATTCTTCACAATGATGCCATAGTCCTTGAGGGTTTGCTTCATCCATAGCAATTGAGCACAGCAAGAACCAGCAGCAATATACTCAGCTTCAGCAGTAGAGAGTGATACACAGTTCTGCTTCTTCGAGGACCAACATACTAAGGATCGTCCGAGGAAATGGCATGTGCCTGATGTTGACTTGCGGTCCACACGATCACCAGCATAGTCTGAGTCAGAATATCCAATGAGATCAAAAGCCGAGCCCTTGGGATACCATAATCCAAGTGTTGGAGTGTGAGCTAGATATCGAAGAATATGCTTCACAGCCTTATGGTGTGATTCCTTCGGTGTAGCTTGAAAACGGGCACACATGCAAACACTAAGCATAATATCTGGCCTAGATGCACATAGATACAGTAAAGAGCCAATCATGGAGCGGTATACCTTTTGATCGAAGTCTATACCATTTTCATCAGTGCATAGATGGCCATTTGTGGGCATAGGGATTTTGACGCCTTTGCATTCTTGCATACAGAATTTCCTCAGAACGTCCTTGAGGTATTTTTCTTGAGAAATGAAGATGCCATTGCGTTGTTGACGAATTTGAAGACCTAAGAAGAATTTTAATTCTCCCATCATGGACATTTGATATTCCTCACTCATCATATAAGCAAATTCATCACTGTAACATTGGTTAGTTTAGCCAAAGATAATATCATCAACATATATTTGGCACACGAATAATTCATCATCATATGTTTTGGTGAAAAGAGTTGGGTCGAGTGAACCGGGTTTGAAGCCTTTCTTCATGAGGAATTCCTTCAGAGTATCATACCACGCCCGAGGGGCCTGCTTGAGGCCATAGAGGGCCTTATTTAGTCTAAAGACTTGATCAGGATGCTTAGGATCTTCAAAAATTGGGGGTTGAGCAACATATACTTCTTCCTCAAGCTTACCATTGAGGAATGCACTTTTCACATCCATTTGATATAAGATGATATTAGGATGGTTAGCATAAGCAAGCAATATGTGAATAGCCTCAAGTCTAGCAACAGGTGAAAAAGTTTCATCGAAATCAATTCCTTCAACCTGTGTAGCCTTGAGCTACAAGATGAGACTTGTTCCTCACCACTAGGCCATTTTCATCTTGTTTTGTTGCGGTAGATCCATTTGGTGCCAATGATATTGTGCTTACGTGGGTCTGGTCGCTTGACAAGCTCCCACACATTGTTCAGCTCAAATTGATGTAATTCCTCTTGCATCGCTTGAATCCATTCAGGCTCCAGAAATGCCTCATCAACTTTGGTGCGCTCTGTGATAGAGACGAAAGCAAAATGCCCACAAAAGTTAGACAAATGTGAAGCTTTTGAGCGAGTAAGAGGACCTGGTGCGTTGATGTCGTTGATGATTCTCTCAATCTGTACTTCATTTGCAACGCGAGGATGAGCAGGTTGGCGACTTTGATTTGGCTCAGCATTTTCTTCAGAGCCATTTTCTTCAGATGCACCAGCATGATTTTCTTCACGATTTGGAATGACTTCTTCAGCAGATTCTTTAGTAGGTACGACATCCTCAGTAGCCTTTAGCTTGATGGATTCCTCAGGAGTCATTTCATCTAGCATAGGAGGTAGGTGCTCTCTTTGCGAGCCATTAGTTTCATCGAACCGCACATCTACAGTTTCAACAACCTTGTTGTGATAGGTGTTGAAGACCCTGTAGGTGTGCGAGTCCTTTCCGTAACCAAGCATAAAACCTTCATGTGCTTTCGGTGCAAATTTAGAAATGTGATGGGGATCTCTAATCTAGCATTTAGCACCGAAGACTTTGAAATAACTCACATTGGGTTTCTTGTCAGTGAGGAGTTCATATGAGGTCTTCTTGAAGAATTTGTGAAGATATACCCTGTTGATGATGTGGCATGCAGTATCAATTGCCTCAGGCCAGAAGCGACGAGGTGTCTTGTATTCATCAAGCATAGTGCGAGCCATCTCAACAAGAGTCCTGTTCTTGCGCTCTACGACGCCATTCTGCTGAGGAGTGTATGGAGCAGATAACTCATGTGTAATACCAAGTTCATCGAGATAGTCATCAAGACTGGTATTCTTGAACTCGGTCCCATTGTCACTACGTATATGCTTGATCTTCACACCGAAATTCGTCGAAGCCCTTGAAGAAAATCGTCTGAAGACTTCTTGCACTTCAGTTTTGTAAGTAATGACATGCACCCATGTGTAACGAGAATAATCATCAACAATGACAAAGCCATATAGAGATGCTGCATTTGTTAGTGTGGCATAATGAGTAGGGCCAAAGAGATCCATATGAAGCAATTCAAAAGGACGAGAGGTGGTCATGATAGTCTTCGAGGGGTGCTTGGCTCTGGTCATCTTTCCAGCCTCACAAGCCCCGCAAAGATGATCTTTGAGGAATTTGACACCCTCAATGCCAATGATGTGCTTCTTCTTCATGAGCGTGTGTAAGTTCCTCATGCCAGCATGACCCAGTCATCGATGCCATAGCCAGCCTTCTGAAGCTTTTGCAAGTAGACAAGTGGCAGGCTGTGGTCCTGCAGAGAAATCAACAATATACAAGTCTCCTCTCCTAAAGCCTTCGAAGACTTTGGAATTGTCAGATTCCATGAGCACTAAGCAACAATATTTGCCAAAGACAACAACCATATCAAGATCACAAAGTATTGAGACAGACATGAGGTTGAATCTGAGGGACTCGACAAGCATGACTTTGTCCATGTGTCGATCCTTTGAGATTGCAACCCTACCTAGACCCAATACCTTGCTTTTGCCTTTGTCTGCGTAGGTAATATGCTTCAAATGTGATGGAGATAAAGGAGTGTTCATCAGTAAGCTCCTGTCACCGGTCATGTGATTAGTGCATCCACTGTCGAGGACCCACTCAGTAGCTTTGGTTAAATCATCCTACAGATGAATTAGTGCATCTTACGAACACATATCTTTAGAGTGAAGAATATGACATCAATTTCATCAGACAGAAATTCATCAGTTAATGCAACATATGTATATATAGTAGTATGAGGACGTGAGAAATGAATGATTCATTTCTTCATGATTAGCTTGCGTCCTTTCAAGCATTTTAGGTCTCAAGAAAATTCTTCAGACGATTTAGTTCGTCTGGAGATCTGACCCTGCATAAGAGGTTAGTTCTTTTTCTTCACCACCCACATCTGGAGGGGTGGCAAAGAGTTCATCATTCTGCGAGCTCCATAAGAGAAAGGTGGCATTGAAGCCAAAGCGCTTCGTTTCACAGGAGAGGGATTAGTATAGGCATATGAGTAAGCAGAGAAATTCTTCGAGGACTTATGAACATAATGATTTGAAGAATAATGCACATAATCAGACCTCTTAGATTTTCCCTGCGAAACAGAAGCGTTAGCATGATGATGATCATATGAGGACTTGGATCCACGTGAGGAATTTGATCCATAAGAGGACTTGGATCCATATGAAGACTTTGGTCCATATAAAGAATTTGATCTGAGGTTCTTATTCTTCACAGGTGGTGTCATGAGGACATTCACCTGAAGACTTTCAAGGCACCTTTTGGGAACCCAGATTTTCTTCATAGGGGGACCATTCCTGCAGTTAGTTCCAACATATCCAGCAAATACTTCACCATTCTGATTTTTGAACAGTTTATAGTTGGAGTCAAATGACTCATCAGATGAATGTGAGAATTCACAAGTAAAGCCAGATAGAGTGGATGGATCTACGGGAGCTCCCTTCGCAGCAACCCATGAGGTTTTGGGATACTGCTCAGATTTCCAGTAGGATCCATCAGCATTGAGTTTCCTCTCAAAGGCAATACCCTCTTTCCTAGGGTTCCTGTTCAAGATCTGCTTTTTGAGCACATCACAAAGAGTCTGATGCCCTTTGAGGCTTTTGTACATGCCTGTCACATACAATTCCTTCAACCCTGCATTTTCGTCAGTGATACGAGTGGTATCCTCAGATGAGGAATTTGTGACCACGGAGATAGTTGAAGAATTTGCAGCAATAGAAGCATTTGAACTTTCAAGTGAAGAATTAGCAGTTTCACGTTCAATGCATTTCAAGCATGGTGGAATAAATTCTTCCTGAGCAGAACTGATCTGTTGAGCAAGTAATGAATCATTTTCCTTCTGAAGATCTTCATGACTCACCCTTAGCTTCTCAAGATCTTGCTTTCTTTGAAAAAATTCATAAGAAAGCTTCTCATGATCGGCTAAGAGAGCTTCATGACGACCTTGATGGTTGTCAAACTTAGACTGTAGTTGCTGAAGATTATCAGTCAGTGTTTGAGTTCGATCCATTTCCTCACCTAACAGGTCATCCCTTTTGTCTAGCATATTTTGAACCTTTTCCAAAGCGTTTTGTTGTTTAACAGCAATATTAGCAAGTTTGGAATAGCTCGGTTTGAGGTTATCATCAGATTCATCCTCACTTGATTCAGAGGAGGGATATTTGAATACCTTAGCACCTTTTGCCATGAAGCAATAGGTGGGAGCATAGTCATCGTTGCCATCATCAGCAGTGTTGGCGAAGCCATTTTCCTCAGTGTTGAAGATGGACTTGCTGACATAAGCAGTAGCGAGGGCTAGGCTCGCCACACCAGAGTCTGACTCCTCAAATGCCTCCTCTTCCTCATGTTCCTCAGATTCAGCTTCAGAGTCCATTTCCTTGCCAATGAATGCCCAAGCCTTCTTGGAACTGCTCTTCTTCTTAGATGAAGACTTTGAAGATTTTGATGATGAGGACTTTGAAGATTTCTTCTTGTTCTTAGAGTCATCTGAACTATCATCCTTGTATTTCTTCTTCTTTGATTCCTTTGCCCACTGAGGACAATCAGTTATGTAGTGACCAGGTTTCTTGCATTTGTGGCAAGTCCTCTTTTTGTAATCACGGGATGAGGAATCTGATCTTGTGTCATCACCTTTTGAAGATTTTACAAAGCAACCACGCCTTGAGAACTTCTAGAATTTCTTCACGAGCATTGCTAGCTCCTGGCTTAGTTCTTCAGGGTCACCAAGGCTGCTATCAGAATCTTCTCCTTCAGATGTGGAAACTGCCTTGGCCTTCAGTGCACGTGATCTTCCATAGCTTGGCCCGTAGAGATCTCTCTTTTCAGCTTGTTGGAATTCATGAGTGTTCAGCCTCTGAAGAATGTCAGCAGGATCAAGTGACTTGTAGTCTCCACATTCCTGAATCATCAGTGCCAGTGTATCGAATGAAGAATCGAGTGACCTCAGCAATTTCTTCACCACCTCATGGTCGGTGATGTCAGTGGCACCCAGTGCTTGAAGCTCGTTTGAAATGTCAGTGAGGCGATCAAAGGTTTGCTGGACATTCTCATTGTCGAGTCTTTTGAAGCTGTTGAAGAGATTGCGAAGAACGTCAACTCGAGAATCATGTTGAGTTGAGATTCCTTCGTTGACCTTGGACAGCCTGTCCTAGATAAGCTTTGCAGACTCCAAAGCACTCACTCTGCCGTACTGTCCTTTGCTCAGATGGCCACATATGATATTCTTCGCTTGAGAGTCGAGTTGCTTGAATCTCTTCACATAAGCAGCGTTCACGGAAGGAGTGACAGAGGGAACGCCTTTTTCCACAACGTACCAGAGATCGTTGTCAATTGCCTCAAGATGCATGCACATCTTATTCTTCCAGTAGGGGTAGTCCGTCCCATCAAAGGTAGGACACCCAGCCGAGACCTTGATCATGCTTGTAGTCTACATAACTAAAACTCCAGGTGGTTAAACCAAAATCACACAGAACAAGGGAGTACCTTGCTCTGATACCAATTGAAAGTGCGTTATATCGACTAGAGGGGGGGTGAATAGGCGATTTTTACAAATTCGTCACTGAGGAATTTCAAGGTGAGGAAATTCCTAAGCAACGAACTACTTAGCACCGGAATAAGGTACTCAGATGCAAACATAACATGGCATAAGAACAGACATCATGATGAAATGAAATAGGCACAGAGTACAGGTAGCATGAAACACAGGATAAGCAGGCTAAAGACTATGTTACTGAAGAAATAGGATTGAGGAAATTGAGAAAGTCTTCAGTCAAAGTCTTCACACAGTAACGATCAAGTAAATCAACACAAGAATGAGGAAATGAAAGAGTTGAGGAAATAGAACTAGTAGCTCGGTGAAGACAATAATTTGGTAGACCAGTTCCAACTGCTGTGACAGTTGTACGTCTGGTTAGAGCGGCTAGGTATTTAAACCTGAGGACACACAGTCCTCACCGTATTCTCCTTGAGCTAAGGTCACACAGACCTCGCCCAATCACTCGTGGTAAGTCTTCGGGTGACTTCCAAACCTTCATAGACTCGGTCACTTGGCGATCCACAATTTCCTCTTGGATGCTCTAGACCATGACGCCTAACCTTCTGGAGGATGCACAGTCCTCAAAGGTAACAAGCGTCGGTTCCACACAGGAACAATCTCTTCAATGATGCTCAATCACTTTGGGTTTGTAGGTGTTTGGGTTTTGGGGTTTTTCCTCACTTGATGATTTTCGCTCAAAGTCCTCGGAGGATCGGATGCTCTAAATGACAAGTGTCAATCTATCTCTCGGAGCAGCCAACCAGCTAGTGGTTGTAGGGGGCGGCTATTTATAGCCTAGGGAGCAGCCTGACATGATAAGACATAAATGCCCTTCAATGATATGACCGTTAGGTGGGTAGGATATTTGGACAGCTGGCACGTAGCACAGCAACGGTCGGAAATTTGAGTATCAAATTCCTCAGGGCTATCATGTTCCTCACTTGTAGGCAATCCACACTGGCGAATTCCTAACTCCTCAGTCAGAACAAATTCCTCAGAGAACAAAAGAACTTCGTCTCTGTCACTAAAGAAATTGACTGAACTATATGAGATTTCCAATGGCTTCACTCGAAAGGATTGGGTAGGTGTAGGATTTTGAGATGAGCATCACTTGGAAACTTTTCCTTAGTTTTACCTCGACCCCCTTTAATAGTACGGTGTTTCCTATGACTCAAGAAGAAGAAAATGAAACTAAGAAAACAAAAGTCTTCACGCTTCATAATCCTCGCATGAATATCAAGTCTTCAGGGTCACACCAATTCCTTCACTTTCAAAGTCTTCAAGAAAACCAAAGTCTTCAGTTGAAGACATTCATTTTTAGGGGTCGACTTTCATCGTAAATATAAAACTCCTCATAGACTTATAGACCTGTGCACACTCACAAACGCATTAGTCCCTTAACCTATAAGCCTTCAATACACCAAAATCACTAAGGGGCACTAGATGCACTTAAAAAAAACAAAGGCTACTTTAAGAGTCTTGCTCCACAAGGGGCCACGGAATCAATATCAAAGAAAGTGGCAAAGCCCATGAGCGCAAGTTGACTAACGGAAAGTAAGTTGTTTGCAAGGGACTCAACAAGCATGACTTTCTCGATTGTGAGATCATGAGAAATGATAACCTTGCCAAGACCCAATACCATAGAAGATGAGGCATCCCCCCATTCGACATTGGTGGCCATAGATGAAACCTTGTGCACGTCCACCACCAAGTCCTTGCTTCCGGTCATATGATTTGTGGCTCCACTATCGAGCAACCATGATCCCCCAACGGAAGCAAACACCTACAAGAGATCAATGCTTGGTTTTAGGTACCCATCTTGTAATGGGTCCTTTGATGTTAGCAACAAGGGTCTTAGGAACCCAAATAGACCATTCAATGTACTCATAAGAAGAACCAACAAATTTGGCATAAACATGCCCATCACTAGCACGACATAACACATAAGAAGGGTTAAAGTCGCCGGCTTTGTAGGAAGGAGTGGCATTGACCTTCTTGACACCACCACCCTTCGCATTGTTCTTCTTCTCCTTAGGAGTACCCTCTCCCTCCTTCACAAACGTTTGCTTGAGAGGAGGAGGTTGCTTGGTCTTGTCATTCTTCTTCTTCTTCTTGGACTTTGGTGCAAACCCAATCCCCTCCTTGCCCACAACTTCCTTTTGATTGCTCAAAAGGTCGTTGAGGTTCTTCTCACCTTGTATGCAAGACACAAGGCCTTTCTCAAGTTGCTCCTTCAAATTGGCATTCTCCTCCACAAGATGCACATGCTCACAACACGGGTTAGTAGCATTTGCATTATCAATTAAAACCATATGAGGAAATGTGGCTTTCTCCTTGGTTAGCTTCACTTGGAGTTGATCATGAGACTCTTTGAGGCTAGCATGAACACTCTTCAAGGCCTTCTGAGCCTTGTCAAGTAGATCAAACTCCTCCTTGAGTCTAGCATGGTCAACCCAACTTTGGCCTTCTCGGAATTGTGCACACGAGAGACAACAAGAGCATGATCAAGATCTTTCTTTAATTTAGCATGATCATCGTTGTGTGACTCCTCAGGAGCCAAACGATGACCACGCACTTCCTCAAGCGCATTAGAGAGATCCAATATCTCATCAGCATAATCACGACTATGCCCTTCCATCTGAGAGATGGTCTCTTCGTGAGCCTCGATCATGTCATTGGCTTCACCAAGTCGTTCCAAGAGAGCAATGAAGTGCTTCTTGGTTTTACCTTTGAGCTTACTCATGAAAGACTCAAATTCATTCTCCTCCTCCTTCGCCCCCTCATTTTCATCAATGCAATCCGTCAAGGAAGGATTAGTAGTGATGGTAGTCTTGATGTTGGGGGTTACCTTGTTGGTGGCTTTAGCCATGAGGCACTTGGCGGTGATGTTCTCGTTGGGTGAATCGAAGAGGGACACCCGTGGAGTTGTTGCAATGGCAACGAAGGCCATGGCAACCGTCTCACCATCTTCATCATCATCTTCATCCTCATTGTACTCTTCTTGTGCCACCAACCCCTTGGGAGGAGTCTTCTTGGTGAAGTTGTTCTTGTTGGGGAAAGACTTGGCCTTGTCTTTTCGGATAAGCTTGCCACCATTGTCTTCCCTCTTCTCGTAAGGGCAATCCACAACAAAGTGACTCACATTGCCACAATTATAGCACATCCTCACATGTTGCTTGCCGCTCCAGGCGGAGCAGTAGTACCTCACGGGGTGGATCTTGCATGAATGGATCTGAGAAAATCCGTAAAGATAAAATGGTACTACCGTTGATCAAAACTACGTTGTTATGTCACACCAAATAGCATATCTACTGCACAAGCACTCTCCAACCATCTTCTCTTGCAAAGATTTAGCCAAAAATCACAAGACCAACTCATATTTTCCCCCGAAACTAGATGCAAAATAAAGAGGCAAAGAGAGAAGGACTAGGGGAGATACCGGGGTCCATGGCAAGAGGGCGAGGTGGGGAACGATCCCACCTGGTGAAATGAGTGGAGAGTGGCCGGAGACGGAGATCCGGCGAGGTCCTCCGACGCCGTTCATGGGTAGGAGAGAGAGAGTCGTGAGGGGAAGAGATGAATGGGTATGGGGGAGTTGGAACTCCCCTGCCCGCGCTTAACCCCCACGCGGTCTGGACGGCGCGGTAGTACAGCCCGGGCGGTAGTACTGCTCTTCCAGCGGCAGTAAAAATTTACTGCCGCGCTGGAGGCGGTAGTACCGTGCCGTGGTCGCAGTTGTGCAAGCACAGGAGCCACCCACCTCCAGCGGTAGTACCGTGGCATTCCACGGTAGTACCGCATACCCAAGAAAGTGCAGGTTTTGGCAAGAGAGAAATAAAAGGGTCTTTGCAATACAAACATGCTAAGGAAATTTGGAAGACACGAAGGCACGAAGATAAATCAAAGAGCTTCAAGCAAAAGGACACACATGAGAGAGCACAAATGAAGCAACTTAACCACGAACAAGGTCCAAAAGGTAAGCAAGGAGAAAACGAGGACCAAACATCGAACCAAAACCTCTCATGAAGAGAGGGCGGTGGCTGGAGCCACCTATGTTTGAGTCAATTGGTATGGCACCTCTAAGAATTATCCTTGGGCCCATGACCAAAACTCGTCTTTGAAGCACAAGTGCCATCAAAAATGGCGAATGTGAAAGAGTTGATCGATTTATGCATAATGGGGTGAGGGAGAGTTCATTGAGAGAACAACACTCCCCCTATGTCCATGCCTACACCTACACAAGACAACATGATGAGTATGGTGGGGTGTGCAAAGGTTCAAGCCACATTGCTCAAATCAATGATATTTAGCTCATGCCTTAACTCGCGAAATCTTGCTTCATCCAAAGGCTTCGTGAAAATATCTGCAAGGTTATCATGAGTGTTGACATAGTTAATATCAATCTCCCCTCGCCTAATGTGATCCCGGATGAAGTGATACCGAATCTCAATATGCTTCGTCTTGAAGTGTTGCACCGGGTTGAGAGAAATCTTGATGGCACTTTCATTGTCACACCAAAGAGGCACTTTGTCACAAATGACACCGTAATCCTTTAAAGTTTGCCTCATCCATAGAAGTTGAGCACAACAACTACCGGCGGCCACATATTCGGCTTCGGTGGATGAGAGAGACACACAACTTTGCTTCTTAGAAGACCAACTCACCAAAGAGCAACCAAGAAACTGGCACCCTCCGGAAGTTGACTTCCTATCCACTTTGTCTCCCGCCCAATCCGAATCCAAAAATCCCACGAGATTGAAGTTTGCTCCTCTAGGGTACCATAAGCCAAAGTTTGGGATATGAGCCAAATATCGAAAGATTCGCTTGACCGCCACATAGTGGCTTTCCTTAGGTTAGGCTTGAAACCGTGCACAAATTCCCACGCTCAACATGATATCCGGTCTATATGCACAAAGGTAAAGCAAGGAGCCAATCATAGAACGATATACCTTTTGATCCACCGCTTTACCATTGGGATCAATGTCAAGTTGGCATTTGGTAGGCATTGGTGTGGAAGCCGGCTTGACATCACTCAGCTTGAATCTCTTGAGCATGTCTTGAGTGTATTTGGCTTGGTTGATGAAGATTCCTTCTCTTCTTTGTTTTACTTCGAACCCGAGAAAGAACTTCAACTCTCCCATCATGGACATAGCAAACTCCGCGGTCATGAGTGCGGAAAACTCCTCATTGAAAGCTTTGTTGGGAGAACCATAGATAATATCATCAACATATAGTTGGCACACAAACAACTCCCCTTTGACCTTCTTAGTAAAAAGAGTGGGGTCGACTTTCCCAACTTCAAACCCACGATCTTGCAACAACTCGGTAAGGTGATCATACCACGCACGTGGGGCTTGTTTAAGGCCATAGAGCACCTTATCGAGTTGGTACACATGATTGGGGAACTTGGGATCCTCAAACCCCGGGGGTTGTTTGACATACACCAACTCATTAAGAGGGCCATTAAGAAAAGCACTTTTCACATCCATTTGTTGCAACTTGAAGTTATGATGAGAAGCATAAGCAAGCAACAAACGAATAGATTCAAGGCAAGCAACGGGAGCAAAGGTTTCACCATAGTCGATACCCTCGACTTGGGAGTAGCCTTGTGCCACCAAACAAGCCTTGTTGCGAATGGCAATCCCGTGAGCATCTTGCTTGTTCTTGAAGATCCATTTGGTTCCAATGACATTATGGTTCTCCTTTGGCCTTGGCACCAATCTGCACACCTTGTTGCACTCGAAGTTGGTGAGTTCTTCATGCATGGCATTAAGCCAATCCGGATCCTTGAGCGCCTCATAGACCTTTTGGGGTTCAACACAAGAAACAAACGCATGATGTTCACAATAGTTTGCTAATTGTCTATGAGTGCTTACCCCCTTTCTTAAGCTTCCAAGCACATTGTTCATGAGATGCTCTTTGGTAGTGAGCTTGGAAGCAATCTTGGCGGCACGACGCTCCAATTGCTCCTCAAGAGAGAGTTGAGGAGCGGTAACTTGATCATCATGAGCGTCGTCTTGAGCTTGTTCTTGATCTTGAGCTTGCTCTTGATCTTGAACTTGCTCGGTAGCAAGAACTTGACCTTGGGCATCAATTGGTGGATCACCACCATCTTGAGGATGATCTTGCCCTTGATCTTGTTCATTTGGTTGAGGGCCTTCACTTTGTTCTTCGGAAGCGTGTGGGTCTTGGGTTGGTGATGGTTCCACTTGAGTGGAACATTGTCCTTCTCCTTCGGCCACAAGGGGTTTCTCAATGGGTAGGATATGGCCAACACCCATTCTTCTTATGGCTTGGAGAGGAATTTCATCACCTACATCACAAGTACCACTTTGCTCCACATGGGATCCGTTATTCTCATCAAACTCCACGTTACACGTCTCCTCAATGAGTCATGTGGACTTGTTGAGGACACGGTAAGCATGAGAGTTTGTAGCATAATGAACAAATATGCCCTCATGAGCTCTAGCCTCAAATTTAGACAAACGAACACCTTTCTTGAGAATGAAACACTTACAACCGAACACCCGGAAGTACTTGAGGTTCGGCTTGTTGCCGGTAAGTATCTCATATGGAGTCTTGTTCAAGCCTTTGCGGAGATAGAGCCGACTGGATGCATGACAAGCGGTGTTGATGGCTTCGGCCCAAAAGTTGTACGGAGACTTGAACTTCGCCATCATGGCCCTTGCCGCGTCCATCAATGTCCGGTTCTTCCTCTCCGCTACACCATTTTGTTGAGGGGTGTATGGTGCGGAATATTGATGCTTGATCCCCTCATCACTAAGAAACTCATCCAAGGTGTAGTTCTTGAACTTGGTGCCGTTGTCACTTCTTATCATCAGAATCTTTGCATTGTGTTGACGTTAAGCTTCATTTGCAAAGTCGATGATGGTTTGTTGGGTGTCACTCTTCCTCTTGAAAAAATACACCCATGTATATCTTGAATAATCATCCACAATCACCAAGCAATACTTTCTACCCCCAAGACTATCAAAGGATGGAGGCCCAAAGAGATCCATGTGAAGGATCTCCAAAGGCCTCGTCGAGTAGATGATAGTCGTGGGAGGGTGAGCCTTCTCATGTAGCTTTCCTTCGATACAAGCACTGCAAGCACGATCTTTGGCAAAACTAACATTTGTTAGTCCACGGACATGGTCCCCCTTGAGAAGACTTTGCAAAGATCTCATATTGACATGGGAAAAACGGCGATGCCAAATCCATCCCACATCAACTTTAGCCATTAGGCATGTCGCGGTATTAGTGGGTCGCTCCGAAAAGTTAATCACATAAAGACCATTCTCGACATGCTCAACAAAGGCTACTTTAAGAGTCTTGCTCCACAAGGGGACACGGAATCAATATCAAAGAAAGTGGCAACGCCCATGAGTGCAAGTTGACGAACGGAAAGTAAGTTGTATGCAAGGGACTCAACAAGCATGACTTTCTCGATCGTGAGATCATGAGAAATGACAACCTTGCAAGACCCAATACCATAGAAGATGAGGCATCCCCCCATTTGACATTGGTGGGCATAGATGAAACCTTGTGCACGTCCACCACCAAGTCCTTGCTTCCGGTCATATGATTTGTGGCTCCACTATCGAGCAACCATGATCATCCAACGAAGCAAACACCTACAAGAGATCAATGCTTGGTTTTAGGTACCCATCTTGTAATCGGTCCTTTGATGTTAGCAACAAGGGTATTAGGAACCAAAATAGATCATTCAATGTACTCATAAGAAGAACCAATAAATTTGGCATAAACATGCCCATCACTAGCACGGCATAGCACATAAGAAGGGTTAAAGTCGCCGGCTTTGTTGGAAGGAGTGGCATTGACCTTCTTGACACCACCACCCATCGCATTGTTTTTCTTCTCCTTAGGAGTACCCTCTCCCTCCTTCACAAACATTTGCTTGAGAGGAGGAGGTTGATTGGTCTTGTCATTCTTCTTCTTCTTTTTGGACTTGGGTGCAAACCCAATCCCCTCCATGCCCACAACTTCCTTTTGATTGCTCAAAAGGTCGTTGAGGTTCTTCTCACCTTGTATGCAAGACACAAGGCCTTTCTCAAGTTGATCCTTCAACTTGGCATTCTCCTCCACAAGATGCAAATGCTCACAACACGGGTTAGTAGCATTTGCATTATCAATTAAAACCATATGAGGAAATGTGGCTTTCTCCTTGGTTAGCTTCACTTGGAGTTGATCATGAGACTCTTTGAGGCTAGCATGAACACTCTTCAAGGCCTTGTGAGCCTTGTCAAGTAGATCAAACTACTCCTTGAGTCTAGCATGGTCAACCCAAGTTTGGCCTTCTCGGAATTGAGCACACGAGAGACAACAAGAGCATGATCAAGATCTTTCTTTAATTTAGCATGATCATCATTGTGTGACTCCTCAAGAGCCAAATGATGACCATGCTCTTCCTCAAGCGCATTAGAGAGATCCGATATCTCATCAGCATAGTCACGACTATGCCCTTCCATCTGAGAGATGGTCTCTTTGTGAGCCTCGATCATGTCATTGGCTTCACCAAGTCGTTCCAAGAGAGCAATGAAGTGCTTCTTGGCTTTACCTTTGAGCTTACTCATGAAAGACTCAAATTCATTCTCCTCCTCCTTCGCCCCCTCACTTTCATCAATGCAATCCGTCAAGGAATGATTAGTAGTGATGGTAGTCTTGATGTTGGGGGTTACCTTGTTGGTGGCTTTAGCCATGAGGCACTTGGCGGTGATGTTCTCGTTGGGTGAATCGAAGAGGGACACCCGTGGAGTTGTTGCAATGGCAACGGAGGGCATGGCAACCGTCTCACCATCTTCATCATCATCATCATCCTCATTGTACTCTTCTTGTGCCACCAACCCCTTGGGAGGAGTCTTCTTGGTGAAGTTGTTCTTGTTGGGGAAAGACTTGGCCTTGTCTTTTCAGATAAGCTTGCCACCATTGTCTTCCCTCTTCTCGTATGGGCAATCCACAACAAAGTGACTCACATTGCCACAATTATAGCACGTCCTCACGCGTTGCTTGCCCTTGGCGCCACTTGAGTTATTCTTGTTGAAGTTGGGCCTTGTGTTCTTCTTGTTGCTCCAAAATTGTCGTGAAGCAAGAGCCATGTGCTCATGATAGGCATATTTGGTGTCTTCGGGGCAACTCTCCTCTTCTTCCTCTTGATCCTCTTCTTCCGCACTAGCCTTGGCCTTTAAAGAAAGGTTGGGTTTCTTTGATCATCGAGCACGCAACACCGCATTGTCGGCGGTCTTGTCCAAGATCCTCATTGCAACAAACTCATCCAACACTTCACTTGAGGACAAGGTGTGGAAGTCCAGCCTTTGACGGATGACGGAGGACATGGCCTTATGGTAAGGCATCATAGCCTTGAGAAACTTGCGCTTGATCCAATTGTCATCCGTATCCTTGCTCCCATGATCTCGGAGTGAGACTGCGAGAGTAGTTAATCTTAGATAAAGCTCTCGAGGTTCTTCATCTTCAATCATGGCAAACTCATCGGCTTCATCTTGCACCACTTCAAAGTTTGAGCGTTGAATGCTTGCGCTTCCCTTGTACAAGGAAACAACATGCTCCCATGCTTCCTTGGCCACGGTGAAAGGTCGGAGATGCGCAATATCTTCGGGAGGAATAGCTTCTTGGAGAATGAAGAGAGCGGACTCGTTGAATTGATGATCCGCGGCTTCTCTAGGAGTGAAGTTGCTTGGATCGTGCGGGTAGAAACCTTGCTCAATAATTCTCCAAAGATTAGTAGAACTATGATTTAAATGACGTTTAAAGCGATACACCCAAGCGACAAAATCCTCATTTTTCACAAGCTTAGGAGGAGGACCAACATGATTCATATGCGTGGAGGGAACCGGTCCTCTATAGGTAAGGGGAGGTTCAACATGGGCAAAGATGCCACTCCCACTCTTACCACTAGGCAAAGGAACTTGGCCACTACTAGCTTCCCCCTTATTGGAGTTAGCATCCGCCACCTTGTTAGCGGGATCAACCACTTCCAACGGTGCGGTGGATAATTTAAGGCCTTCAAGAAACTCCTTAAACATGCCTTTAACCTCGGTCGTCATGGAGGTTTTCAATGTGTCCAAAGCCGCATTGAACTCCTCACGAGAGACCGAGGATCCCCCATCGGCCGTAGACAAGGACGAATTCACACCGGAGTGCTGCTCCCCCTCATCTACGGTGCCAACCATACTCTTCGGACGGTAAAGTCCTTAATAAAGAGACGAGGCTCTGATACCAATTGAAAGGATCGATATGGTTGACTAGAGGGGGGGTGAATAGGCAACTAACAATTTTTAGCTTTTCCTTATCAAATTAAACTTAGCATCAAAATAGGTTGTCTAGATGAGTAACTAGGTGAGCAACCTATATGATGCAACAACAACAAACACACAAACAAGCAAGGGATACAACACAATAAAAGCATGCACAAGTAAAGTTAAGAGATAACCAAGAGTGGAGCCGGTGGAGACGAGGATGTGTTACCGTAGTTCCTTCCCTTTGAGAGGAAGTACGCCTCCGTTAGAGCGGTGTGGAGGCACAATGCTCCCCAAGAAGCCACTAGGGCCACCGTATTCTCCTCACGCCCTCACACAATGTGAGATGCCGTGATTCCACTATTGGTGCCCTTGAAGGCGGCGACGGAACCTTTACAAACAAGGTTGGGGCTATCTCCACAACTTAATTGGAGGCTCCCAACGACACCACGAAGTTTCACCACAATGGAATATGGCTCCAAGGTGACCTCAACCGTCTAGGGTGCTCAAACACCCAAGATTAACAAGATCCGCAAGGGATTAGTGGGGGGGATCAAATTTCTCTTGGTGGAAGTGTAGATCGGGGCCTTCTCAACCAATCCCTAGAAAATCAACAAGTTTGATTGGCTAGGGAGAGAGATCGGGCGAAAATGGAGGTTTGAGCAACAATGGAGCTTGGGAAGGGAAGAGGTGGTCTTCTTGGGGAAGAAGACCCCCTTTATATAGTGGGGGAAAAGATCCAACCGTTATCCCTCTCTCAGCCCGCGCGACACGGTACTACCGCACACAGCCGCGGTACAACCACAGAGGGCTGCGGTACTACTGTTGTAGGTTGCGGTACTACCGCTTGCGCGGCAGAGGCCAGATGAGGGCCTGTTGCACAGGGCAACGAGCGGTAGAACCATCGGAGCGGTACTACCGCGCGCCCCTACGGTACTACCATAAGGCAGGCATCAACTGGCACAGAAAATGCACGAACAACTTCCGCTGAGGTTGGAGCTGTGCAAAAGTCCGGCACGGTAGTACCGGACAGGAGTCGCGGTACTACCGCATGAGAGCGGACGTAAAAAATTACATCCGCGCCTACTACCGCATGCGTCAGCGTCAGGGCTGGAGGCAGCGGTACTACCGCTGGCCCCTGCGGTACTACCGCTCCCTTGAGCAGTACTACCGCACACAACTGAGGCTTTAGCACTTGGCTGCGTTCATCTCGCAGAGATATGGATAAACGGACGGTGCTCCATCGAAGCGAAGGAAAGGTGGTGCAAAGGAACAGATGTGTACGTGTTGATTCCACCCTATCCTTTCCGAAGCGGACCCCCTCTTAATAGTACGGCTTTCCTATGACTCAAATCCACCGAAAAGAAACGTAGAGAACAACCGTCTTCGTTAGGCTCCGAGGGGCACCGAATCGTCTTGTGCCTAGACATGAGATATCTGAAATGCTCAATGCACACAATTAGTCCGCAAATGCATTTTCATCAATCACCAAAACCACTTAGGGAGAAATATGCCCTTACAAAAGGTTAACGCTTTTTCTTTTATCGTTTTTCTTTTTTTCCTTTATGTTTTTTTTCATATCTATTTTCATCATTTCTCTTTTGGTTTTTTAATTTTTGGTCTTTAATTTTTAATTTTAGTTTTTTTTCTTTACTAGGACATATGGCCGTACATTGCAACGGAAGAGATAATTGACCTGTCCACTGAAATATTCGTCAGCACACTAAGGTCTAGCAGAAATTTATATCAGTAGTACATTACGAAGCATGGTACACATAAAATACTTTTGGTATGGTTTTTGTACGACGATTCTGATCTCAAAAGAAGAATTTTATTAAAAGTGTTTTAGGCCATCTCTGCATACACTTGAAGATTAATAAAAAAAAATTATGTCTGAGCGAAATGCCCCTAGTTGCATACAACTCAACACTCTAATTTCTGTCGCACCTAACGGTCGCACAATGCGCATCAACGCATATATGTCTGCCCCTCCCACGTCCCTCGGTATTAATTCAATTTTTATTATTACATCGCATGCAAGCCACGCCCTTGGTATTAATACCATTGCTTTTGTGTTATTCTCTCCTTCATATTTTTTAAATCTCTCGTTCTTTTTTTATCCGTGCTAATCACGCACTGTATTCTCTCCTTTCTTTATTACTCCTATATGCCCAATGAAATTGATCATTCATGCTCCTTCGGTCCTTATAGACCCTCGTAACATATTTTATGAATATGATACGAAAGTTATATTATGTGTTAGCATTTCCCAAGATACACCATAGCAATTAATTATGTTAATTATGTTTATGCACTGAATATAATTTTAAAGTTGTTAACAGTAACAAATAATAGGACGGTTGGAAACTACACATTTTTTTATCAAGTTACATATACAAATAATTTTAATCCAAGTTATAGTTGCAAAGTTATCGTATAATCATGTTTAACATATTCTGTGTAAATACTTAAAGCCAGGGACTTAATGGGCTGAAAACAGATCAAACTGGGCCTACTTCAAACGTGGAATACTAACCGGTGCCGACGGGCGCCAGATAGCGGCTCCCGCAGTTGGGCCGAATCTCAACAGAGAACTGGCTCTTATGTTGGACCATGGGTTACTTGAAGAAAAAATCTGGGACTTTTTTGTAAAACATATGACGAAGGACGAGTAGAAAAGCTCCGTACTTTATTGGTAGGTATAGATATCTTTTGCTTCCTTTTATCCCTTTTCTATTGTCAGTTATATTTTGATGTTTTTCTGACTACAGATTGAACATTTATTAAATAATTGTTGAACATTTTTCAATTGAACATCAATCATTTTTTAAATACACGATGATCAGTTTAAAACAAACTATGAATTTTTTGTGAATGTACGAAAATGTTTTAGCGTTATGACATTTTTGCTGTCATGAATTTATTTTTATCGTTGTATGAACATTTAAAAAAAATAGCATGAACATATTTTAAAATGTGCGAACATTTTCTAAATGACATGAATGTTTTCGAAAACCACGAGAACAAAATGTTTACATACCCTAATCATTTTTATAAACACGGTGAACATTTCTTAAAAT
Source organism: Thinopyrum elongatum (assembly GCA_011799875.1). NCBI lineage: Eukaryota > Viridiplantae > Streptophyta > Magnoliopsida > Poales > Poaceae > Thinopyrum > Thinopyrum elongatum. The sequence continues at coordinate 21,511,797 of CM022298.1, forward strand.
CTAAAAAAATAACTTTTCCATATATATGTATAGTGTAGAGCATTTTTTAAATATAAATATAGGTACGAGAAAAAAACACAAGCCTCACACTGAAAAAAAGAAACAAACTATAGGGTCGGCCCACTACATGCTGCCCTTGATGCGACAGATCCTACTGTCTGGCAGCATGCGACACATTGGGGCGCGTCTATGTCTCGCCGAGATCACTAACTAAGGGGTACCATTTGCAAAGGTCACTCCCACCTTCTCAGACGTTGACAATTGGTGCACTGCATGTGTGTCACTTTTCGCAACCTGAGAGTTTTCCCTATTTTTCTTAAATTTGTACATTCAAAACTTTTTATCTCTTGAACCGTCCGTCCAAATCTTGAACCATTTTCATTGTGAGATTTCTCGCGTCGAGGTCTTCGAAACTAGATCCAATGTTAATAGGTTTCGACGAACTTTTTTTCACAAAATAAACAAGAAAAAAGGAGTCAGGAGATTTTTTTAATAATTTTCTCCTTTTTCGAGAAGCACATCATAGAAACAAATCTATGCCACCATGAGAAGAAAATTTGTGCTTCTCACGAAAAAAATGTGTTATTTTTCCTTTCCGAGAGGCACAGCTTCTCGTGGAAAGAAATCTATTCTTCTCGTGCGAGCAAAAAAAAAGGCATTTTCCCCTTTTTGAGAGGCACAGGTGTTCTTTTGGTGGAAGCAAATTTTTGCCACCACGCGAAGCAAATCTGTGCTTCTTATGGAAACAGATAAACTCATACTGTTCCTTTGTCGAGAAACACAGTTGTGCTTCTCACGAAAACAGTTCTGCGCTCCACTGTGAAAGATAAAAATATTACATTTTTCTTTTCCAAGAGGCATAGCTGTGCTTCTCGCGGAAGAAAATCAGTGCCTCCACAAGAATCAAATCCAGAGAAGATGCGTTTTCTTTTTTGCTTTCCGAGAAACACGGTTGTGTTTCTTCATGGAAGCAGAAAAAAAACATTATTTTCAGTTGTGCTTCTCGCTCTACCAAAATCTGTGCATCCACGATAAACACACCTGTGCTTCTCGTGCAAGCACAAAAATAATTCCCACAAAAAAATGAACTTTTTTCTCCAAAATAAGGCGTAAACTGAAAAGCCGAAAAAAAAACCTAGAGTAAAACAACATCTAAAAACCAAGAACGCCTATAGAAAAATTCAAATGGTGGACCAGCACGCGACACATGCCGGCGGCTAGACGCACCACTTGACGCGCTCGCAACCCAGCCAATTGACCCTTGCGGGACTCCCACATGGGGTACCCCTTGATTAGTTGCTCTAGGTCGCGCTCGCTGCGATATGGTTTCTCACCTCGCCTTGAGGGACCCAATAGTAGACCGACGTAGTAGGAGCCAATTACTTTGTTTCCTTTGGTTGTTCAATCTTTCTTGTTTACTTTTTGTTTCCTATTTTTTATTATATTTTTAAATATATATATATATATATATAATTAAATTTTCCTCAATTTTAAAAACTTTATGGTGCATTGAAAATGTATTCATGTAATGTAAAATTTTGTGTATGTAATCTGATCAAAAAATGAACATATCATTCCAAAAATTCATTTAATTTAAAAAAATCATGTGTTTTAGAAAAATATGATAGTGAGATTTAAAAAATATCAAACAATGTTGTATTAGCATAATATTTGAAAAAAATATTTTATACCATTCAAAAATGTTCAGTGTGTGTTTTAAAAATGTCACCATTTATTTAAAAATATGTAATGTGCATTTATTAAATGTCCAACTTGTACTTGGAAAATATTTAACGTGTTTGTATAAAATGTACAATCTACATAAGAAAGATATTCGGCGTATATTTAAATAAAGTTAACATGTATGGGAAAAAAAGTCATGCAATTTACGAAAAGTGTTCAATATGTGTTTAAAAATGTCACCATGTAATTAAAAAAGTTTAATGTGCATTTATAAAATGTTCTATTTGTACTTGGAAAATATTTAACGTGGATCTGAAACAATGTTCAATATGTATACAAAAGATATTTGACGTATATTTACCTAAAGTCGATGTGTATTGGAAAAATAATTAAAAAATAAAATGAAAAACTAACTAAATAATGGCATTTATGAAAATTGATAACGATGGTTGTTAAAAATGCTCAATGTGCACTTGGAAAGCGCTCAACATGTATTTCCGAAAATGTTCAACCTGTATTTGGAAAATATTTAAAGTTAATTTGGACATAATATTCAACCTTTATATGAAAAAAATTAAAGATGTATTAAAATACGGTCGACGTGTATTTGAAAAATAAATATAAGAGTAGATTGTTTTGTTTTATCTGCCTATTCATTTTTTGCTTATTTTTTATTTTTATTTTTAATTTAAAATATATTCTATATATTTGATAAATTACTTTACATTAATTTTTCAAAATTTCATCGTGCATCGAGAAAGTGTTCATCTAATATATTCAAAAAATGCATATCATTCAAAAAACTCATTATATTTAAAGGAATTCTTGTGTTTAAAACATAAGTTTTTGGCATTTAAAAATATCGCACAATGCAAAATTGTGTTCACTTAATTTAAAAAAAATTGTTCATACCATTGAAATTTTTTTATTCCATTTTAAAAAATTGCACTTTAAAAATTGTTCGTGGCATTTATGGAAAATGTTCAATGTGTGTTTAAAAAATGTTTCCATGTATTTTACTAAGTTCAATATGCATTTGTATAATGTTTAACATGTACATGGAAAATATTTAACATGCATCTGAAAAAAAGGTTCAACCTATATATGAAAGATATTCAATGTTTATTTAAACAAAGTAATCATCGATTGGAAAACAATTGTAAAAAATGAAAAACAAAAAAATCATGGCATTTTTTTATGAATGTTCAATGTGTGTTCTAAAAATGTTCAGTGTGCACTTGGAAAATGCTCAACATGTATTTGGGAAAATGCTCAACCTGTATTTGAAAACTATATAACGTGTATCTAGAAATTATATTCAACCTATATACAAAAAATGGTCAACATGTATTTAAAAGTCGACATGTATTTGAAAAGTAAAAAATATAAAAAAAAACATGGTATCTACAGTTTTGTAAATGCAGTTTAATGTCATGAATTTTGGTTGAGTAGACTGCCAAGGGCTCGACGTGATGTGTTGGTTTCAATCGGCTGCTGCAAGGGAAGAGGTGGATGAAGGAGGCCTAGTGGATCCTGGCCCTTGCCGCCGGGATGGCTCTGTTTTAAAATGCTTTTTTTGAGTTGTTAGGGTTTGTGCCCTGCTAAGAGAGGCGAGACGGCTGCGGCTCTCAAGATGGAATAAGTTTCTCCCCGCCTAGCCCCTTCCCTGGTGATGCATCTAGAGTCATCGGTGCGCGTATGGAGGTTTGTCTTTGACGGATCTTGCAGGATTCGTTCAGTGTTTGTCTTGTGTAGATCTGCATGGATCTGGTCTTCGTTCGTCTATGTTTGTGTAGACCCCTTCTCCTTCAGCTTCGACTTCACCAACGCATCCAGCTACCACCTAGATGACCTCAAACTTGATGGTGACGCCACTGTGGGCCCCGGCCTGGTCGACGTCACCTACAACTCATGGGGAAAGCACCCCACGAGTTGCGTGGGACGGGTGTCGTACGCGCACCCGGTGCCCTTCTACGACAACATCACCAGCGAGGTGGCCAGCTTCCAAACGAGTTTCACCTTCGCCATCATGTTGGCCAGCAACTCCATGATCTACAAGGGTGATGGCATGGCTTTCTTCCTCGCCTGTTACCCATCGGCCATGCCGCCCTTCTCTGGTGGGGGTAGCCTCAGCCTCATGTCACATGGCGACGGCAAGAGGAGAAGCGCCTTCGGGAACGACCGGTGCATCGTGGTGGAGTTTGACACGTACGACAACTCCTGCGACCCCAGCCCCAACAGCACCCTCGAGCACATCGGCATAGACATCAACTCTGTGATGGACTCGGTGAACACAACAAACTTGCCCAGCTTCACCCTCAACGGCCCCATGACGGCAACCGTCAGCTTCGACGGCACCACCCGGATGTTGGTCGCCGACCTGCAGTTTCATGGCAAGGGTAATCATCCCCCGGTCCAGGTCAGCACGCAGTTACCAGATCCGGTCACCACCTTGCTCCCGCCTCAGGTGGCCGTAGGGGTTTCTGCAGCTACCGGGGAAGTCGTGGAGCTGCATCAGATACTCTCGTGGTCATTCAACTCCTCGCTTGCTCCGCCCCGTAAAGGTGTCACTCCCTTCTTTTCGGTTTAGTAACTATGTACTACATTTTCCATAAAAAAAGAAACTATATAGTACTACTAAATTTATTTTTTGTGTATATCGTGTGATGATGCAGAGGTTGGGAAGAAACCCTCCTTTCAGAAAAATCTTTATTTCCTGGGATATAATCATGGTCTCATGGACATGCGAATTAGTATTCTTAATTACTAGCAAGGTGGCCCGCACAAATGCACTGCAAACACATTAAGTGTAATTATTTAGAGAATTAAATACTATAATTTGAAACCATACTATCCAAACTATATGGTTGATAAAATATGAAAAAAATGAATCAAAATATTATAGTTGATAAATGGAACCAAAAATAAATGGGCTCGATTATGTGATCTTCAAATGTTTCCTTTGTAGCCATACGAAGTTATTTTGGTCTTATAGACGCAAAAAAAAGAAGAAGTTATTTTGGTTTTCACTTGGTATTTGGATCGGAGATATGAAATCGCAGCCCGGTATTCATTACTGAGCACTATGGGTGAACTAAATATCAAGTTTCAATTTCCATAAGGCTATTTGGGACCCTCCCTGTCTCTCTGTATTGGTGAGAGAATCGATAAATGCTTTGAACCATGGTGATAAACATTGGAAGCTATTTCTTTTTATAAAGGAAACATATGTCTAGTGGGACACAACTTCCTTATGATGTTTAGCCGCCTATGATAAGTTATTACTTGTAAGTAATTAAATACACAAATGTAATATATGCATGCAAAAACATCATTATTGGTAATCAGGACTGTGTATTCGGTTAAATATATAATAATTGTAATATTGACCGAGAAAAGCTAGACGTATATTCTTTATAAGTTTCTTGATCGCTAAATCTAGTAGTCCCAAGAAGCTAGACATATTTATATCTTAAACATGAGCCAAGAGAGAGAAAAATAGAGGAGAGACCTAGCAGCCCTAGTATGATTGAGTGTATTTCATACATAAACTGTTGTTCAAAGGAGTTTTGTATAAATTCAATTGCTTCAAAATGATTAACAAACTCTCAAAAGGAAAAAAATACACTACGAAATATGCTAACAAACCATTAGTTCAAAAGAACCCGACAACTCGAACAGCAGCCCGAGCGTGTGCCATTGATGCCTCCATCTGAGGGCAAAGAAGAAGAGGGTAAGAGATCATGGGTTAAGATCAGAATGGATCCAAGGAAACACTGGCGACATGGAGAAGAGAGATCAAAACATTTGGAGTGTGGCCTGGGACGTGAGGTGAGAGGTGGGAAATCATGGGAGAAGGGATGTGAGTTTCTTTAAGGCAGGATGGGTTGGCTTCGTAGAACATTATATTAGATCTCATCCATTAATTTTGGTTTATTAATGAAGGGCACATATATGTTTCTGATTTTTTGTGGGACTTTTAGCCTATTTCTTTCTTACTAGCCCATCAATTACTTTTAGTTTATAATAGACTAATGATGTTTTGGTGCACGCATGCAGATCGTGACATGAAGGCAGTGGTTGTTGTAGGGTCGATTGGAGGAGTTGTGGTGTTGCTGGTTGTGGTGTGGTGCATCATCTCATGTTTCAAATGGACAAGGACCACAAGCCATGACTTTGTGGCACGATCTGGAGGAGCCAGACGGTTTGAGTACCATGTTCTAGCTGCTGCAACGGACGACTTCTCCGTGGGTAGGGTTATGGGGCGAGGTGCCTTTGGAGTAGTCTACAGGGGTACATTATCCAAGGAATCATCATTAGGTGCACCCTCGAGAGAATCAGATAGTCCATCCTCCAAAGAATCGGGTGTGTCGATGAACCCGAGATCAAAGGAATCTGCAGACGACACCGAGGTGGCTGTAAAGAAGATCTTGAAAGAGACAAGGGGAGGAAATCTGGACTTCTTCACCGAGATGAACACCATTAGCGAAGCTAAGCACAAGAATCTTGTCAAGCTGAAAGGTTGGTGTTACAGAGAAAATAGCCTGAACCTGCTTGATTTCATGTGTTGGTGTTGCAGCAAGAAGGAGGATGATGAGCTCTTCCTTGTTTATGAGCTAGTGCCTAATGGCAATCTGCACTACCACTTACGCGAGGGTAAACCAGTAATATCATGGCCAACAAGGTACTATACACCAAGGATTATTTTGTCCTTATATTATTTCATTTTGCAAGGATTAAAAGTCGATTATATATTGTTATTAACGTTGCGGGGATTCATTAATTTGTGTGTCTGTCTGTTAGGTACCAAATCGTGAAAGGCATTGGCTCTGCTCTTGTTTACCTCCACCATGAGTCCGACCCTTACATTTTGCATAGAGATATCAAACCGAGCAACATACTGCTGGACAACAACTTCAACCCCAAGCTTGCTGACTTCGGGCTGTCGAGGATCGGCAACCAGGACAACACGACGCCGATGACAACTGCTTTAGGGACGGAAGGGTACATAGATCCAGAATGCAGGAAAGATGGGAAAGTCAAGTTCCACCGTAGTTCTGATGTATACAGCTTTGGAATCGTCCTACTAGACATTGTATGCACAGGGAAGTCTAGGGAGCAAATCTGGGAGCTATATAAAGGAGGCAATGTCATGGAGGCTGCATATGAAAGGTTGCATGGCGAGGACGACTTGGACAAGAGGCAGATGCAGATGCAGCGTGTGGCTGTCCTGGGACTTTGGTGTTCTCTTCTTGATGGTGCCAAAAGGCCTACCATTCAAAAGGCAATGGAGGTCCTGGAGCGTGACGAGCAGTTACCTGACCTTAACTGCTTGTTGAACACTTCGGCACCTTCAACACAGCAAGACACCTGCGCTAGTAGCTCTGACCTGCAGGCACTTATATCACATGACAGTTAGATCTTTCGGTGAAGGTCATGAGGACCTTTTCGGTGGTTACGACGTCAGTCGGCGTGGAGTACTTCAGAAAAAAAATGCATGCATGGACATAGTCAGCTCTCAACGTTCCTAACTACGTGCTTCTTATGCATCTTGCGATTAATAATATGTTTCGTATCTCATTTACTGCTGCCGTATGGATCATGTTGATCTTTGTTTGCATTTATCTTGGTTATCTTCAGTGGATGTAATGCATAATCATGCTACACATAGTATGCATTGCACTTTTTTGCATTCATGTTGGCTTGACTATATAGTACGTGTGGGTGTAACAAAACGTTATGTAAGACAATCATTAAACGAGTGAGGGTTGGCCTTATTTGCATTTGTATTAGTTTATTCTACAATGTAGCTTGCTCTTTTCACCTTTGCCTCAAAATATAAAAAGGGTGTATTAACCCTTTAGAATCCATGGTTGGGTAGGATGATACATGAAGACTTATGCAATTTACAAAAGGGACACTGCAAAGAAAAGAAGGCACACATCTGAAGCTACTACTTTTTAATAAACTACTGATTTATTTTGATTTGTGAAATACAAATGTAAAGTTTTGTCTTCCAAAGTTCACTAAGAAATGGCCAGTCTATCAGTTGTAATCAATAGGATACAGAGGTTTTGCAACAATTTCGGTAGACTTTGATCAATAGTCAAATTCCATGATCAGGTCAATTAGTAACTTAGAAGTGACAATGATCAATTTAAATCAACCATGGTAACTTGTGAAAGATTAATATAATGAATGATACAGATTTGTAAATCAAATATACTATAGCGGCGAAGTATTGTAGGACAGAGAAATATTGACTACTCAATGGTATTGGAATTTCACATATGTTGCAAAAAGGTAACATCGACATAAAAATGCTAATTAGTATGAATAGTCATCAAACCGTGCTCCTGCACGGGCTAGCAATTTTTGAAAAAATTAATATTGTACATAGAACGTTTATGTAACTATTGTTTTATTTGAACCTTGTAAAAATAAAGTACATATAAAGTTTATATAATATTGTAGATAGAAAGTTTCATATTGTACTAACTTTCATAGTGTATAACATATTTCATTTTCCAATTATAAATATACTCAGAACATTGTGGGTCACCTTATATTTTTGAAAATTTTGTATTAATCATTTGGCCGCAACAGAGAGTGTTTCTTTGGCTACTACTAAATCGCATTTTTTTACTTAGTTAAGTGCTCTTCATTCTCGAGCATTTGTCCTGAAATGTCTTAAATACAAAACTTAATGTACATGCCCTCACTTCTGAAACCAACGGATCTCCGATGCACATGTACATTTAGAAATTCAATTTTTTTGAAATATATTTTAGGATTTTTATTACATGTATTTGCCAGATAGATTTAGAACATTTTTGACACTGAGATGTTTAATAATTTCTGAATACAACCATGTACATGTCACATACATATTCCGGAGTATATATGTAAGTGTGATTTATGTACATGTGTGATTGGTAAGTACATGCATATAAGGGTTGTGATAGTGTGCGTGGTGATTTTTGGATGAGAAAAAAATAGTCCACATTCTCTTACATGCTTACCTTAGTGTCTCACAAATGCATGGGTAACTTCATCAGTACGCTTTCTAGGAAAAAAAATTGTTGGGAGATCACAATGAGGTTTCCCTTCCCTTTTATGTCTGCAGTTTTTTTTTTCAAGTGAAGAAGAGAGAGACCAAGGGGAACACGTCTCAGCTTTCCTTTCCCTTTTTTTAAGCAAACGGAGAGATATGACTGCAGTTTTTTTCATCAATGAATAAGGGAGAGACCAAAGGGAGGACGACTGGCATAGGGGATCACGTCTCCTGTTTCATCCGATGGCTACAAACAAACTATATATTAATTGGACGGATGTATTTCTTACTTTCTAGGATTAACGTGGTGTCTCGTATGGTGCTTCCAATTAGTAAATACTAGTCATCAACCCGTGCACCTGCACGGGTTAGAAACTATAATATTAGATATAAGAATGTTTTGACAAATTAGAAATGCCGAACAATAATTTGAATCTATTTATATAGGTTATTTTTATTACTGATGCACATAGGGTCTAATGAAGCTACATTGCTTTGACTATTTTGTGATTAGATTGTTTAAGTCCAATTGTGTCACAACGGTATAAATACTATCGATGTGTGATGGCGATGTGTCACAACGGTATAGAAGATATGTGGAAATATGAATGTGCTACTTTATGAATGTTATATAAGGGTATATGTGTTATGTTTGTAGAAAACACGGTTACAAATGCAAAGGTTTCTAAGAAGGTATTAAAGATCAAGTGCCCTATTGTAGCATGTATCTTCCTTTCTTACTCAACAAAAAAATACATACATTTTTCTTTTTGCCACGAAACCACGGTAGAATTATCTTGTTTATATACACAATAATGGACACATGCATGCACGACTTTCTATCAACATATATGATATTGTAGCAAATAATATATGTATTTTTAAAACTGGAAGGTCTAGACTATAAGCACCATAGAATATTCTATTCAGATTAGAAATTCTTGTCTCTACCAACAAATTGTTGCAAATCAATGTATTTGCATGAGCATTGAAATTTAGAATTTTTATCCATACTATACATATCTAGTATATCACATAGACACTCATGTGTTTATATGAGATCTTTGTGGCGCATGATACATCCAGATTCTTTTTTTGTTAATGCAGTAATTTATATGTATATAGATATATTTTTAATAGTTAATTTTTCTCTTTGTTATACACTACTAGTAGCTCCGGCCCACAAGCACCTACGTCAGATGAAAACCCTTTTGGTGAGCGGCATGCATGACTTCTGGGGGTTAATAATGCATTGCATAGTTGCCTCTCTCATCAGTACTTAATGTGTTCCAATATGCGTCATGTTGGTATTGCTTTGCATTCATGCCGGATTGGCCATATGTTGTCTGGACGTAATATACAGTTACGTGTGTAACACACTGTATGTATGTATTTGCTTTGCATTCATGTTGGTTTGCTGACTACATAGATATGGATGTAATAAGAGGTTATGTAGCAGATACATTGTACGTGTGGTCTTGTTTGCATTCATATTGGTTTAATAAAGTTGGTTAACTCAGTAATGGGACTAAGTCATCTTCTTTTCTTACTTCCCGCATCAAGAAATCATGCAACTCTCGTATAATTTTTGAAGATATCGAGTTGCAGCAATGCAAAAATAGTCATATTCCTAACTTGTCACAACGAAAATAAAGGAAATGAATAGATGGGGACGTCAGCTGGGAGGTTGACCTCCAGCGAATAGTCAACAGACAACTTCTCTAAGCAAAGGGTTATTGGGAGAGGTGCCTTCGGAGAAGTCTACAGGGGTACATTCTCAAAGGGATTGTCATCAGGTGCTCCCTCAAGAGAATCAGGTGGTTTTTCCTCCAAGGAATCGTGTGCATCCTCCTCCAAGGATTCAGGTACATCGTTGAACTCAAAAGAATCATACGGTGGCGAGGTGGCTGTAAAGAAGATCTTGAACAAGATAAGGGGAGGAAATCAGGACTTCTTCACTGAGATGAACACCATTAGTGAAGCGAAGCATAGGAATCTCGTCAAACTTAAAGGTTGGTGTTGCAGGGATAGTAGCCCGAACATTCTTGATTTCATGTGCTGGTGTTGCATGAAGAAAAAGGATGAAGAGCTCTTCCTTGTCTATGAGCTGGTGCCTAACGGCAATCTGCACCACCACCTACACGAGACAGAGCAACCAATACAGTGGCCAACAAGGTACAATGTAGTATGCGTACACGTGCATTTTATTTATTTATTTACTTTACGAGAATCAATGATCCATGATGCTGTAATTACCATTGTAGTAGAATCATGAGCCTGTGTATGTAACTATGTGTGTCTGTCTCTCAGGTACAAAATCATCAAAGACATTGGCTCTGCCCTTGTTTACCTCCACCACGACTGCGCCCCACCCATTCTGCACAGAGACATCAAACCAGGCAACATCCTCTTAGACAACAACTTCAACGCCAAGCTTGCTGACTTCGGGCCGTCGAGGATCGGCAACCAAGACAACGTGACGCTAATGACGACTGCTGTTGGGACGGAAGGGTACATAGATCCAGAGTGCAGGAAAGCGGGGAAAGTCAAGTTCAACCTTAGCTCAGACGTCTACAGCTTCGGGATCGTCCTCTTGGACATCACGTGCACGGGAAAGTCCAGGGAGTAAGTCTGGGATCTCTATGTAAGAGGCAGGGTGATGGAAGCTGCAGATGATAGGCTACATAGTTGTGGCGAATCGGACATGAGGCAGATGGAGCGTGTGGCTATCCTAGGGCTCTGGTGTTCTCTTCCTGACAGTAGGAAGAGGCCTACCAGTCAGGAAGCAATGGAGGTCCTCGAACGTGGTGTGTCGTTGCCTGACCTTAATGACCTATTGAACACTACTTCGGTGCCATCCTCAATGCAACAAGATACCTACACTACTAGTAGCTCCGGCCCACAACCACCTACGTCAGATGAAAACCCTTTTGGTGAGCGGCATGCATGACAGCATGACTTCTGGGGGTTAATAATGCATTGCATAGTTGCCTCTCTCATCAGTACTTAATGTGTTCCAATATGCGTCATGTTGGTATTGCTTTGCATTCATGCCGGATTGGCCATATGTTGTCTGGACGTAATATACAGTTACGTGTGTAACACACTGTATGTATGTATTTGCTTTGCATTCATGTTGGTTTGCTGACTACATAGATATGGATGTAATAAGAGGTTATGTAGCAGATACATTGTACGTGTGGTCTTGTTTGCATTCATATTGGTTTAATAAAGTTGGTTAACTCAGTAATGGGACTAAGTCATCTTCTTTTCTTACTTCCCGCATCAAGAAATCATGCAACTCTCGTATAATTTTTGAAGATATCGAGTTGCAGCAATGCAAAAATAGTCATATTCCTAACTTGTCACAACGAAAATAAAGGAAATGAATAGATGGGGACGTCAGCTGGGAGGTTGACCTCCAGCGAATAGTCAACAGACAACTTCTCTAAGCAAAGGGTTATTGGGAGAGGTGCCTTCGGAGAAGTCTACAGGGGTACATTCTCAAAGGGATTGTCATCAGGTGCTCCCTCAAGAGAATCAGGTGGTTTTTCCTCCAAGGAATTGTGTGCATCCTCCTCCAAGGATTCAGGTACATCGTTGAACTCAAAAGAATCATACGGTGGCGAGGTGGCTGTAAAGAAGATCTTGAACAAGATAAGGGGAGGAAATCAGGACTTCTTCACTGAGATGAACACCATTAGTGAAGCGAAGCATAGGAATCTCGTCAAACTTAAAGGTTGGTGTTGCAGGGATAGTAGCCCGAACATTCTTGATTTCATGTGCTGGTGTTGCATGAAGAAAAAGGATGAAGAGCTCTTCCTTGTCTATGAGCTGGTGCCTAACGGCAATCTGCACCACCACCTACACGAGACAGAGCAACCAATACAGTGGCCAACAAGGTACAATGTAGTATGCGTACACGTGCATTTTATTTATTTATTTACTTTACGAGAATCAATGATCCATGATGCTGTAATTACCATTGTAGTAGAATCATGAGCCTGTGTATGTAACTATGTGTGTCTGTCTCTCAGGTACAAAATCATCAAAGACATTGGCTCTGCCCTTGTTTACCTCCACCACGACTGCGCCCCACCCATTCTGCACAGAGACATCAAACCAGGCAACATCCTCTTAGACAACAACTTCAACGCCAAGCTTGCTGACTTCGGGCCGTCGAGGATCGGCAACCAAGACAACGTGACGCTAATGACGACTGCTGTTGGGACGGAAGGGTACATAGATCCAGAGTGCAGGAAAGCGGGGAAAGTCAAGTTCAACCTTAGCTCAGACGTCTACAGCTTCGGGATCGTCCTCTTGGACATCACGTGCACGGGAAAGTCCAGGGAGTAAGTCTGGGATCTCTATGTAAGAGGCAGGGTGATGGAAGCTGCAGATGATAGGCTACATAGTTGTGGCGAATCGGACATGAGGCAGATGGAGCGTGTGGCTATCCTAGGGCTCTGGTGTTCTCTTCCTGACAGTAGGAAGAGGCCTACCAGTCAGGAAGCAATGGAGGTCCTCGAACGTGGTGTGTCGTTGCCTGACCTTAATGACCTATTGAACACTACTTCGGTGCCATCCTCAATGCAACAAGATACCTACACTACTAGTAGCTCCGGCCCACAACCACCTACGTCAGATGAAAACCCTTTTGGTGAGCGGCATGCATGACAGCATGACTTCTGGGGGTTAATAATGCATTGCATAGTTGCCTCTCTCATCAGTACTTAATGTGTTCCAATATGCGTCATGTTGGTATTGCTTTGCATTCATGCCGGATTGGCCATATGTTGTCTGGACGTAATATACAGTTACGTGTGTAACACACTGTATGTATGTATTTGCTTTGCATTCATGTTGGTTTGCTGACTACATAGATATGGATGTAATAAGAGGTTATGTAGCAGATACATTGTACGTGTGGTCTTGTTTGCATTCATATTGGTTTAATAAAGTTGGTTAACTCAGTAATGGGACTAAGTCATCTTCTTTTCTTACTTCCCGCATCAAGAAATCATGCAACTCTCGTATAATTTTTGAAGATATCGAGTTGCAGCAATGCAAAAATAGTCATATTCCTAACTTGTCACAACGAAAATAAAGGAAATGAATAGATGGGGACGTCAGCTGGGAGGTTGACCTCCAGCGAATAGTCAACAGACAACTTCTCTAAGCAAAGGGTTATTGGGAGAGGTGCCTTCGGAGAAGTCTACAGGGGTACATTCTCAAAGGGATTGTCATCAGGTGCTCCCTCAAGAGAATCAGGTGGTTTTTCCTCCAAGGACTCGTGTGCATCCTCCTCCAAGGATTCAGGTACATCGTTGAACTCAAAAGAATCATACGGTGGCGAGGTGGCTGTAAAGAAGATCTTGACAAGATAAAGGGAGGAAATCAGGACTTCTTCACTGAGATGAACACCTTAGTGAAGCGAAGCATAGGAATCTCGTCAAACTTAAAGGTTGGTGTTGCAGGGATAGTAGCCCGAACATTCTTGATTTCATGTGCTGGTGTTGCATGAAGAAAAAGGATGAAGAGCTCTTCCTGTCTATGAGCTGGTGCCTAACGGCATCTGCACCACCACCCTACACGAGACAGAGCAACCAATACAGTGGCCAACAAGGTACAATGTAGTATGCGTACACGTGCATTTTATATTTATTTACTTTACGAGATCAATGATCCATGATGCTGTAATTACCATTGTAGTAGAATCATGAGCCTGTGTATGTAACTATGTGTGTCTGTCTCTCAGGTACAAAATCATCAAAGACATTGGCTCTGCCCTTGTTTACCTCCACACGATCGCCCCCACCATTCTGCACAGAGACATCAAACCAGGCAACATCCTCTTAGACAACAACTTCAACGCCAAGCTTGCTGACTTCGGGCCGTCGAGGATCGGCAACCAAGACAACGTGACGCTAATGACGACTGCTGTTGGGACGGAAGGGTACATGATCCAGAGTGCAGGAAAGCGGGGAAAGTCAAGTTCAACCTTAGCTCAGACGTCTACAGCTTCGGGATCGTCCTCTTGGACATCAGTGCACGGGAAAGTCCAGGGAGTAAGTCTGGGATCTCTATGTAAGAGGCAGGGTGATGGAAGCTGCAGATGATAGGCTACATAGTTGTGGCGAATCGGACATGAGGCAGATGGAGCGTGTGGCTACCTAGGGCTCTGGTGTTCTCTTCTGAAAGTAGGAAGGGCCTACCAGTCAGGAAGCATGGAGGTCCTCGAACGTGGTTGTGTCGTTGCCTGACCTTAATGACCTATTGAACACTACTTCGGTGCATCCTCAATGCAACAAGATACCTACACTACTAGTAGCTCCGGCCCACAACCACCTACGTCAGATGAAAACCCTTTTGGTGAGCGGCATGCATGACAGCATGACTTCTGGGGGTTAATAATGCATTGCATAGTTGCCTCTCTCATAGTACTTAATGTGTTCCAATATGCGTCATGTGGTATTGCTTTGCATTCATGCCGGATTGGCCATATGTTGTGGACGTAATATACAGTTACGTGTGTAACACACTGTATGTATGTATTTGCTTTGCATTCATGTTGGTTTGCTGACTACATAGATATGGATGTAATAAGAGGTTATGTAGCAGATACATTGTCGTGTGGTCTTGTTTGCATTCATATTGGTTTAATAAAGTTGGTTAACTCAGTAATGGGACTAAGTCATCTTCTTTCTTACTTCCCGCATCAAGAAATCATGCAACTCTCGTATAATTTTTGAAGATATCGAGTTGCAGCAATGCAAAAAAAAAGTCATATTCCTAACTTGTACAACGAAAAAGGAAATGAATAGATGGGGACGTCAGCTGGGAGGTTAACCTCCAGCGAACTACTGGGGGGGGGGGGGGGGGGGGTAGACACTAGTGGAAAACGGCCCATTTGTCCCGGTTCCAGAGGCCCATTAGCCCCGGTTCTGGAACCAGGACTAAAGGGTCGAGACTAAAGCCCAAAACCTTTAGTCCCGGTTCACTTACGAACCGGGACAGAAGGGCTCCACGTGGCCGCTGCGGGGAGCCCAGGCAGAAGGACCTTTAGTCCCGGTTGGTAACACCAACCAGGACCAAAAGGCCTCCACGCGTCAGCATTTGGCAGGAGCTGGGGTTTTTGTTTTTTTTTAAATGGGGGGTGGGTTAGGGGGTTTTGGAGGGTTAATTTAGGGGTTTCATATTGTGTTAGCTAGCTAATAGAGAGAAGTGTCCTCTCTTTCTCCGTGCTTGGTCGACGCTAGCTACTCTACGTATAGAGAGAACTCGACACGCTAGCTAGTAAGCAAATGAAGGAACCATTAAGTACACAAGATCGTCATGAACATATACAGAGAGAAGTGATCGACCTCTCTTTCTCCGAGAGATTGGTCGAACAACAAGTTTTCGTATATCTATCCGATGCTACTAGCTACATATATACAATATAAGATCTCTTACGTACAATCCCTAAGATCTAATGTCAAATTTCACATGGTATTCTCCGACTTTACTTATGACGTGGTCAAGAAAGAATCCCGCCAATTCCTCTTGAATTGCTCGTATGCGATCATGTGGTAGGAGTTCATCCCGCATCTGCCACATCTAATTTAAAGAAGGGGGTCAATACATATATATGAATGAAACTCAACACAAATGATGGTAATAAAATAAAATTATGAATATTATTGTTTACGTACTTCATATTGTTTTTCAGAGTAGCCCCGCTGAGAGGCCGTCGCCTTGTAGATGAACTCGCAAACGTAGTATCCACAAAAATCATTCCCGGCTTCCTGCCACAAGCACTTTACGAGAAATAGAGTTCAACCAAACTGATAATCAAGCATGATAAATGGTATTGATGAAACTAGGTAGAATCAATGAGAGATCCGCGGAACTAGTTAGTAGTACTTACTTTTGGGTGTGTAAATCGCAGCTCCCTCGGCAGTCCCGGAGCAATTGCGGTGAACTCTTTCCAAACCCTGCCAGACAAAGAAAATAATTACTTGATATCAGGAAATGAACAAAGTTGCCGATATGGTGCAATAATGATCGATTGAACTTACTTCTCGAGCATTTCAGTCATGTCCGCATAGTCCTGGGGATCTTTTCATCTTGAGTCTAAGACGGTTACTACTCCCCGCTCAAGCTTAATCTCTAGCAGAATAAAGTGGAACCTGCGCACGCATGCATAACTCATCAATTACATTACTATAACCTCGAGTAATAAGGGAAACCGAATATGCACAAGGCAGTAACACTCACTTGAAGTTGTAAGGAAAGAGTATTTTCTCTTTGTTTTGATTTTTAAGCAACGATTGTAGCAAGTTGTCCTCGGTTTCTGTGACATTCTTTTGAACCGTCCATTCATGTATGATATTTGGGTTAATGAACCTAATGTCGTAGATTTGTGCATTTCTGCATTTGACGATCTTCAATCTACATAATATAGTGAGGATAATTATATATACATGCAATGAAAGAGCTAAGCTATATATAGAGACTTAATTACAGAAGTAGTACTTACAGACATTAGCAAGTCACGAGTGTTTTGTCGAGGGCCTTTTGATTGTATAATTGGAATAACTCGTCAAATTCAACAGACAACAAATCCATTCCAACGAGGTCGTGCTCCTCTTTAATTCTCAGCGTCAAAGTATCCTTCCCAGACTCGCTGCAGGTTTTCATGTACCATTCATGGAATCTTCGCATCATCGTTGTTAGAGGAGGATGATCAGGTTTGACGAGAGGCTGCCCGTACTGGTATCTCAATTCTTCCACCTCCATTATTTCAAACTCTACATCATCACTCAGGTAATCAGCAGGATTGGTATTGGGCACCATCCCCGGCTGATTAGCGACGATATCGCTAGAGACCTTGAGCGGGGGGCAAGATTGGTTCGCCTGTTCGCCGAGCTTGAGAATTTTTTCCCACTTCTTCGTTCTGCTAACCTTGCATGCATGCAAGTACTTCCCGACTGCTCCGATTCCTTATATGTCCTTTCAATAATGCGCTCATAGTTGGATTGCGGCGGAGATGGTGGTGGTCGCTTCAGGGCATTGATAGTGCGCTTCCGTTTCACCGGATCTATCGTCTCCTTCAGAGGTGGAGGTTTCCGTGCAAAATATTCATGCACTTCAGCAGCACTGATTTTCGCGGTTTCCTCGTCGGTCCTCTCATATGGTAACTTTTCCAGAGGCTTGAGAGATGGACCGTATCTGAATTGCTTCCCGCCTCTGCTTGTACTGCTAGCCGTCGGAGCGGCGGCAGCTCTCTTCCGCCGTTGCTGATGAGGCGGAGGAGGAGGAGGAGTGCTCCGACATGCCGGAGGAGGCGGGGGAGGAGGCGGAGTGCCCTCACGCGCCGGAGGAGGCGGAGAAGGAGTGCCCTCACGCGCCGGAGGAGGAGGAGGAGGAGGAGTGCTCTGACTCACCGGAGGAGGAGGAGGAGGCGGAGGCGTCCAGTTCGGAAACTTGATGTACTCCTTCCGCCATAGACATGTAGTCCTCAGAGCATAAACCAGCTGAGTCTCCCCTTCACCTGTAGGGTGGTCAAGCTCGAGCTCCTCAAATCCCTCCATTACTTCATCCACCGTCACAACAGCATAGACATGTGGAATCGGACAGCAGTGAAAAGTTTCGTCAGGTTGAGGAGGTGCAACAGAGCCGACAGCCGCCTTCAAGGTGAGGTTCCGACATTTCGTCATAAGCTGGCAATGTTGAGCCTCCGTGATACCATCCACGGGGTAGCTAGGAGCCGTGAAGTCAGGCTGCTGAACGAGCTCCGTGGAAGCCACGCTGCTTCTCCGCTGAGATGGCGGGGTAGCTTCTGGGGTAGATTTGTGCCGCTGAGATGGTTGGTCGGCAGCTCGCTTGCTCTCAACTTGTTCCTCTAGCTTTTGTACTCTTGCATTGAGCGTATGCATTTCGCTCAGCTCCTGTTTCCTCTTCCTCTCCCGGGTTTTGTAACCGCCTGCGCCGGGAAACCCAACCTTCCACGTAACGGAGCCTGGCGTGCCTCGTGTTCGTCCAGGGTGCTCAGGATTCCCGAGGGCCTCAGTCAGCTCGTCCTTCTCTCTGTCGGTAGGATATCGACAACGCTACATTGGTCATTTGGTCACCCAACTCCTCATTTTGTTATTTTGTTATGTGGTTATTTGGTTATTTTAACATTTTAACATTTATCTGACATCCCCCCTCATGTCCATGTCTGACGTCCCCCCTCATGTCGAAGTTATCGGGGAGGGGGTAGACGACAACGACGCTCACCCCTCATGACAGGTCCGACGTCCCCCCTCATGTCATGTCCGATGTCCCCCCTCATTTTAACTAATTTCTAACAAAAATAATATTCTATGAACATCATATATATATACATCCATCCATATGAACATATATGAACAAAAAAATGCATATAGCCACATATATGAAAAAAATACATATATGAAAAAAAATGCTATGAACATATATGAACAAAAAAATACATATAGCCACATATATGGAAAAAAATACATATATGAAAAAAAATGCTATGAACATATACACACATATATACACATACATATATACATACACACACACATATATACACATACATATATGCATATAACATACAGGGGCGGCGGCGGCCGGGCAGGGCAGGGGCGGCACGCGGCGGTAGCGAAGGGCAGGGGCGGCGCGCGGCGGCAGCGCAGGGCAGGGGCGGCGTGCGGTGGCAGCGCAGGGCAGGGGGAAGAGGAGAGGAACGGCGCGGCGGCTCACAGTGGGAGCGGGGACGGCGTCGGGGCAGCTCGGCGACTGCGACGACGGCGGCTGGATCGAGGGTAGCGACGGCGAGGAGGCCCGGCGAGGGCAAGGGCGTCGGCGAGGGCGTCGGCGTGGAGGGTATCAGCCTGGCGGCGTCGAGTGTGTTTCAGCGTCGGGGGAGAGAATGAGGAGAAACTGCTAAGTCTTGGCTTATATAGCAAAGGCTTTAGTCCCGGTTGGTGGCACCAACCGGGACCAATACCACCCTTTGGTCCCGGTTCGTGCCACCAACCGGGACCAAAGGTCTCTTTTGGCAAGGCGAAAGGGCGGGAAGCACAACCCTTTGGTCCCGGTTGGTGCCACGAACCGGGACCAAAGGGGGGCATTGGTCCCGGTTCGTGCCATGAACCGGGACCAATTGCCTTGCACAGCGGCGTGGTGGTGGGAGTTTAGTCCCACCTCGCTAGTTGGGAGCGCCCCGCACCTGTTTATAAGCTCCGCTGCCTCTTCCATCTCGAACTCCTCTAAACTGCAGGCCTACGGGCCTAATATAACACTGCTATGCCTGTGGGCCTACTCGGCCCGCCGCGGGCCTGCAACCTGGCCCAACATGCTAGTTGCGTTTCTAGTCGTATGCAGGCCTTGGTGGCCCTGTAGGCGGCATTTTTTTAATTTTTTTCTGTACTTTTTTTTTGTTTTATGCTTTACTTAATTTTTTAGAGTTTTTGAGTGATTCATTTTGCTTTAGGTAATTTTTAGGTCATTTTAAATGTCTGTTTTAATCAAAAACAGATTTTGTTATTTTAGTTTGCTATTAAAGTTTCTAACAAAAAAAAATCTTTTTGCTATTAATGTTTTGAACAAAAAATACTTTGATAATTTAAGTTGCATAAATGTTATAAAAATTTAGTTTAAAAAATACTAGAGGTTTATAAAATATTTTTAGTTGATTCCTTTTGCTATTAGAGTTTTATAAAAGCTTTTTAGTTGATTCTTTTTGCTATTGAAGAGTATTATAGTTTTGTTTTAGTTGATCATAACAGAATATTTTTATTGATTATTTTTAGTTCATTCTTTTTGCTATTAGAGTTTGATAAAAGTTTTCTAGTTCATTCTTTTTGCTATTAGTTCATTCTTTGAGCTAAATGACCCTGAAATTGAAAAGCACTTCAAATGAACTGTGAAAAGGTTGAAAGTTGGCATGGTATCATCATTTCACTCACATAGCATGTGCTAAAAAGTTGAGAGGGTTACGGCAAAAGCTGGATGCACTTCGTGTACAAAATGGACAATCTCTTTCGAAGTATCAGGGTTTCGGACGAAAACTCATCTGTTACAAAGGGATTTCATTTTTTTGAACTTATTTAAACTCTAGACTTTTTGTGTGTTCAAAATGCACCATTCAAAACCACATCATCAATTTTCAGCCCTTTCTGACTTCACTTGGTATTTTTCATGCATTTACTGATTTTTTTGAGCTAAATGACCCTGAAATTGAAAAGCACTTCAAATGAACTCTGAAAAGGTTGAAAGTTGGCATGGTATCATCATTTCACCCACATAGCATGTGCTAAAAAGTTGAGAGGGTTACGGCAAAAGCTGGATGCACTTCGTGTACAAAATGGACAATCTCTTTCGAAGTGTCAGGGTTTCGCATGAAAACTCATCTGTTACAAAGGGATTTCATTTTTTTGAACTTATTTGAACTCCAGACTTTTTGTGTGTTCAAAATGCACCATTCAAAGCCACATCATCAATTTTCAACCCTTTCTTACTTCATTTGGTATTTTTCATGCGTTTACTGATTTTTTTGAGCTAAATGACCCTGAAATTGAAAAACACTACAAATGAACTCTGAAAAGGCTGAAAGTTGGCATGGTATCATCATTTCACCCACATAGCATGTGCTAAAAAGTTGAGAGGGTTACGGCAAAAGCTGGATGCACTTCATGTACAAAATGGACAATCTCTTATGAAGTATCAGGGTTTCGGACGGAAACTCATCTGTTACAAAAGGCATTTCATTTCTTCACATGTAACTGCAGTGATATTCTAGATCAAAGGCATCATCATAATAGTTGTGGAGAGAAAGTCTTCACTTTTTCTTCGGTTGTGTCCTTTGCTTATTGCGCCGTAACCATGGATAATCTTCATCGTTTAATAGGGTGCTTGGGTCAGCCTTTACTTTGAAGGGAGGAATTTCATGAAACTTTTCATAATCTTCAGACATGTCTGTCTTGCCCTCCAATCCCACGATGTCTCTTTTTCCTGAAAGAACTATTTGGCGCTTTGGCTCATCGTATGATGTATTCGCTTCCTTATCTTTTCTTTTTCTCGGTTTGGTAGACATGTCCTTCACATAGAAAACCTGCTCCACATCATTGGCTAGGACGAATGGTTCGTCTGTGTACCCAAGATTGTTAAGATCGACTATTGTCATTCCGTACTGTGGGTCTACCTGTACCCCGCCTCCTGACAGATTGACCCATTTGCACTGAAACAAAGGGACCTTAAAATCATGTCCATAGTCAAGTTCCCATATGTCCACTATGTAACCATAATATGTGTCCTTTCCCCTCTTGGTTGCTGCATTAAAGCGGACACCGCTGTTTTGGTTGGTGCTCTTTTGATCTTGGGCGATCGTGTAAAATGTATTCCCATTTATCTCGTACCCTTTGTAAGTCAATACAGTCGAAGATGGTCCCCTGGCCAATGAGTACAGCTCATCAGAAATAGTGTTGTCACCCCTGAGACGTGTTTGCAACCAACTGCCGAAAGTCCTGATGTGTTCACATGTAATCCAGTCGTCACACTGCTCCGGGTGTTTGGAGCGCAGAATGTTCTTGTGTTCATCGACATACGGGGTCATGTAACACCCCCTTGTAATGGCCACAGTGATCAGCTGTTAATAATGCCATGTCATCATCATTTGCAGTGCCAAATCATTTGGGTTAATAATCCAATTCAAATTCAAAATCTGAAAATCAAATTAAATTCCAAAGTGCAAATTGAAGTTGATCAAACTCTGCTGGAGAAATGTTATTTAATTAGCAAATAATCCAGTGGTCATGGCAAAATCATAATCATTATTTTTGGAGTTAGCTAAGTGAGTGAAACTACCTGAAACAGCACTCAAAACAGACTATTTCCATCTATTAAATTAATATCAAACTCAAATGGAATCCAAATTTGTCCAAACCACTTTTTGGTGAGAGATAATATTGCACTGCAATATTAGGGTCAACTCCCACATTTTTCAAAAGTGCACAAGTGCCCTAAACATTTTGAAACAGAAAAGAATAAAAGAAACAAAAACAGAAAAAAAAATAAAAACGAGGCACTGTGCACAGGCCTAAGTGCACAGTGCCAGGAGCCCAGCCCACCGCGGCCTGTTTCTCCCTCCTCCCTCTCTCTCCGACGCCGTGTCGCCCCGTCCCTGGCTGCGCGCGCTCGCGCCGGTCGCCGCTCGATAGCGCGACGCCGCGGGCGCCGCGAGAGGATAAGGGCGATGCCCGAGCCATCCCCCCGGTCCTCCTCGACCACTCCTCCCTTCTCCCCTCGTTTTCTCCACCTCTCCCCATCGGCGCCCGACGCGGGCGCCGCCGTGCCTCGCCGTTGCCGCGGCCACCGGCCACCCTTCGTCAAGCGGACAAGTCAGCGAGCTCCGCCCCGCTCCTCTTCGTCGCCTAGCGTCCTCAGTTTGAGCCGAGGAGCAGCGAAGGCGGTGAATCGAGCCGTTCCCCTTCAACTCTGCCTCCGGCGATCTTCGTCGACTCCGGCGACCTCCTGCACTACTAAGCTTTCACAGGGCCACCGTGAGCCTGCTAGGTGAGCGCCGCCTTCTTCTCCTTCTCTTCCCACCGTCGTTTGAGCTCTCTGGCTCTAGTTTCACCGGCGCCCGAACGCGCCTCCGCATGAGCTTGTCGCCGGCAGCCGTCCGGTGAGCGTTTGGTCACGGGCTCACGCCCGTCGAGCTCGCACACGCACGTAGAGGATTTCTGGCCATTTAGTTCTTCGCTAGCGCGTCTGCATCGCCGATCTCCACCGCACCCGAACTCCGGCGTCCGCCGCGATGCTCGCCGCCGTCGCTACACGCCGTCTCCGGCCACGCCACCGCCACCACTCGACGCGCCGTCGAGTGGCCGTTCGAATGCGACCGGCCCTGTCCTTTTTGGTGGCCCGTAGGCAAAATCCGACAAGGCCCGAGGCCACCGCCGCGTTCTGGCGTCGCCGCCGGTGAGCTGCCGGCCCCGCTGACGTGGCACACGTAGGACCCACCTCTGGGTCGCTGCCCGCGGGCCCGTGGGACCCCAGTTGACTGTGTTGACCCAGTCAACTGCTGACTGGGCAACCCAGTGAGGCTGACATGTGGGCCCCGCGTTAGTTAAAAGATTTAAAAGAAAAAGAAAATGTTAAATAAGTTAATTAAACTAATGTCTCACTGACATGTGGGGTCCACCCCCTAATTAACCCTGGTAATTAAATTAATCCACTGATTAGCCTAAACAGAGGCTGACATGTGGGTCCCACTGGACCCACATGTCATATTTGACTGGTCAACCGTCCTGTTGACTTGCTGATGTCAGCATTACCTCATGCTGACGTCATAATTCATTTTCTGTTAAATAAAATAATTCCAGAAATTCAAATAATCTTTAAAAATTAATAACTTTTAAACCGTAGCTCGGATCGAAAAAGTTAAAACATGAAAGTTGCTCAGAACGACGAGACGAGTCTGATCGTGCCGTCTGTTTCTCCATCGGAACCTCCTACGTAGAAGAACTCGTAACTCCGGACCCGAATCCGGCAGATGAATAGTGCACACACGTCAGATATTAAATCCCAGAATAATTCTAAAAGTAACTAAAATGACTTAGATGCATAATTAGGCAACCCTGCACTGCATCATAGCATCACACGCACCGTATTGCATCTGTTTGCATTATGTTTACCTGTTTCTTCCCCCTCTTCTCTCTCGGTAGACCCCGACGTTGACGTAGCTCCCGAGGCAGACGCCGCACAGGAGTACGACTACGTCCCCGACAACACCCCTGAAGACCTTGCCCTTGCCCCAGAGCAAACAGGCAAGCACCCCCATTTTGAGCATGCCTATATCGCCTACTCTCTTCTCTCTTATGCTTGCATTAGAACTGCTACTGCTACTGTTTTCCTATATCTGCTGCATAGCCTGATTATTGTACCCTGCTTTGTTACCTTACCGATTATCCTAGACTGCTTAGTATAAGGTGGGTAGAGACACGACCGAGACCCCCACTTGATCCCGACTGCCCTGCTGGACATCAGAAGACCCGATCATCGGGATTGAAGACTAGACCATGGCACCGCACATCACTTCCCCTTAGTTGCCGACACTGCTGGGTTATCATCGAGTGCCGAGGGTGATACCTCGTCAGCACTTCTGATGTTAACCTTGTAGGTTAGTTACTCGGTCGTGGTAAGCGAGGGTGATTCCTTCTACACCACCCCCGATCACGACGTCGTCGCGCAACTCCTCAAGGTGGACCTCGAGGGTGAATCCTCCTTCGTTCACCTTGATGATAACATCGAGCGGGAATTCCATCGAGGGTGATTCCTCAGGGTTCCCTTCGGTGTCAGACACACAGTTACCTTGGATATTATGACTTGCACTAAACCATGATACTAAAGACGGGTCGGCCCTGAGGGGTACCCGCGCGAGCTTATTGCGAAGTGATGTGGAGTCGGGTTGACCTGGATGGTGCCCGCGAGATAACTACGAGGCGTGGCCGGGCATTCTTAGCCCTTGCCGCAAGTCCTCGAGATGGGGCGACGGGGTCACATCGATCGTGAGTCTCTGCTCGTTTCCGCGCGCTCCTAATCCACTACGGTTTGGATATTTGATCCGAGGGGCCTCTGGCCCGATAGCACTAACCATCACGTGGGCATAGTATGGGCGTTCTGCGTCGTACACATCAGCCGAAGCTTGTTTGACGTCAGTAAGGAGCGGCGCACGCCGAGTTGGACTGGTAATGCAACCGCGCTTGTATAAGGGGTTGCTAGGTCTGCTCTCGGTGGCCCCGTAACGTGCAGGAGTTCCCGGGGCGATGGCCCAAGACCCCTGGGGGCATAGGTTTAGTCCGGCGTGCTGACCTCTCTTATAAGCCTAGGTCGGGTTGCGGCGTGTTGCTTAGCCGAGGCCAGGCATGACCCAGAAAAGTGTGTCCGGCCAGAGTTAAGTGAGCGTGGTGGGTAAGTTGGTGCACCCCTGCAGGGAAGAAACTTCTATCGATAGCCTGTCCTACGGTAACGGACACTCGGAGTTGTATCCCGATCGGTACAACTAGAACATGTGGTGAGAACTGGATAGTACGGCCCTGGGATTGCTTTCTCGCAGGGAGTCGAGAAAGGATCTCAGGTCGAGGTTGATGATATTACTACTACTACTTTACATTATGTTCATCTGCTCTCTCCTGATGCTGCAAGACTGTCGAAGATTGTTGAAGATGCTAGTCTTCGATAGGACTAGGCTTTCCCCCTCTACTCTGGCATTTCTGCAGCCCAGTCCACATATACAGCCATTCCTTTGACAATGATGCATATGTAGTGTAGATCCTTGCTTGCTGAGTACTTCGGATGAGTACTCACGTTTGCTTTATTTTCTTTTTTCCCCCATTTTCCATTTGATGCCACCAGACGACGGAGCCCCTGAGCCAGAAGCCCCAGCCGACGACCAGTACTACTATCCGCCTGGCGAGTACTACTACTACGAAGAGCCGTTCGACGACCAGGAGTAGGATCGGAGGGTCCAGGGCAGGAGGCCTACGCCTTTCGATCGTAGTTTTTTTTTTTTACCCCGCCTCTGTGAAGGCTTATCTCTCTCTCTGTAATATATCTGTACTCAGATATCTAATGCTTCCGCTGACGCTTGTATGCCATCGAGCTTGTATTCGAGCCCTCGAGGCCCTGGCTTGTAATATTAAGCTTGTATGACTTTATTTTTATGTTTTAGAGTTGTGTTGTGATATCTTCAAGTGAGTCCTTAGGCTTGATCGTGCGCATTTGCGTGTATGATTAGTGCACGATTAAGCCGGGGTCGTCACAGGTTGGTATCAGAGCCGACTGCCTCTAGGAGTCCCCCCTTTCCAACTCTTTGGCCGAAGTTGAGTCTAGTGGTCAAAAATTGTTTTACTAACTTGGCTGTGTGGCTTACGGGCCCACGTCGCCAACTGGGTGGTATTAGGATCTTTTATTCCTCGTCTTTACTCTGGGATTCTAATCTCTCATCTATTCGGGTTTACTAAAATTTACTAACACCGACATTTAGGATCTCGTTAATTCTATCCACCCGGAGAGCTGGATTCAGTGCGATTTCCCTGTCATTGATCTGATTAGTCTGATAATCATTTCCTTTCCATTGTTTTGTTTAACCTTTCCTTTTGAGATCGGTTATATTTCTCAATGTCTTACGACAATCCTGAACTTCTTATTTCAGATGGATCGACTGTTTCCCCCTCGTCCTACGACGCAGCTCGTGCTTCGCACCTGTGCTCGAGACGTCCCTGGGTTTCCAGCTGTTCTGATCGCCCTCTTGATCAGGCTGGGATACCGCTGGTGCCCCGAGTACATGGTCTATGAGGTTTATCGTGAGTTCAACCAGGAGCAGTACTATGCTGATGTTCGCATCTACGATCAGCAGGATAACTCTGACACTGAGCTTCACCGTTTTCACGGTATCGGCGTGACAATTGAGATGGCAGTCCATGATGCCGCCTACTCTGCTGTCGCACGTCTCCGAGGAGAGCACAGTGCTAACTTGGATGATACTGTGTTTCGGTACATTCCGTATGCACCTGTTGGAGATGCTACTGGATTTTACACAGCTATCTGTGCCCCGTACGAGTCTCGACGCTACGACCCGCAGGTTCTGATTCAGTGCACTCAGGCTTTGGATCGCACTGTTCGTGCACTTGCTGTTGAGTTGTTTGCCACTCGAGCACGCTACTACGAGGCTATGACACAGTTGCTACCAGCTGTTCGTGCAGGGATGCATCCGGAGTACATTCTTTACCCGAGCAGGACTGAGATGCCATCAGGGATCGTCTGGCCTGCTGTGGGAGGTCACACGCCTGCACGTGGACCTCTTCTTTCTTCTCGAGACCGGGTTCTGCATCAGAGTGCCCATGGAGCGCAGGATCCTTCTGCGACGAACGTCCATCGTCCGCACTTGCAGTTACCCCGTTTCAGTGGTTTTCTCCGACGCTGATGTAGCCTTTGCTATGTCCCATTGTGTACTTTCTTACCGCGTGCCTGCGCGCCGCCTAGCATGTCTAGCTTTTCATTTGCGCCGTTATGCTGCCCGAATGTAACCGACTATGTATGGATCTGTATGTCTTAATGACTACTTTCAGCATCTGTGCCCTACTTCAATAAATGTCGAGTTACATCATGTTTATTGCTAAACACTTGCATAAGCTATTGCTGAAATACCCCTGTTGAATTAGCAGGATGGCTGACAACAATCCACCACCGCCGCCACCACCTGATTATATGGCAGCGATGATGCAACAGTTTGAAATCAACCGCCAGTTTATGACGGGAATTATGCAGCAGTTTCCTCGTCCTGATGCTAATCAGCAGCCTTTCTCCATCACTTTGCCAGAATTTATGCGGCTCAGCCCATCCTTCTTCCGCAACACAGTCAACCCATTGGATGCCGATGACTGGCTGCGTGACATCTCCCATGAGATGGAGTCTGCTAGTGTCGCCGAAATTAACTATGTCACTTTTGCGACATATCTTCTTAAGGGTCCCGCAGCCCAATGGTGGGTCACTCACCGACAGACTCTGCCGCCTGGTACTATCGTCACTTGGGCAGAATTCAAGATTGCATTCCGTGCCCGCTACATTCCTCAAGCTGTCATAGCTCGGAAGAAGGCCGAGTTCCGTAGCCTTGTTCAGGGCAACAAGACCGTGGAAGTATATCAGCGCGAGTTTCTTGACTTATCTCGCTATGCTGAAGAAGACATTCCTACTGATGAGCGAAGACAGGAGAAGTTCCGTGAAGGACTGCATCATGACATACAGTTGGCACTGCTTGTCCAGGATTATCCTGATTTCGCCACCTTGGTGAATAAGGCCATCATGGTTGAAACTGGACTTAAGAAGCACAAGGAAGCGTCCAGACGCACCCGTGAGTCGGGCTCCTCTTCGGGCTCGTCTTCCCAGAAGCGACGCATCTGGTTCCCCAAAGGCATGTTCCGTTCAGCAGCTCCTGCGAACAGACCTTCTTATGCTGCACCACGTCTGCCACCTCCACCACCGAGACAGCCCCTGCCAGCTCCAGCACCTCGAGCTCCAACACCTCGTCCTGACAGCGGGCTATGCTTCAAGTGTGGCAAGCCAGGTCACCGTGCTAGAGACTGTTCTCAAAATCAGAATCAACTAGCTCTTCCTTCTGCTGGACGTGGAATTGGCCGTGGTATTCCTCAGCAGCGCAACAATAATGCCAGACCTTCTTACGGTCGTGGGCAGTACTACCACGTCAACATGTCTGAAGCTCCAGATCAACCAGATACTGTGATGGGTACACTTCTCGTTAATTCAGTACCAGCATCTGTTTTATTTGATTCAGGAGCATCACATTCCTTCATGTCAGAACATTTTGCACGCATGCATGACATTAAATGCGAATACATGAACACACCTTTATTGGTACACACCCCCGCGGGTGGTTGCCGAACCTTTACAGTTAGCTATAATGTTCCCGTTGAAATCGAAGAGTTGGAGTTCAGTGCGTCTCCCATTATTCTGAAATCGTCCAAGATTGACCTTATTCTGGGAATGGATTGGTTGAAGGCCCACTATGCCTCAATCAATTGTGCCACCAAAGTTGTTCACCTCTTGCACCCCTCGAATGAGATGGTGAATTACCATGCTCATATCACTCAGAACGCTGAGGCTCAAATTTATGCCTTGAATGCGTTGAATGCTTCTCCGCTTGATGGGATTGAGATTATCCCAGTTGTCTGTGACTTCCCGGATGTTTTTCCAGAAGAACTTCCAGGAATACCCCCTGCTAGGGCTGTCGAGTTCGTCATCGACTTGAAGCCTGGCACCACTCCTATTGCGAAGCGTCCTTACAAGATGCCTCCGCACCACCTCATCGAGCTTAAGGAGGAAATTGATAAATCTTTAAGGAAGGGTTTCATCCGCCCTAGTTCCTCTGCTTGGGGAGCACCTTCTCTCTTTGTTAAGAAGAAGGATGGAACTAACCGTCTGGTTCAAGATTATCGTCCTATCAACCAGGCAACCATTCAGAATAAATATCCACTTCCCCGGATCAACGATTTATATGACCAACTCGCTGGATCTTCGGTGTTTTCTAAACTCGACTTGAGGTTGGGTTATCACCAGATCTGTGTTCGCGAAGAGGATATTCCCAAGACTGCATTCGTTACTCGTTATGGCTCATACGAGTACACCGTCATGTCATTTGGTCTGACGAATGCTCCCGCTACCTTCTCCCGCTTAATGAATTATATATTCATGGACTACCTCGACAAATTCGTCGTGGTATATCTGGATGATATTCTGGTTTATTCGAAGAACAAAGAAGAACATGCTGAGCACCTTCGACTAGTTCTGGAGAGACTTCGAGAGCACCAATTATATGCCAAGTTCTCTAAATGCGAATTCTGGCTTCCTGAAGTGACCTATCTTGGACATGTGATTTCCAAGGACGGTATTGCCGTCAACCCGGAGCGTGTTCAGGCTATCCTTGACTGGACTCCTCCGAAGAATGCCAAGCAGGTCCGAAGCTTTCTCGGTCTAGCCAGCTATTGTCGCCGATTCGTCGAGAACTTCTCCAAGATCGCCAAGCCCCTGACTAATCTGCTCCACAAAGGCGTTCAGTTTGAGTGGACAGACAAGTGTCAGGAAAGTTTCCAAACCCTCAAGGACAAGCTCACTTCTGCTCCAGTGCTTGCTCCTCCTGATTCTCGCAAGGACTTTGTCATATATTGCGACGCCTCTCGTCAGGGATTAGGCTGCGTCCTAATGCAAGAGCGGAGAGTAATTGCATATGCTTCACGTCAATTGCGTCCACATGAAGAGAATTATCCAGTGCATGATCTTGAACTTGCAGCAGTGATGTATGCATTGAAGTTATGGCGACACTACCTTCTGGGTAATCGGTGTGAAATTTATACCGATCACCAAAGTCTGAAATACTTATTCACTCAACCGGATCTTAATCTCCGACAACAACGATGGTTAGAAGCTATTGCGGATTATGACTGCGGTATTTCTTATACCCCGGGCAAAGCTAATGTAATGGCCGATGCCCTGAGTCGCAAGTCATATTGCAACAACCTCATGGTTAGGCAAGCTCAACCTCGTCTTCACGCAGAACTGACTCAGCTGAATCTGCGAATTCTTCCCCAGGGTTCTCTTAATAACCTTGTGGTACAGCCAGACCTTCTGAAGGCTGTTAAAGAAGCGCAAGCCAAAGATGCTGAAATTGACTTGATGAAGAAGGAGCTTCACCTTGCTAAGTATCGGGATTTCTCAGTTGCTGAAGATGGTACATTATATTTCAGAGACCGCATCGTAGTACCTCGCTTCGAGCTGATGACTGACAAAGTCAGGAAGGAGGCCCATGATACACCGCTGTCTATCCATCCGGGTAGTACCAAAATGTATCGAGATCTTCGTCAAAGGTACTGGTGGTCTAGGATGAAGCAGGATATTGCTCGTTATGTTGCCGAGTGTGACGTTTGTCGTCGCGTGAAGGCAGAACATCAGAAACCTGCTGGAATTCTGCAACCGCTCCCTATTCCTCTATGGAAGTGGGATAAAGTGCAAATGGACTTCATCACTGGTCTTCCCAAGTCTCAGAAGGGTCACGATGCCATTCTTGTCGTCATCGACCAACTCTCCAAGGTTGCTCATTTCCTACCTGTTAAGGAGACTATCACCGCTAGCCAGCTAGCAGAACTGTACATTGCCAGAATTGTTTCACTCCATGGTATTCCCAAGGAAATCAGTTCAGACCGTGGCAGCATTTTCACTGGCCATTTCTGGGAAAGTTTTCAGAAAGCAATGGGAACTCATATTACCTGGAGTTCAGCTTATCATCCCCAATCTCAAGGCCAAGTTGAGTGCGTTAATCAAGTGCTTGAAGACATGCTACGAGCCTGTGTTATATCCTTCGGTAAGAAATGGGAGGAATCTCTCCCGTATGCCGAGTTCTCTTATAACAACAGTTATCAAGCCAGCTTAAAAATGGCCCCATTTGAGGTTCTTTATGGACGAAAATGTCGAACCCCTCTGAATTGGTCAGAAACTGGGGAACGACCTCTTGTTGGACCGGACATTATTCAGCATGCCGAAGAACAAGTCCGAATTGTACGGGAGAATCTCAAAGCAGCTCAAGACCGTCAGAAGAGTAATTATGATCGCAAGCGATGGGGTGTGATCTATCAACCTGGTGATCAAGCCTATCTTCGTGTCACTCCAATGAAGGGCACCCGTCGTTTCGGAATCAAGGGCAAGCTAGCTCCTCGCTATATTGGTCCTTTCCGCATCATGGCTAGACGGGGACAGGTGGCATATAAATTGGAGTTGCCACCGCAATTCTCCCATATTCATGATGTCTTCCACGTGTCGCAACTCCGTAAGTGCTTCAAGGAATCCCCGCACCGTGCAGTGGATCATGAGATGCTCGAGCTACAAGATGATCTTTCCTATAAGGAGCATCCGATCCGCATCCTCGACGAAGCTGAGCGTCGTACTCGTCAGAAGACGACCAAGTTCCTAAAAGTGCAATGGTCGAATCATACTGAAGATGAAGCCACTTGGGAACGCGAGGATCATCTTCGGGAAGAATATCCCGGACTCTTTCCTTCTACCTCCTAAATTCTCGGGACGAGAATTTCTTTTAGAGGAGGAGAATTTGTAACACCCCCTTGTAATGGCCACAGTGATCAGCTGTTAATAATGCCATGTCATCATCATTTGCAGTGCCAAATCATTTGGGTTAATAATCCAATTCAAATTCAAAATCTGAAAATCAAATTAAATTCCAAAGTGCAAATTGAAGTTGATCAAACTCTGCTGGAGAAATGTTATTTAATTAGCAAATAATCCAGTGGTCATGGCAAAATCATAATCATTATTTTTGGAGTTAGCTAAGTGAGTGAAACAATCTGAAACAGCACTCAAAACAGACTATTTACATCTATTAAATTAATATCAAACTCAAATGGAATCCAAATTTGTCCAAACCACTTTTTGGTGAGAGATAATATTGCATTGCAATATTTGGGCCAACTCCCACATTTTTCAAAAGTGCACAAGTGCCCTAAACATTTTGAAACAGAAAAGAATAAAAGAAACAAAAACAGAAAAAAATAAAAACGAGGCACTGTGCACAGGCCTAAGTGCACAGTGCCAGGAGCCCAGCCCACCGCGGCCTGTTTCTCCCTCCTCCCTCTCTCTCCGACGCCGTGTCGCCCCGTCCCTGGCTGCGCGCGCTCGCGCCGGTCGCCGCTCGACAGCGCGACGCCGCGGGCGCCGCGAGAGGATAAGGGCGATGCCCGAGCCATCCCCCTGGTCCTCCTCGACCACTCCTCCCTTCTCCCCTCGTTTTCTCCTCCTCTCCCCATCGGCGCCCGACGCGGGCGCCGCCGTGCCTCGCCGTTGCCGCGGCCACCGGCCACCCTTCGTCAAGCGGACAAGTCAGCGAGCTCCGCCCCGCTCCTCTTCGTCGCCTAGCGTCCTCAGTTTGAGCCGAGGAGCAGCGAAGGCGGTGAATTGAGCCGTTCCCCTTCAACTCTGCCTCCGGCGATCTTCGTCGACTCCGGCGACCTCCTGCACTACTAAGCTTTCACAGGGCCACCGTGAGCCTGCTAGGTGAGCGCCGCCTTCTTCTCCTTCTCTTCCCACCGTCGTTTGAGCTCTCTGGCTCTAGTTTCACCGGCGCCCGAACGCGCCTCCGCATGAGCTTGTCGCCGGCAGCCGTCCGGTGAGCGTTTGGTCACGGGCTCACGCCCGTCGAGCTCGCACACGCACGTAGAGGATTTCTGGCCGTTTAGTTCTTCGCTAGCGCGTCTGCATCGCCGATCTCCACCGCACCCGAACTCCGGCGTCCGCCGCGATGCTCGCCGCCGTCGCTACACGCCGTCTCCGGCCACGCCACCGTCACCACTCGACGCGCCGTCGAGTGGCCGTTCGAATGCGACCGGCCCTGTCCTTTTTGGTGGCCCGTAGGCAAAATCCGACGAGGCCCGAGGCCACCGCCGCGTTCTGGCGTCGCCGCCGGTGAGCCGCCGGCCCCGCTGACGTGGCACACGTAGGACCCACCTCTGGGTCGCTGCCTGCGGGCCCGTGGGACCCCAGTTGACTGGGTTGACCCAGTCAACTGCTGACTGGGCAACCCAGTGAGGCTGACATGTGGGCCCCGCGTTAGTTAAAAGATTTAAAAGAAAAAGAAAATGTTAAATAAGTTAATTAAACTAATGTCTCACTGACATGTGGGGTCCACCCCCTAATTAACCCTGGTAATTAAATTAATCCACTGATTAGCCTAAACAGAGGCTGACATGTGGGTCCCACTGGACCCACATGTCATATTTGACTGGTCAACCGTCCTGTTGACTTGCTGATGTCAGCATTACCTCATGCTGACGTCATAATTCATTTTCTGTTAAATAAAATAATTCCAGAAATTCAAATAATCTTTAAAAATTAATAACTTTTAAACCGTAGCTCGGATCGAAAAAGTTAAAACATGAAAGTTGCTCAGAACGACGAGACGAGTCTGATCGTGCCGTCTGTTTCTCCATCGGAACCTCCTACGTAGAAGAACTCGTAACTCCGGACCCGAATCCGGCAGATGAATAGTGCACACACGTCGGATATTAAATCCCAGAATAATTCTAAAAGTAACTAAAATGACTTAGATGCATAATTAGGCAACCCTGCACTGCATCATAGCATCACACGCACCGTATTGCATCTGTTTGCATTATGTTTACCTGTTTCTTCCCCCTCTTCTCTCTCGGTAGACCCCGACGTTGACGTAGCTCCCGAGGCAGACGCCGCACAGGAGTACGACTACGTCCCCGACGACACCCCTGAAGACCTTGCCCTTGCCCCAGAGCAAACAGGCAAGCACCCCCATTTTGAGCATGCCTATATCGCCTACTCTCTTCTCTCTTATGCTTGCATTAGAACTGCTACTGCTACTGTTTTCCTATATCTGCTGCATAGCCTGATTATTGTACCCTGCTTTGTTACCTTACCGATTATCCTAGACTGCTTAGTATAAGGTGGGTAGAGACACGACCGAGACCCCCACTTGATCCCGACTGCCCTGCTGGACATCAGAAGACCCGATCATCGGGATTGAAGACTAGACCATGGCACCGCACATCACTTCCCCTTAGTTGCCGACACTGCTGGGTTATCATCGAGTGCCGAGGGTGATACCTCGTCAGCACTTCTGATGTTAACCTTGTAGGTTAGTTACTCGGTCGTGGTAAGCGAGGGTGATTCCTCCTACACCACCCCCGATAACGACATCGTCGCGCAACTCCTCAAGGTGGACCTCGAGGGTGATTCCTCCTTCGTTCACCTTGATGATAACATCGAGCGGGAATTCCATCGAGGGTGATTCCTCAGGGTTCCCTTCGGTGTCAGACACACAGTTACCTTGGATATTATGACTTGCACTAAACTATGATACTAAAGACGGGTCGGCCCTGAGGGGTACCCGCGCGAGCTTAACGCGAAGTGATGTGGAGTCGGGTTGACCTGGATGGTGCCCGCGAGATAACTACGAGGCGTGGCCGGGCATTCTTAGCCCTTGCTGCAAGTCCTCGAGACGGGGCGACGGGGTCACATCGATCGTGAGTCTCTGCTTGTTTCCGCGCGCTCCTAATCCACTACGGTTTGGATATTTGATCCGAGGGGCCTCTGGCCCGATAGCACTAACCATCACGTGGGCATAGTATGGGCGTTCTGCGTCGTACACATCAGCCGAAGCTTGTTTGACGTCAGTAAGGAGCGGCGCACGCCGAGTTGGACTGGTAACGCAACCGCGCTTGTATAAGGGGTTGCTAGGTCTGCTCTCGGTGGCCCCGTAACGTGCAGGAGTTCCCGGGGCGATGGCCCAAGACCCCTGGGGGCATAGGTTTAGTCCGGCGTGCTGACCTCTCTTATAAGCCTAGGTCGGGTTGCGGCGTGTTGCTTAGCCGAGGCCGGGCATGACCCAGAAAAGTGTGTCCGACCAGAGTTAAGTGAGCGTGGTGGGTAAGTTGGTGCACCCCTGCAGGGAAGAAACTTCTATCGATAGCCTGTCCTACGGTAACGGACACTCGGAGTTGTATCCCGATCGGTACAACTAGAACATGTGATGAAAATTGGATAGTACGGCTCTGGGATTGCTTTCTCGCAGGGAGTCGAGAAAGGATCTCAGGTCGAGGTTGATGATATTACTACTACTACTTTACATTATGTTCATCTGCTCTCTCCTGATGCTGCAAGACTGTCGAAGATTGTTGAAGATGCTAGTCTTCGATAGGACTAGGCTTTCCCCCTCTACTCTGGCATTTCTGCAGCCCAGTCCACATATACAGCCATTCCTTTGACAATGATGCATATGTAGTGTAGATCCTTGCTTGCTGAGTACTTCGGATGAGTACTCACGTTTGCTTTATTTTCTTTTTTCCCCCATTTTCCATTTGATGCCACCAGACGACGGAGCCCCTGAGCCAGAAGCCCCAGCCGACGACCAGTACTACTATCCGCCTGGCGAGTACTACTACTACGAAGAGCCGTTCGACGACCAGGAGTAGGATCGGAGGGTCCAGGGCAGGAGGCCTACGCCTTTCGATCGTAGTTTTTTTTATTTTTACCCCGCCTCTGTGAAGGCTTATCTCTCTCTCTGTAATATATCTGTACTCAGATATCTAATGCTTCCGCTGACGCTTGTATGCCATCGAGCTTGTATTCGAGCCCTCGAGGCCCTGGCTTGTAATATTAAGCTTGTATGACTTTATTTTTATGTTTTAGAGTTGTGTTGTGATATCTTCAAGTGAGTCCTTAGGCTTGATCGTGCGCATTTGCGTGTATGATTAGTGCACGATTAAGCCGGGGTCGGGCGCCGGTGAAACTAGAGCCAGAGAGCTCAAACGACGGTGGGAAGAGAAGGAGAAGAAGGCGGCGCTCACCTAGCAGGCTCACGGTGGCCCTGTGAAAGCTTAGTAGTGCAGGAGGTCGCCGGAGTCGACGAAGATCGCCGGAGGCAGAGTTGAAGGGGAACGGCTCGATTCACCGCCTTCGCTGCTCCTCGGCTCAAACTGAGGACGCTAGGCGACGAAGAGGAGCGGGGCGGAGCTCGCTGACTTGTCCGCTTGACGAAGGGTGGCCGGTGGCCGCGGCAACGGCGAGGCACGGCGGCGCCCGCGTCGGGCGCCGATGGGGAGAGGTGGAGAAAACGAGGGGAGAAGGGAGGAGTGGTCGAGGAGGACCAGGGGGGATGGCTCGGGCATCGCCCTTATCCTCTCGCGGCGCCCGCGGCGTCGCGCTGTCGAGCGGCGACCGGCGCGAGCGCGCGCAGCCAGGGACGGGGTGACACGGCGTCGGAGAGAGAGGGAGGAGGGAGAAACAGGCCGCGGTGGGCTGGGCTCCTGGCACTGTGCACTTAGGCCTGTGCACAGTGCCTCGTTTTTATTTTTTTTTCTGTTTTTGTTTCTTTTATTCTTTTCTGTTTCAAAATGTTTAGGGCACTTGTGCACTTTTGAAAAATGTGGGAGTTGACCCTAATATTGCAGTGCAATATTATCTCTCACCAAAAAGTGGTTTGGACAAATTTGGATTCCATTTGAGTTTGATATTAATTTAATAGATGGAAATAGTCTGTTTTGAGTGCTGTTTCAGGTAGTTTCACTCACTTAGCTAACTCCAAAAATAATGATTATGATTTTGCCATGACCACTGGATTATTTGCTAATTAAATAACATTTCTCCAGCAGAGTTTGATCAACTTCAATTTGCACTTTGGAATTTAATTTGATTTTCAGATTTTGAATTTGAATTGGATTATTAACCCAAATGATTTGGCACTGCAAATGATGATGACATGGCATTATTAACAGCTGATCACTGTGGCCATTACAAGGGGGTGTTACAGGTCACCAAGGTAGAATTCTGTAGTGTGCTTGAGACCAGGAATGCCCGTCCCTACATATTATTGAGTCCCCTCCTAGCGTGCCTTTTCCAGTCAGTCTCCCCTCATACCACGATTGAGGGAGACCAATCTTCTTAAGGTCAGGAATGAAGTCAACACAAAACCCAATGACA
This sequence comes from Thinopyrum elongatum, assembly GCA_011799875.1. NCBI lineage: Eukaryota > Viridiplantae > Streptophyta > Magnoliopsida > Poales > Poaceae > Thinopyrum > Thinopyrum elongatum. Next base: position 21,549,616 of record CM022298.1, read on the forward strand.
TCCTCTGTTTGATGGCCCATGGAGATGCTTCCTTCTGGCCTAGCGCGGTTACAGACATATTTCTTTAGGACTCCCATGAACCTCTCAAAGAGAACATATTGTGTAGAAATACAGGGCCTAGAACGACAATCTCGTCGACTAGATGAACTAGGACGTGTGTCATGATATTGAAGAAGGATGGTGGAAACACCAGCTCGAAACTGACAAGACATTGCGCCAAATCACTCCTTAACCTTGGTAGGATTTCTGGATCGATCACCTTCTGCGAGATTGCATTGAGGAATGCACATAGCTTCACAATGGCTAATCGAACGTTTTCCGGTAGAAGCCCCCTCAATGCAACCGGAAACAGTTGCGTCATAATCACGTGGTAGTCATGACACTTTAGGTTCTGGAACTTTTTCTCTGGCATATTTATTATTCCCTTTACATTCGATGAGAAGCCAGACGGGACCTTCATATGGAGCAGGCATTCAAAGAAGATTTCCTTCTCTTCTTTGGTAAGAGCGTAGCTGGCAGGACCTTCATACTGCTTTGGAGGCATGCCGTCTTTTTCGTGCACACGTTACTGGTCCTCCCGTGCCTCCGGTGTATCTTTTGTCTTCCCATACACACCCAAGAAGCCTAGCAGGTTCACGCAAAGATTCTTCGTCATGTGCATCACGTCGATTGAAGAGCGGACCTCTAGGTCTTTCCAAGAGGGTAGGTCCCAAAATATAGATTTCTTCTTCCACATGGGTGTGCGTCCCTCAGCGTCATTCGCAGATAGTCCGCCGGGACCCTTTCCAAAGATTACTTGTAAATCATTGACCATAGCAAGTATGTGATCACCGGTACGGATGGCGGGCTTCTTCCGGTGATCTGCCTCGCCTTTGAAATGCTTGCCTTTCTTTCGACATTGATGGTTGGTCGGAAGAAATCGATGATGCTCCAGGTACACATTCTTCCTACATTTGTCCAGGTATATACTTTCGGTGTCATCTAAACAGTGCGTGCATGCGTGGTATCCCTTGTTTGTCTGTCCTGAAAGGTTACTTAGAGCAGGCCAATCATTGATGGTTACAAACAGCAACGCATGCAGGTAAAATTCCTGCTGTTTGTGCTCATCCCACACACGTACACCGTTTCCATTCCACAGCTGTAAAAGTTCTTCAACTAATGGCCTTAGGTACACAACAATGTCGTTGTAGGGTTGCTTAGGGCCTTGGATGAGAACTGGCATCATAATGAACTCCCGCTTCATGCACAACCAAGGAGGAAGGTTATAGATACATAGAGTCACGGGCCAGGTGCTGTGATTGCTGCTCTGCTCCCCAAAAGGATTAATGCCATCCGCGCTTAAACCAAACCATACGTTCCTTGCGTCACCTGCAAAGTCCTCCCAGTACTTTCTCTCGATTTTTCTCCACTGCGACCCATCAGCGGGTGATCTCAACTTCTCGTATTTCTTACGGTTCTCTTTGTGCCATCGCATCAACTTGACATGCTCTTTCTTTCTGAACAGACGTTTCAACCGTGGTATTATAGGAGCATACCACATCACCTTGGCAGGAACCCTCTTCCTGGGGCGCTCGCTGTCAACATCACCAGGGTCATCTCGTCTGATCTTATACCGCAATGCACCGCATACCGGGCATGCGTTCAAATCCTCGTACGCACCGCGGTAGAGGATGCAGTCATTAGGGCATGCATGTATCTTCTGCACCTCCAATCCTAGAGGGCATACAACCTTCTTTGTTGCGTACGTACTGTCGGGCAATTCGTTATCCTTTGGAAGCTTCTTCTTCAATATTTTCAGTAGCTTCTCAAATCCTTTGTCAGGTACACCATTCTTTGCCTTCCACTGCAGCAATTCCAGTGTGGTACCGAGCTTTGTGTTGCCATCTTCGCAATTGGGGTACAACCCTTTTTTGTGATCCTCTAACATGCGATCGAACTTCAACTTCTCCTTTTCACTTTCGCATTGTCTCTTTGCATCAACAATGACCCGGCGAAGATCATCATCGGGCACATCATCTAGTTCCACTTGATCTTCAGCTTCCCCCGTTGCAGCATCACCGTATTCAGGGGGCACATAGTTGTCATCATCCTCTGCTTCTTCGTTGTCTTCCATCATAATCCCTTTTTCTCCGTGCTTGGTCCAAACATTATAGTGTGGCATGAAACCCTTATAAAGCAGGTGGGTGTGAAGGGTTTTTGAGTCAGAGTAAGACTTCGTATTCCCACATATAGGGCATGGACAACACATAAAACCATTCTGCTTGTTTGCCTCAGCCACTTCGAGAAAACTATGCACGCCCTTAATGTACTCGGAGGTGCGTCTGTCACCGTACATCCATTGCCGATTCATCTGCGTGCATTATATATAATTAAGTGTGTCAAAAACCATTACAGAACATCATGAATACAGAAGTGACCAAATTAATTAATAGAAGTTCATCATCACATTAAAACCAAAGTACATACATAGTTCTCATTGAACAACATATAGCTCTCCAGAGCATCTAATTAAACCATACATTGAAACTATCTAAAACATTTCAATGCAACAACAAATGCGATCATAATCGCAACTAAGGTAACAATTGATCCAACGGCATAATGATACCAAGCCTCAGTATGAATGGCATATTTTCTAATCTTTCTAATCTTCAAGCGCATTGCATCCATCTTGATCTTGTGATCATCGACGACATCCGCAACATGCAACTCCAATATCATCTTCTCCTCCTCAATTTTTTTCAATTTTTCCTTCAAGTAATTGTTTTCTTCTTCAACTAAATTTAACCTCTCGACAATAGGGTCGATTGGAATTTCTGGTTCACATACCTCCTAGATAAAAAAATCTATGTCACGATGGTCGGCATAATTGTCATAAACACTAAATGAACCAAATAGTTATAAAAGATAATATATACCACATCCGAATCATAGACAGCACGAGGGCCGACGGAGGCGGATACCAAAACCATCGCACTATATAATAACAAACAATAATAAAAGTAAGAAAATTACACAAGTATCTATCTAAATCATACAAGTAAGAACTTTTTTCTTTTAGAAAGAAGATAAGACCAAGAGGCTAACCACGGTGGTGCCGGCGATGAGATCGGCGCGGGCGATCGACGGCGGTGAGGACGGGGACGGGACAGGACGGACCGCCAAACCTAGACAAATCTTGAGGAAAATTGAGCTTGGACAAGGAGCTTCGAGAGGAGAAAGCATAAGTGTGGCTCGGGCATTTCATCGAACACCTCATGTGCATATGAGGTGAGCAAGAGCACCACAAAGCTCTCCCACGTCCGGCCAAAAAACAGAGCAGTGGCTCTGCTCGCGGGCAGGGGAGGGGGTATATATAGGCCACTCTTTAGTCCCGGTTGGTGGCTAGAACCGGGACTAAAGGACCACATTTGGTCCCGGTTCCAGCCACCAACCGGGACCAATGGTTGTGGGCCAGGAGCAAGACCCATTGGTCCCGGTTCGTGTCTGGAACCGGGACCAAAGGGGTCTCACGAACCGGGACCAATGGCCCACGAGGCCCGGCCGGCGCCCTGGCCTCACGAACCGGGACCGATGCACCCATTGGTCCCGGTTCGTGAGTGAACCGGGATTAATGGGCTTTTCAGGCCTGGACCAAAGCCCTGTTTTCTACTAGTGAGAACCTGCGAACCAGACCATGAAAGACCAATACGAGCCCTGCTCCCGACTTCTACTAGGCTGCGCGATTTCTACTGGGACTTTTTAAGAAAATGACGTATTTTCAAAAAACAAAGGTGTCTTCCCCGAGTGCTACACTCACCAAAAATGGGTATTTGCTGGGCTGCACTATTTTGTCTGTCGAGATTGCATACATCTTCGGATGAAGATGATCCAAAAATCAAAGTTTTTCATTTTGACAAGGCGAATAATTTTCATGTTGAGCACCTTTTCATTTAAGGCAATCTTATTTACACTTTTTTCCATGACAAAATATGGCCCCTGCAAATGCATAGAAAAGTTTAGAAAATTAGGTTGAAAATCCTATTTGTGATCTTTAGTCTATGTTAGGCCTTGTCCAGGAGAAGGGGACGAATTTCAAACATGATGGTGCCAAGACTCAACCCCGAACATTAAGTTATCCGGGGAAGAATCGTGGTTTCGAGACAAAACTGTCACCTTTGAAGGCGATGCGACCGCTGCTTCATCCTTTGGCCTTAATTTTTTTTGTATACTTAGTAGATACCGTTACATGATCCATATAAAAATCTGGCATCTTTCGGGGTACGTTAGCTATATTTAAGCAATTAAATGCATTTCTATGCAATTAAAACCTTATTCCATCTTCAAGGAGCTGCCACTGTCTCGCCTTCCTGAACAGGACACAAACCCTAATAAAACTTAAAGAAACGTCTAAAATGGAGCCCTCCCGCCGGCAAGGGCTAGGATACCTCATGCCCCCGTGGCCCTAAGACCACCGGAGACGAGGCGGACCAGTGGCGGTGAAGACGGGAGGCAGAGGAACACTAAGCTTTTTTTATAGAAGAGGCGGCTGCGTGAGGAGGCAGCAAACTAGTATGCTTTGGCGCATAATTTACATGTATTTGATGATGTAGCGCTCTTCTTTTATTTTCAAGGTTACTAATCATTTCCATATAGAAGATCACACTCAGAAATGTTTTGACCTGTAAAGTTCTAGATGGCCTTACATTTTGGATCGTCTAATTAAAGGAAAAAAAATAAAGATTGTGTGGACATGGACAATGTCCTTCAGATGTAATTTGAGTCTTCAGCCAGTGACTTATGCTGCAACATATGATGTAATTTGAGACTTAAATGGTCTTCGGGACGTCCGCAGCACTGGTCCAGTGCCGGGCCGGCCCTATTTCTGTGGACAAGGGGGATGGGAGTTGTCAGCACGAGGCCCTACACTCACCCCCTCCCCCACCGAGTCCTTCGGTGCCTTCGCAAGCACCTTCTTCCATGACACATGCAGAGGAGACTTCTGCTGCTCTTGTCGAGATGGAGGTTGCGTCAGTGGGGGGAGACCCACCGATGGCTCGGCCCTCTTCTCCCACGTTGGCGGTCGAGGAACCAGTCGGGCATAGGGCAGGCGCCCAAGCCCCGACTGAGAGGACGACGGAGGAGGTGATTGCTTATGGAGGGATCTTGGCCCCGATGTCTGGTGGCAGGTGTGTTAGTCACCGGATCCAGGCCCAACCTGATGCTGACGACCTGTAGTTGGGGCGTGCTATGCGGGCAGCCAAGCTTCATGACATCGAAGCCACTACAGGTATGTCTGTCAATACGAGTTGTTCCATCCTTCATTTTTCATAGCATGATATTATTAATAATGCGGGAAACTTAGCGATATCTCTTGGTTCTAACGGGAAGGAAATAGCAAAATCAGTTAATGACTTGTTAGACTTAGAAGCCAAAAAGCATTTAAGATGATTCGCAATATTGCGGTTGTAAAGCCTATGAATGATGCTGAAATTAATAATTTAGGAATTACTGCACTAGAGAGTTTGTGCGAGGACCTCCTACCCACTTCGGGGGCCAAGGCTAAGACAGATGAAACAGGGTCAGAGGGGTATGTGGCCCCTCTACCGCCAGAATGCACTGTACAGATTTCCCCCGGTTATATGGACGCGGAGGGGGTGCAAGATAAACCAAACGTTCCAGGAAGAGGAAGGTCTATCCTGCATCGGCAGTTCGTAGAAGTGCGAGAATCAAATTCAAGAAAAAATTCCATGATGACAAATGAAAGGAATCTTTTGGAATAGCATAGGTCTAGCGGACTTGGCTAAAAAAAAGGTTTCTTGCGGAAGCGGCACTAGAGCACAAACTAGATTTCATTGCCCTACTAGAAGCGGGGAGAGACAACTTCACTTCACAATTCATCAGCACTTTATCTGGTGGCATAGATTTTGACTGGCACTGCTTACCCCCAAAGGGACGATCCGGAGGGATTTTACTTGGGGTTAAGTGCGAAATGTTAGAGGTGATGAATGTCGTTCAAGGTGACTATGTTGTTAAGTTTTGCGTCCGGTCAAAACTTGATGGATTCAGATGGGCTTTGGTGGTTGTTTATGGAGCAGCTCAACCCGAGTTCAAACCTGACTTCCTAGTTGACCTTGTGAGGGTCTGTGGGGATGAAAGGCTACCAATCCTAGTGGGAGGTAATTAGACGAAGAGATGAAAAGAACAATGACAACTTCGATGGAAGATGGTCATTTATGTTTAATACGATCATTGAAAGCCTCAATCTGAGGGAGATTGACCTTACTGGTAGACATTTCATGTGGGCGAACACGTTGCCGAATCCAACATATGAGAAGTTGGACCGGGTGCTCACTAGTGTCGAATGGGAACAAAAATTCCCACTTGTAACGGTGCAGGCGTTACAAAGGGCAATCTCTGACCACACACCTTTACTGGTCGATTCAGGAGAAGCGACCCACCTAGGCAACAAGAATACTTTCTCTTTCGAACTAAGTTGGTTCGAGAGAGAGGATTTCTTAGATATCGTTGCAAGGGAATGGGCCAAGGATACTGGGGACGTACCAGTGTCGAAAGGTGGCAAAATAAGATTAGACACTTGTGACAATTTTTGAGGGGTTGGGCCAGAAATGAAAGCGAGATTTATAACCAAGAAAAGGAGAGACTCATCCAACTGATTGAATTTTTAGATCTGAAAGCGGAATCTAAGAGAACAGGCCGCTAAAACTGAGGCCGAGCAGAAACTACGCGCCCTTCTTAGAGAAGAAGAAATTAAATGGGCTCTGCGAGCTAAGGTACTTAAAGTAGTCCAAGGCGACGACAATACTCAAGTTTTCCACATGATTGCAAATGGCAAGCATAGGAAAAAGAAAATCATACAGCTCGAACAGGATGAAGGTACGGTGGTAGGGCATGAGAACCTTAAGTTGTATATCTCAAATTATTATAAACAACTCTTTAGGCCTCCTGAGGACAATGAGCTCGCAGTTGGGGATATTCCTCAACTCAGGACAGATGAAAATGACATTTTGTCTGCGCCATTTACACAGGAAGAGGTGTTTGAGGCAGTAGCAGAAATGAAGTAGAATAAGGCACCTGGACCAGATGGGTTCCCAGCTGAATTCTATAAAAAATGCTGGCATATTATAAGGGGTGACCTCATGCCAATGTTCCACGACTTTTTGAACGGCCACTTGTAGCTTTTCCACCTTAACTTTGGAGAGATAACGTTATTGCCAAAGAAGGAGGAGGCAGTGCGCATTGAACAGTTTTGGCCGATTTGTCTTTTGAATGTGAGTTTCAAAATCTTCACGAAAGTCGGCACGAATATATTGACACGGATTGCCCATTCGGTGGTACAAGCGAGTCAGACTGCGTTCATGCCGGGAAGATATATCCTCGAGGGGGTTGTTGTCTTACACGAAACTCTAGATGAAATCCATTCGAAGAAACTAGATGGGGTGATCTTCAAAGTGGATTTTGAGAAAGCGTACGATAACGTCAAATGGCCCTTCCTCCAGTAGGCCATGCGCATGAAGCGTTTCAATGAAGCCTGGCGGAAACAGGTGGACTCCTTCATCCAAAAAGGTAGCATGGGGATTAAGGTGAATGATGACATGGGTCATTATTTTCAGACTCATAAGGGTCTAAGACAAGGGGATACGATGTCTCCTATTCTATTCAACATAGTGGCAGATATGTTGATAGTTCTTATCGGTAGGGCCAAGTAGAAGGACTCGTTCTTCATCTTGTCGATGCGGGGGGGGGGGGGGGGTCTCCATATTACAATACGCCGATGACACTATTATATTGATGGAACACGATCCCGCAAAGGCTACAAATATGAAACTAGTTTTTTGCCTTTTTGAACAATTGTCGGGGTTAAAAATTAATTTTCACAAGAGTGAATTGTTTTGCTTTGGAAGAGCCAAAGAAGAACAAGATGCATATAGACAATTGTTCCGTTGTGAAATGGGTTCCTTGCCATTTAATTACCTCAGAATTCCAATTCACCATCGTAGTCAAATAAAGAATGGAAATGCGTTGAAGATCGATTTGAAAAAAAGTTAAGCGGCTGGAAGTGCAAGCTTATGTCTTATGGAGGTTGGCTTGTGTTAATTAATTCAGTATTAACAAGTATGCCGATGTTTCTGCTATCTTTCTTTGAAGTACCTATAGGGGTACGGAAAAGATTAGACTTCTATCGATCTTGTTTTTTCTTGCAATGTGATGAGGTAAAGATGAAATACAGATTGGTCAGGTGGGATATTATTTGTAGACCCAAAGACCAAGGGGTTCTTGGGATTGAAAATCTGGAAATCTAAAATAGATGCGTGCTGAGTAAATGGCTTTATAGGTTATCGGTTGAGACCGACGGTACGTGGGCACAGATTTTACGTAACAAATACCTACAATTTAAGTCTTTGGCCAAGGTTACCATTAGACCTAATGACTCGCCATTTTGGAAGGGACTAATGAGGACGAAGGATATTTTTTTCGAAGAGCAAAATTTGTTATCGGAAACGGTACAACTACCAGATTTTGGGAAGATACATGGTTATGGGAGACTCCTCTGGCCTTGCAATATCCCACGTTATATAATATTGTACAACGTAAAGAGGATTACATTGCTATAGTACTACAATCGTCTCCCTTAAACATCCAGTTCAGGAGGTCCCTAGTGGGGGAGTGGGGGAGCTCCTGGTTGCATCTCGTGCGAAGGTTGATGGATGTTCTACTTTCGGATCAGCCTGACTCCTTTCACTGAAAGTTAACTAGGAATGGCGTTTTCAAGGTGAAGTCTATGTACCTGGATTTAAATAACTCTGGCCCAATCCCGAGATCGATTCACATCTAGAAGATAAAAGTTCCGTTGCGAAATAAGATCTTCATGTGGTTCGTTCACAAGGAAGTGATTCTAACCAAAGATAATCTACTAAAGCGAAGATGGGTAGGCAGTTCATGCTGTTGTTTATGTGACAAGGATGAAACAATAAAACACCTCTTTATAGATTGCCCTCTCGCCAAGCTTCTTTGGCGCACCACTCATATAGCCTTTAACATTAACCCTCCAGTCAGCATTGACATGTTATTTGCGACATGGCTAACGGGAGTGGAACTAGTTATTGCGGGACGTATTCGGATATGAATATGTGCACTGCTTTGGACTATATGGAACTGCAGAAATGATATGATCTTTAACAGAAAAAATCTTACAAACTTCTTGCAGGTTATCTACAGAGCTTCAGCTTGGATCCACACGTGGTCGTTACTCACCCATATGGACACTAGGGAGCTTTTGGTTACTGGGTGCAACCGATGGGAGACGGTAGCATGGGCTATCTACAACCGGTTTGGGTGGCGGTTCACTAATAGGATAGGTGTTTAGTCATCTTGTCCTGTTTTTCGTCGGTTGTGCCTTCATTTACCTTCGTTTATTTTTGTGCTCCGTTTGCGAGTTGTACTGAACCGCGAACTTTGTTTTGATTGGTTTTTAATAAGATGGCCGCATGCATATGGGGGTTATCCTCCTTTTCAAAAAAAAAACAAATGATGTTTCCAGAATACTTCTAGAGACGAATCTATGCACATGTTTTTTTTAAGTTTCTGATTTATAGATAGTAAAAACGATATCGATGGCCAAAATATTTACAAAGTGACACTTCTTTGTGAACAGCAGGGAGCACAGTGGTAGTTGAATAGAGCGTCGATTTGTTTGTACCCGAAGACGCTTCCCGTTGCCGTGCTTGATTCAGATACCCACCAAGTCTTCCTTGTCTCTAACACCACACAACTTGCCGGTAGGTGGTACGTCGTTTTCTCCGAAGATGCCAAACTAGACTCAGTCATTGGGTTACTGGTTTTTAGGAGAAAATGCAGGCCACAGCAATGTGCAACATACGTTGAGACGACCAGCTAGCACTAGCATCGCGCAACTTAGCCACCATGGGCGCGTGTGTATGTTTGCAAGTGTAAACTCTGAAAGGAGACCGTCGCATCTTCTCCGACGAATCTCCGGCCTGCCTGCGCCGTCGGCCCCATCGACCTCCTACCTCTGTTAGTCTCGATCTCAGGTGAGCCTCTGATGACCATACCAGTAGGTTTAATCATGCTCATATAACAACTTAGCATCATGCATCATTATAATAATGAATAATCATCATTGGTATCATAATAACAAGTCCTACTCATCGTCATCATACAATTTCTACTCGTTATCATAATAACAAGTCATACTCATCATCATCATAGTCATGTAACCAACCCTACTTAATTGTTCTTAGCACATGATCATGAGTATTAGCTAGGACCTAACTACCCTCTCTAAGGTAAAATAGAATAAAACAAGATAGGCCCTGACTCTCCATTATGAAGAATGGAGACTATCCTGTCTTCAATTCTTGCGCTTCGCACAATGTTGGTTCCAAGTAGCTCCGTACGATTGTCCATACATTTTTTTCATGCTTGGTTGTCATGTCTTCATCGGTTTTAGAAATCCGGTATGAACAGTAGTGAAGCCTAGGCAGACCTGGCCGTCAGCTCGTAACATCAAGGTGACCTTTCGGAAGCATGAGATGAGGCACACAATCCTTCAGGATTTTCTGTTGAAAAACATAGTAATAACGTCGTAGTTAGCAATGTAGTTTAGCTTTAGAAGAATTTATGCAAAAGATGCACAGATATCGTAATAGTAATAAATCTTACTATGCCATCTCCATAGATGTTACCGTAGTTCAACACGTGCACTAGTGACACGTAGTGACCATAATGCACAGGAGTATGATAATTGATATTGTAATTCTCAACATCAATAATAAATGAGATAAGATGATCTTTCTCTTGATAAGTTAATTCTGCGCCATCGATGTAGTAGGTTCTGTCTTACCATCTTCCGTACATTCTTTGAAGAATGAAAATAAGCTATCAATGGAAATAAGTTGTCAACTATTTTGAAATAAACAATATAAATTACTTAATAACTATGTTTGAGAAGCTCACATAGCGGTAGAATTGGAAGCGTATCAACAAGGACCCTTCGTTGATGTCAGGATCACCAAGATCTAAGGTGACAAGCATACCCTCATGAAAATCATACATCTTGCAAAGTGCTTCCCAATTCGGGCAACCAAAATAGGATACACTCTCAGAATTGTATAGATTTACAGCAAAATCCATACCATGATGGGTCCTTAGGTGAACTATCTTTGTTTCCATACTTTCATGATCTTTAAAATCCATCCTCTCCAAGACATAGCGCCTTGCATGGCATGGGATAAGCTAGTCAAATTGTAAAAGACGAAAATTACACGTTGATGAAGCAGAAGTCGTGCTTAATTATGAAAAAACACTTGTCGTCGTTGCGTACCGTTTCAACATCCAAGGTCTCCTGGAACTTAATGCTGAAGCGCCGACCTTCTACCAGTTGAGGCCTGTCGCACAGACCCCGGTCGTCGCTGCACCAGTCGCACTCTGGGAGACTTTCGTCGTCCGACGACGACATCGACGACATTTCCTATGTTCATAATTCAAAGATTAAACTTGTACAATTAAATATACGTACTACAAAAACTAAATTAGATCATTATTATTCATCACGGGTTGACTATCGGTCTGTCGAGTCTTTTCTTGAAAACTCTCAGCTCACGTGGTGTATACATTCGACCGCTGGTGATGGTCGCTCCTCCTTTCGTTCCCAAGTGCATTACACCAAAATGTCTAGCACATGGGAACGAAGGAGAAGCGACCCCCACGACAACAGTCGGGATTCTTCGTCCTCTCATATATGGTGGAGACTCTCCCTCACTGATTCCTCTCTGACATTTGCGACCGTTGGTGATGGTCGTTGCTCTTCCTTCCCCTAGTGCATAACAAAGGTCTAGCACAAGGAGAAGAAGGAGAAACGACCCCCACGACAACAGTCGGGATTCTTCGTCCTCTCTCATATATGGTGGACACACTCCCTCACTGATTTTTTGACCGTCGGTGATGGTCGTTACTCCTCCTTCCCCTAGTGCATAACAAAGGTCTAGCACAAGGAGAAGAAGGAGAAACGACCCCCACGACACCAGTCGGGATTCTTCTTGTCTCATATATGGTGCAGACTTTCTCCCTCACTCATTTGTTGACTGTCATGTATGGAGCCTTGACAGACTTAAAGTCAACCTGAAATGTCGTTTAATTATCTTTCTACAAAATCCGGGCGACTCGATATTTCCTACATATTCTAGCACAAGTCATGCCAAAATTCACGGAAAAATCCGGCATGACCTTTGCTAAAAAGGACATATATCGAGCGCCTGAAATTTGCCGGAATGAAAATTAATCAACACTCCGGCAAAACATAGGCCACACTGTGAGGTGTTCCCTGCAAACATAGGCCACTCATGTAGCTACTACTCTACTACAACTATCAAAACATCTACATCATCATCGACATGGGGATAGCGCTCTTTCTCACCTCGAGGTCGGAGGTGGTCGGTGACGCGGACGACGGCGGGGATGATGCAGGGGCTCCTTGATTTCTGCAAAAACAAAATATAAACAAAAATATTATTATCCTCATCTTAGGACTTAGTCAAACCTTATGTCTAAAACATCCTACTTCTAGCCCTACCATTTACTAAAAATACCTTGTTCTAACCCAAAAAATTGAAAAGACCTATATACATTTACTAAAAATACCCTAGTTCTAGCCCTAACATCTGTCCATCCTTCCATCTATCTATATATCCTCATAAATCCTAGAAAAATGCCCTGGTTTTTAACTACTGTCTACTTCTTGAATCATAGAAAAATGCCCTAATTTCACATAACTTAGAAAAATTCCTATTCTATTCAAAAGACCTGCATTTACTTATTTTTTTCAATTCTATTCAGAAAACCTACATTTACTAAAATAATCTCATATAGCATAATATATTCTGTACCTAAAAATTTCTATTACTAAAAAATTTTATACCTAAATTTTTATACAAAGAGAGGAGGGCAGTGGGAGGAGGAGGAGGAGGAGGAGGGAGGAGTGAGGGCTTCGGGCGGTTGGGGAAGGGAGGAGAGAGGAGGGCAGTGGGAGGAGGGAGCAGGGAGCAGGGCGGCGGTCGGACGAGGGATGAGGGAGGAGCGAGGGCCGCGGGAGGAGGGAGGAGAGAGGAGGGCCGTGGGAGGAGGGAGAGAGGAGGGCGGCGAGAGGAGGAGGGAGGGAGGGAGGCAGATACCTTGGGGGCGACGGCGGCGACGACGGGCGACGACGGCGACGGAGCACGGCAGAGTGGGCGAGTGAGAATGTGAGAGGGAGAGTGAGGACACGCGCGGGCCGGGGTGTGGATAAGGTACCCGTAGTAGTAGCGCTGGTCCGCAACCACCGCTACTGCTAAGATCCATAGCAGTAACGCTTTAATGCAACAATCGCTACTGCTATGATCATTAGCAGTAGCATTTTTGTGGAACCAGCGCTACTACTAAGGCTATGATCATTAGCAAGTAAAAAAAGCATCAAATTAAAAAAAAAAGCATTGGTCATCATTGATCTTTTTGTGTAGAATCTAAATTGTCAGTATGAATCTTCGCCGGTTCCTAAACCGGCGAAGATTCATATTGCCACAGATCCTACACATAGAGTACAATGAAGACCATGTGGTTGTGGTAGTTTGAGAAGCACGATATTTAAGGTGGTAAACATTCTGTTCGCGGAGCGAGGTGGGACTAAACTTTGGTCTTAGGAGGGGACTGAATTTAGCAGTAGCGCTTTTTACGTATGGGCGCTACTATTATACCTAGCCTGCCTGTAATGGTCTGGCGATTATAGTAGTAGCATGTTTTATAAGAACACCGCTACTACTATATGCATAGTAGCAGCGCTCTTTCTGCCCAAGCGCTACTGCTATTTAGCAGCAGCGCTTCCTTATAAAAAGCGCTACTGGTGAGCTCCTATGTATAAGCATTTCCCTAGTAGTGGGATGAGGTGCGGAAGGTAGCACATGCGATGGAGGATATGGTGGATGAGTACTTGTATCAAGTTGTTAGGGAACATGATACTGGGTGTTGCTTGTACCTGAAGAAAGGGCTTAGAAAACCAAGATCTCTGCTTTCCTTGAATCGGATATCTTCCAAAGTGAAGGAAATAGAGAAAGACCTTGCACACCTGTCAGAGTTGAAAAACCGATGGGTTCCCATGATAAACAATGAAGATACTAGTAGCTTGAATTACATGATCAAGAAGTCTCAAGATCTAGCAAACTTTTCACGTTCCCTTGATGACGAAGATCTAGTTGGGGTGGATGAAAAGAGAGGAAAACTTGAGCAGTGGTTGGGAAGTGATGATGTGGAACGGTCCCTGATAACACTGATAGAAATGGGTGGGCTTGGCAAAACAGCTTTAGCATCAAATGTCTATAGGAAAGAGAGAGAGAAATTTCAGTGCCATGCATGGGTCTCCATCTCTCAAACTTATTCTAGAGAAGATGTCTTGAGGAATATAATCAAGGAACTATTCAAAGATAAAGTCAGTTGTCCATCAAACATTGCAGCGATGGATATCACAAGCCTTGAAGAGACATTGAAGAGGTATCTAGGGCAAATGAAGTATTTGATCATATTAGATGATGTTTGGACTCCAGATGCCAGTGGCGGAGCCAGGAAAGAAATGGAGGGTGTGCACGCCTTAAAAAATAAATTCAACCTAATCCTTTGGGTTAAATTAGTACAAAATAAAAAGAAAATTCTTCAAATTCTGGGTGGGCCACGGTCCACCGTGCCTACACGCTGGCTCCGCCACTGCCAGATGCATTTGAAGACCTGTCTAGGTCACTTGTTTGTAATGGTAAGGGAAGCAGATTGATAATCACAACACGGCAGGGTGGTGTTGCTGCACTTGCTTCTCAAGGACACATATTAACACTTGAACCTTTACCAGAAGACGAGGCTTGGGATCTTTTTTGTAAGAAACCTTTTCCAAAAGAAACAAACCATCACTGTCCTGAGGAGTTGAGGCTTTTGTCCAAGGAAATACTTAGCAAGTGCAAAGGCTTGCCTCTTGCTATTGTGTCAATTGGCAGCCTCTTGCATGTGCGTGAGAAAACCGTTGAAGAATGGAAAAGAATAAATGACCAATTGAGTTGGGAGATAATTAATAACTCAAGGCTCGACCACAGAAGGAATGTGTTGCATCTAAGCTATATCTACCTTCCAACACACTTGAAAAGTTGTTTCCTGTACTGCAGCTTATTTCCAGAAGACTATCTTTTCCATAGAAAAAAGCTTGTACGCCTATGGCTGGCGGAGGGGTTCATCGTGGAGAAGGGTGCCAGCACATTAGAAGAAGTGGCAGAAAGCTATGTTAATGAGTTGGTCAATAGAAACATGGTTCAACTTGTTGGAAGGAACTCATTTGGTAGGATGAACATATTTAGAATGCACAATATCATACATGAACTAGCAGTTGATTTGTGCCAGAAGGATCGTTTTGGTGTTATATATGAGGAGGATAAATGTGGGGGGTCTCTTCAGAGAGATGGTCATGCACAAACTAAAGAAGGATATTCAGCAACCATCTTCAAGTATACATAGACTTCGAACTTTCATTGCACTAGAGAAAAGCATGCCATCATTCACTCTACTACCTCTATTAACTGAGAAGTCAAGATATATGACACTAGAATTAAGTGGTCTACCCATCGAGAAAATTCCAGATGCTATTGGGGATCTCTTTAATCTCCACCATTTAGGTTTGCGGTACTCAAAAGTGAAGCTTCTCCCGAATTCCATCGATAGACTTTCGAATCTATTGACACTGGACCTTCTTGGATCTGACATACATGAGTTGCCCAGGGGGATTGTCAAGCTAAATAAGCTTAGGCACTTATTTGCCGAGAAAATGCCCCAATTTGTACGAATACAAGTTATTCGATATGCTAGAGGTGTATGCGTGCCTATTGGGCTTGGGAACCTGAAAAACCTACAGACTCTACAAGCTTTGGAAGTGCAGAATGAGTCTATTATGCAACTAACAGAGCAAAGGCAACTTAGAAGCTTGAGGATATGGAATGTGAAGGGAATCTACTGTGAACACCTCTGCAAGTCTCTTGTTCAGATGCAATTCTTGTCTTACCTAGGTGTGAATGCAAGTGATGAGAATGAGGTTCTGGCGTTGAACGCCCT
Source organism: Thinopyrum elongatum (assembly GCA_011799875.1). Taxonomy (NCBI): domain Eukaryota; kingdom Viridiplantae; phylum Streptophyta; class Magnoliopsida; order Poales; family Poaceae; genus Thinopyrum; species Thinopyrum elongatum. Next base: position 21,565,747 of record CM022298.1, read on the forward strand.
CCCGGCTAACCTGCAAAAGCTAAGTTTGAGCGGAAGATTAGCAGAAGGGACATTGGCGAGGGGGTCTCCTTTCTTTCAAGCCATGGAGCAGAACTTATATTCCCTAAGTCTATCCTGGTCGCAGTTGGGAGACGACCCTCTACCATCCCTTTCTTGGTTAGCAAATTTGACAGCTCTATATTTTCTCAGAGCATACAATGGAGAGAAGATGGCATTTCTCATTGGGTGGTTTCCCCAGCTGAAGCATCTCTCTCTAAGAGACATGCCTGGCCTGAAACAGCTGGAGATAGAGCAAGGTGCCATGGCGACTCTAAAAACATTGACGTTAGGCAACCTGAACAGCATGGTGGAGATCCCACTTGGCCTTGAGTTTCTCATGCCCCTCAAGGATCTAGGCTTCTTTGACATTACCCGTGACTACCTAACGTTGCTGCGCCAATATCTTGGGCTTAGAGGTATCCAATGGCAGCACACTCTCCGCGGTGATGACCAGTGATCCCTGAATTTTGTGTGTAAGTTGATCATTCTCAACTGCCGGTGACTACTATTTGCAACACTTTTAAGATTTCTTTACTAACATCTTGTTGGGGCTATGCAGATTGTCGTAAGAAGAGGAAGAAAAATGTGCAGTCCATGCATATGCCTGCAGCGGATGTGCCCAAGACACCTATGTTTCTGTACCGTGATAATGTGATTGCAAATTTATATTGTTTGTGGCTTTCAAATAACAAGGCACTTGCTTGTGTAGTAAGACTGAATGGCGCTATGACTTTCCCCGTTAATGCTTTCAACTATTGTATGTATTCTATTCGTGTGAGCTTGTAAACTACTCTATCTGTAAACAAATATAAGACATTTTAGATCAAATATTTGTTTACATAGGGAGTATATACAGGGACGGAGCCAGGAATTTTGTATAGGGGGGGCGAGTTGCAGACTTGAGCTCTTATAGGCAGTTGGGCATCGGTTAACCATAAAAAAAGTTTGTGCTTGCAAAAACCTAAGCCTGAACTAGTGTTTTCATTAGTGTGAACACTACAAAAAACTATTAAAATGTGCATTTTTGGCAAGAAAAATTTAGTTTCCAAATTGATTGCATTACGAATTTGGTAGACAATACAATATCTATCTATTGATTCCAAATTCAGTTTTCATGTTGATCAATTAACAATCATTCATTTTAACCCACAAAAATCAGATATTTGAAGCTGATGTTAATTAAATTATGAGAGTGGACGTACCATACACGCAAAGAGGATGTCAGATTCCGTGCATCATCTCCTCTGTGGTCGCTCATGGTGGTGGTGTTTCTCCTAATATCCTTTATAGTGGCTGAGGAAATGATCAATTGGGATTTCTAGGCTTGAACGGTTGGAAGCAAGTGCCCTAGGAAACGTTTTCCATTCTTCTCTTCCTCTTCGTATCTACACACAACAGCCTATATTTCCTACTGTAATTAACTTCTCATGTTCGTAGGTTTTTTATGGAACAACCACACAAATTAGAGCAGATTAAAGATCAGGAGATGAAGTAAGGGACTAACCGTGCAGGTAATCAGCCGTGGCGGATCTCGATCAACCCCCCTATGATCTTCGCTTGGAGACTGAAGCTAATCTTGCGGGTAGGCGGAGATTGGAGGCGACGGCAGATGGGAAGATCGCACGAGCCGCAATCTGCGTGCGTTCAGTTGCAGCGATATAAAATCGTGTCGATCGCCAGGATTGTAGCAGACTGCGTTGGTGCTCCTGGTCGCAAGCCCTTGACCGGTGGACTATGTTCTCTTTGACCTCGATGGTGGGCCCTTTCTTTTGCTGGGTTGTGATCTGTTGTTTGTTGTACATGGGCTGCCCGAGGGGTTTCACGGTGTTACACGAGACAAGTGGACAGGGGGGGCGAATCAAGTCAAAAGGCCGGCTAATAAACGGATCTAACTAATCGCTATTGAGGAGGACAACTTCGTTGGGGGGGGGTCTAGCCCCCCCTCGTCCCCCCTTGTCTCCGTCCCTGAGTATATATAATTGATACTGTCTATTCCGGTCATGCATGTTGAATAACCAAACAATTTGTGTGTAAGAATTTTTCCTATTGTATGGCAGAATTTATATAATTTAATTCATCTGCAAATTGCAGTCACATATTTTATTTTTTTGAAAAGGAGTATTACCCCCGGCCTCTACATCAAAATGATGCAGACAGCCATTGCAGTCTAAGAATGGATGCCCTATGCATATGAATGATACTAGCATTGATGAGGAGGCCTAGATAACCATTCTTGCAATTTTCACGGGAATCCATCACGCTAGCTATACATATAGACGAGTAGAGTAGCAAACAACTACTTTGTGATGATGATCTTAGCTACATCCATGGTGGATATCCCCGAATTAATTGACCAGTGACGATGGGGAATTCTAACTGTATGTTTCTAAGATTGCAGAATCCTGATAATTAAGAATCATGTACTGTTCGAGCATTAGTGCGTCAGCTTCCGCTCATACATAGTACTACCTCCGTCTCAAAATATAAGATTGTAGTCTAGTTTAGCCTAAAAAACGTCTTGCGTTTTGAAACGGAGGTAGAGGCTAGTAATCAGTTACAGAAAATGACATTAGCAGGGATGCTTAACACTGTAATTTGATACACTAATGGGATGCATATGTGCGGTGCCATAAGTGAATAGACACGTGGGCGACTATTTGTGGAAATAAAGAAAAATCATCTGCTTGCATCACATGCCAAAAGGCTGCAAGGAGAGAATATCAAGATTGTGGGTATGTATTTTGCAGATTGCTTACTTTTCTTTAGGGGAGAAATTACTTGATCAATTAAATTCAACAAATTAAGTGTACTCGCAAAAGGGTCCGTGCGTTGCGACGGGAGATTTTTTTTTTCATAATCTCCAATGGCCATGACTGCATCACCTAGAGACACTATCACTCTCAATTTCATGAAATAATAAACAATTTTTGAAATCATGAATATTTTTTAAAACTCGTGCACATATATGAAATCATGAACATTTTTTCAAATCCGTAAAAACATTTAAATTTTTTTGAACATTTTCTAAAATGAAGAACATTTTTTGAATTTATGAAAGTCTTATAGAATTTGAAAAAAAATTAATAGTGAATATTTTTAAACAATTTTCTTGAACCGGCGAACATTTCTAGAATTTATGAATATATTTTTTCAAAATTGGTGGCTCAATTTCTGAAATTCACGAACATTTTTTTTATCTAGCAAAAGGACCATGCGTTGCAATGAAAGAAAAAAAATATATAACCTCCAATGGCCATGACCACATTTTGCTGCATCACCGAGATACAGTATCGCTCTCATTTTAGTGAAACCATGAACGATTTTTTAAAATCATGAACATTTTTCTAAACTCATGAGCATATCTGACATCGTGAACATTTTTCAAATTCGTGAATATTTTTACAGATTTTCGAAATTTTCTAGAATCTTAACATTTTGTACTATTTGGCAACATTTTATTTTAATTGTGAGCATTTTTCAAAATACTTTTCTTGAATAGCTGAACTTTTCTAGAATGAACGAACATTTCTTTAAAATTATTTGGTGGAACAATTTCTTAAATCCACAAACATTGTTTTCATTTAACGGAGATTTTTTGAAATGCATGATCATTTTTTGAATCAGCAAACATTTTATGAATCAATAAACTATTTTGTAAATCACGAACAGTTTTTAATTTTTTAGGATATTTTTCAATGCATGAACTTTTTTGAATTTCGAAATTTTGTTCAATTTCATTAATATTTTGAATACATGAACTTTTTAAAAAAGTATGAACATTTTTTGATATGCAAACATTTTATAAAATTTACGAAATTATCTGAGTCCACAAACATTTATGAATTATTAAACATTTTATTTGAAAATTCTCGGTTTTTTTCTTTGGAACTTTTTTGAATTACCAAATTATTTAAATAGGAAAAAAAGAATATGAAAAAAAATACGAAATTTAAAAAACAGGCCGCTGAGACATGGGCCGGCCCAAACAGGCGCTCTGTTTCTTCTCCCAATGCACGGAGCGCAGTATAAAAGGTTCTACTGGGCCGGCCCAGGCGGGGATTTCCCTGTGTGAAACGTTTTTATTTATTCCCCTTCGTGAAACGTTTTTATTTATCACTGTGAGAAATGTACATTACCGGCGAGATATATAGGGCGGCAATTGTTTCATTTGTTTGTACTGAAGACATTTCCCATGCATTACCGTGCTTGACCCAAATACTCTTCTAAGTCGCCTTTAGTTTCTTTAACCCCAACTTGCCGGTGGGTACGCCATGTTTGTTGAAACGACTCCAAAGTTAACAATTTAAACTCAATTATTGTGCTAGTGGTTGCAGAAAAAGCCAAAGCAATGCTGGCTGAAGTAAACAATCAATTGGATTGGAGCCAGGGATCTTCTCTTCTCGGAAGCAAGAGGCCAAGGGCTTGCTTGGGGATCCGATCTTCGCATCAAAACCAGGTACGCTACCTTCGTTCGCATCGATGGTAGATTCAGTTTCATTCAGTGGCCTACCGTCTGTTGTTTGCTAAAATTTAGTGATCAGTACCAGCTAGGTGAAAGCTACAAGTGTGTGTTTACCTCTGAGGAATCCGAGAAGACTGCAGGGTGTGTCCACAGTGAGTCCACTGCGAGGTCGACGGTACCCTATATAGCCTCCTCCCCCACGTCCTCCGCCTCCTGGCCGCGCAGCGGCATCCCGCAATGGTTCGTCGCAAAGCGCCACAGGATCACATACCTTTGACTTTTCACTTCTCTAACCTCCGACGACAAAGCTGCTACGCCTCACATTCGCCAATCCCTTGGCGTGGCCCGCCAGAGCCAGGGAAGAGGAGGTAGGATCTTGTGTTTCTTTTTTCTTTTTTGAAAGGAGGATATACACTCTAGTTCAAACCTCGAATTTGAAGGTTGATTCCGTATGTTGTTGAACAATACTAGCACCAATTCCTCGGGATTCCATCTTCAAATCCCTTTGGTGCAGGTGCAGCAATTCGAATTTAATTACAAACATATTTTTTTAGCCAATTAACACACAATTTGTTGATTGGGAAGCGATATAAGCTGGACTCTTTTGCACTTGAGAAACCAAGCGAGTTCCTTTGAAATACACTGGTAAACTTCCTTCAATTTTCAGCATGTTAGCATAGTCCCAAGTGTAGCTAGTACAGTTCACATGTATATACATGTCTATCTTTACTACTTCCTCTGATCCAAAATAAGTGTCATAGTTTCGAACTAAGGTTTTGCTTCATTGTGTTGGTGAATGTATGTTATTTCATGATTGCTTTGAGAAGTTGTTCTTATTTTCACTCTTCAGTTGTTGCTGGAAAGTTTTCGGCAAGCACTTGCTTAGCAATATTTTTTTTACCTAAAAAAAGCAATATTTATAAACAGTTAAATTAACGCACCACTTGATTCATTTTGCAGAAGGTCATGCTAGCAATATAGCGAGGAAAATAACAAGGCATTAGCAACTCTCCACGAAAATAATGGCTGAAATTGTTCTTCTTCTAGTCATTGAAAAGATCGGAGTCGCCTTGGCAAATGGAGCAGCAAATCAGGCATGTGCTTACTTTTCCATGTATGCAACACAACTGATTGAGCTAAAGGGCAGCATGGGTCGTGTGGTGCGGGAGCTTCGTCTAATCCATGATGTTCTCTGTCAAATGGACATACGAAACTGCAACAATGAAGTATATGAGGGCTGGTTGGATGAGGTGCGGAAGATAGCACATGCAATGGAGGATATAGTGGACGAGTACTTGTATCAAGTTGGTTGGCAACATGGTATAGGTTGCTGCTTTTACCTGAAGAAAGTGTTTAGAAAACCAAGGTCTGTTCTTTCCTTTAACCAGATAGCTTGCAATGTAAGAAGAATAGAGAAAGACCTTACACACCTATCGGAGATGAAAAACCGCTGGGTTCCCATGATAAACAATGGAGATACTACCGGCTCGAATTACATCATCAAGCAGTCCAAAGAGCTAGCAAACCTTTCCCGCTCCCTTGATGAAGAAGATCTAGTTGGGGTGGAGAAAAAACAGAGAAAAGCTTGAGTTGTGGTTAGGAGGTGATGATGGCGAACGCTCTGTGGTTACGCTACATGGAATGGGAGGACTTGGCAAAACATCTTTAGCGGCAAATGTCTACAAGAAGGAGAGAGAGAAATTTCAGTGCCACGCATGGGTCTCCATCTCTCAAACATATTCTAGAGAAGATATCTTGAGGAATATAATCGTGGAACTATTCAAAGATAAAGTGGTCGGTGTTCCCTCAAATATTGCGGCTATGGACATCACATGCCTTGAAGAGGCACTTAAGATATTTTTGGAGGAAAAGAAGTATTTCGTCATATTAGATGATGTTTGGACTTCAGAAGCATTTGATGAATTGTCCAGGACACTTGTTTGTAACAAGGGCAGTAGATTAATAATCACGACACAGGAAGGCGATGTTGCTGCACTTGCTTCTCAAGGACGTATCTTAACCCTAGAAACTTTACCAAAAGACAAGGTATGAGATCTCTTCTGTAAGAAATCATTTCCAAGAGAAACTAATCATGAATGCCCTCAGGAGTTGAATCCATTATCCAAGAAAATAGTTAGCAAATGCAAAGGCTTGCCTCTTGCTATTGTGTCAATTGGTAGCCTCTTGCATGTGCGTGAGAAAACTGTGGAAGAATGGAGAAGAATACATGACCAATTGAGCTGGGAGATAATTAACAATTCAAGGCTCGGCCACATAAGGAATATTTTGCATCTGAGCTTCATCTACCTTCCAACACACTTGAAAAGTTGTTTCCTGTACTGCAGCTTATTTCCAGAAGACTATCTTTTCCATAGAAAAAAGCTTGTACAACTATGGATGGCCGAGGGGTTCATCGTGGAGAAGGGTACCAGCACATTAGAAGAAGTGGCAGAAAGCTATATTAAGGAGTTGGTCAACAGAAACATGCTTCAACTTGTTGGAAGAAACCCATTTGGTAGGATGAACAGATTCAAAATGCACGATATCATACGTGAACTTGCAGTTGATTTGTGCCAGAAGGATCATTTTGGTGTTATATATGAGGAGGATAAATGTGGGGCATCTCTGCCCAGAGATGGTCGTCGGCTGGTAGTGCACAACCTAAAGAAGGATATTCAGCAACCATTTTCAAGTATAAACAGACTTCGAACTCTCATTACACTGGAGAAAAGCATGCCAACATTCCCTCTAGTATCTCTACTATCTGAGAAGTCAAGATATATGACAGTGCTAGAGTTAAGTGGTCTACCTATTGAAAAGATTCCAGATAATATTGGAGATCTTTTTAATCTCTGCCATTTGAGTTTGCGGAGTTCAAAAGTGAAGCTTCTCCCTAAATCTATTGAGAAGCTTTCAAATTTGTTGACACTGGACCTTTGTGGATCTGACATACATGAGCTGCCTATTTTGCAGGGATTGGCAAGCTAAATAAGCTTAGGCACCTATTTGCTGAGAAAAACATTCTATCAGGACGAATACAAAATATTTGATATGCTAGAGGTGTATGCTTCCCTATTGGGCTTGGGAACCTAACAAACCTGCAGACTCTGCAAGCGTTGGAATGGCAGGAAGTGCAGGATGGATCCATTAGACAACTAAGGGAGTTAAGGCAACTAAGAAGCTTGAGGATATGGGACGTGAAGGGAATCTACTGTGAACACCTCTGCGAGTCTCTAGTTCAGATGCAATTCTTGTCCAGCCTAAATGTGAGTGCGAGTGATGAGAACGAGGTTCTGTTGTTGAACGCCCTCCCGCCTAGACTGCAAAAGCTAAGTTTGAGCGGAAGATTACCAGAAGGGGCATTGTTGCCGGAGTCTCCTCTCTTTCAAGCCATGGAGCAGCACTTGTATTCACTACATCTATCCTGGTCGCAGCTGAGAGAAGACCCATTGCCATCCTTTTCCCAGTTGGCAAATTTGATGGATCTATTTCTCGACAAAGCGTACAACGGAGAGAAGCTGGAGTTTCTCACGGGGTGGTTTCCCAAGCTGAAGAGGCTCTATTTGTGGGACATGCCCGGCCAGACGAGGCTAGAGATACATCAAGGTGCCATGACAGCTCTAGAAACACTAGTGCTAGGCAACCTAGAAAGCATGGTGGATGTCCCACCTAGCCTTGAGTTCCTCATGCCCCTCCAGCTTCTAAGTTTCCGAGAAATCACCCGTGACTTCCTGACGTTGCTGCGTGAAAGTCCTCAACTTGTTGGTACGCAGTGGCAGCACACTCTCCGTGACGACGACCAGTGATCCCTGAATGTGTATGTAAGTCGATCGCTCTCAACTCCCAGTCACCACTACTTGCACCACTCTCAAGATTTACTAACACCTTGCTGGCTATGCAGGTCGCCGCATGCAGTGGATCTGCCCAAGACACGTGTGTTCATGTACCGCGATATTCAGACTGCAAACACTATTTCATTTTATGGCTTTCGAATAACAAGGCACTTGCTCCTGTCCTAAGATTGAATTGTGCTATGACTTTACGCGTTAATGCTTTCAAATACTGTTTGTATTCTATTCGTGTGAGCTTGTAAACTATAATCGATACTGTCTATTCCTGGTCTCATAACTCAACCATTTGTGTGTAAGGATTTTTCCCGGTGTATGGCATTTATATATATAGTTCTATTCATCTACAAATCTCAGTCTCAGCAATGGATGCCCTATGCATAGAGTATAACTGATACTAGCAGTGATGACAATGAGGAGGAATAGAGGTCCATTATTGCAATTTTCATGTGAGAAAAGCTTTCAGCCTAGCGATTCAAATGAGTAGAGTAGCAATCAACTAGTAATAGTTTGCAATGATGAACTTGGCTACATCCGTTGCGGATATCCCTGAATGAAACGGCGAGCGACGGCAACAAATTTCGGTTGTTGTCAAGATTGCAGAATCCTGATGAGCCATGTGTTTGAGCAATATTGCAGCAGCTTCTGCTCATACGTGCTAGTATTTAGTTGCAGGACATTGGCAGGGGACAAATATTTACCAAAGACAGCCTCATCTTTTTTTTTGGACAAATATTTACCCAAAAATGGAAATGAATTTTGAAATGCACTACACTGTATTTCTCTGTTGGATATGCTGTAGAAGGGACAAATAGTTACCCAAGATAGCCTCATCCTTTTTCCGTCTTGCTAACATTACAAGATACATGTATATTCTTGTAAGCGCAAACGAAAAGATGACATGCAAATATCACCCGCAAGGCCACGACATATATATGGAGTGTACTTTTCCTCATTAACTTTATGGTCACATAAGAAATACCACTGTTTCCATTTTCATTTTTGATCTCTCTCAATACAACAGATTGGTCAGGGCAAGCCACCTCAATGCATCTCTAATAATATACTGTGCCCAGCCCTTCCAAGAAAAAATATCAGCCGAACGTGTGTACAATTTGTGCATTTCAAAATTCATTTCCTTCTTTTTTTTACCTGTTAATGGACTCTCGATGACAAAAGGTACCCATAGAAAAGGCAAGGGAAAGAGTAACGATGAGAAAAAAGAGGACATTTTTCCTTGTGAAGCCCTGAATCTCAAGACCATCGCTAGCCTAGCCTCGTTTTTTAGCTTGAAGCCTTGCCTCCTTAGTTGCATCTAGAAAATTGTGTCTTTTTCGTACTTGTACTTTCTATATTTGTATACATGTGAGAACTTGGTGGTTCAATATACTGTTATGTACGCTTTAGCATGTTACGTAAACACTTTAAATCTTAGCCATTATTTCTCTAATTAGACAGTGCATATAATATTACCACATGTGGACGAACGTGATGGCTTTTTAGTCTTTTGTTTTAACTAGCAAACATGCCCGTGCGTTGCAACGGGGGAGTAAATATTTTTTACCTGATCGCTATCATTTTGAGTCATGCATATTGATGATGGGCACCTATGACCACACTCAGGCAGCATCATTGTGGTGGCGTTTGACACCAAGGAGACTGCCTCTACAAATTAAGTTTATTCAAGAAAGCCTATATGTATCACCATCACATGCAACGTATGGAACACAAATTAAGATTGTACTTATCGGTTCCACTATTAATGTTCATGACTATCACACGAATAGTTTGAATAATTTCAAAATAAATCTTCATGTACTTCTGATGTTCATGAATTTTTTAAATGTATGTACATCCTATATAAATTGTTTGTGTGTTCACTGCAAAAAAATGTGTAATCCGTTGGTAAGTACGCGCGTGAATTTTGCCAAGAAAATGTACATGCGTAGGGTCTAAGATCATCAAACATGTACAAAGAGAGAATCTGGTGCAAGTACAACATGCCCAAGGATCATAATCTGCCCCAAATATTAACGTTCAATTTTACATGTTGCAATACAGATTGGCGGTACGAAATAAAGATGGATCGTGCGCTATTGATTAACATTGTACCCCAAATAGCATTTAAAAAATATTTAACATGTAAAATAACACCATATTCAAATTCTACACATGTTACTAATCAAATTTCATATATAACATGATAAAATTGGAGTTACGGTTTAAAAGATATGAATATTTGAAAAAATAAATATTTATTCTGAATAGACTGCGGGGTGCTTAATGCATATATTAGGGGGGTTTATGTAAAACTGCAAAATAACGATCCGCCGTGAGTGAAATATGGATCGCGGGTTAAATAGCATAATTGCAGGGGGTTTTGTGGAAAATGCAAAAAAACGATTCGGTGTCACTTAAAGATGGATTGCATGTTAATTAATGGAAAAGATAAGGGGTTTTCCGCAAAAAGACGTGACGGACGAGCATAAGCGTTCCATGCTTTATTATTAGGTAGAGATTGTATAATACTCCCTCCGTTCCTTTATATAAGTTGTATTTTTTAGCGCAGTGACCAAGGCATGAAATTGAGGTGAATTTTGGATGGAAATACCCTAAACTAATTAGGTAGTTAGAAGCTAAATTAGCGGCAACTAAATAAGTAGCGGCGTAATAAAAGGCAACTAAAGCTCGCTGCACGCGAATAAAAATCAATCAATGGGATGGGAAAGAGAGAAATGTGAGTGCATGCAATCCAGGAGAGATTCTATTTTTACTACCTTCCTATTGAGAACTACATACTACTTTTTATCTAAGGCATGTAATGAATGGTGGAAGGGCACATACGGAAAACTAAGAGAAAAAGAGAAATACACCTTACATTGTGGAATTTTTGAGAAAAACAAATACACCTTATATAAAGGAACGGAGAGAGTAGATTAGAATAAAGTTAAAAACTTTCCTAGAATGATCACCATGGTAGTGTTACTTTTACAAAAAAAATCCTTTATTTTTGGAAACTTTCATTTTATGACGTCGTGGCTAAATGGGCGGTCAACTTGTCAAAACCTATTCAGCTGACCAAAAAACGGTTTGACGAGAGGTCAAAGTTGAAACTTGACTGATTTTGATAGTTTAGGGTCGTAAAGAGTTGATTGTTAGACATTTTTGACAGTTCAGGGTTTAAATATGGGCTTCCCATTTTAGTAATCGGCACACGGATGGCCGATGCATCGGTATTATAACAAAACAAATTATAGTGTTGGTCACCATAAAAATTGAAGAGTTGAGTATTCAGTCATCAAATATAGAACTCAAGAGACGGGAATCACTGCCGGTTGCCAAGCTACCAAGCTTCAAACCGGTATCATGGCCATTAATCATGATATTTAGTATCAACTGCCGTCCTTTTGGACCAAAATAAGATATCATGTCACTGTCTTATAAAGGCATGAACAGGTAGTTGCTAGATGTCCAAGATCTCACGTACGTATGCGGTTGCTAAATCATATCCATTGCTTTCAATTGGGTCTTGTATCAATTAAAAGGCTGTTGTACACTACCTTCACTTATACCTAGTAAAGGCACGAACATGTAGTTGCTAAATCATATCCGTTGCTTTTAATTGGGTCATGTATCAATTAAGAAGCTTTTGTATGTGGCACATTGTGCAAGCTAGCTATTTCGACGTACTCACCTCATCATGGGGTCAAACGCATGCCGTAGTAGAACCAATTTCCTGTTAGAACAAGAAACTGTAGTATTCCATTGTACTGCCACTTGCCGTCCTTTTGGCTTTGGGATGATCGGTACCAGGTATTCTAAATATACTATTATGGCAATTAATTTCGATGGGCCGTGTCCTCTACTGTCCTTCTGCGGATCTCACATTGATTAATCTTCGGCTAATCTGATTATTAGATTATTGAAATGGTAATGTCAAGCTCTCATCATGTGAGTACTCGGTCGGTGATTCCCTAAACTAGTGGTATTTTCTCCGAAAGAATAACACACCGTATTGTGCATCAGGAGCGTCTACAGAGATAAGGGGGCCTGAGGCGAGATCAAAATTGAGACTCTAAATTTTGTAAAATTCATATATGTCACGTTCATAGTGTAGTTGATCAAACCCCATAACATCCCCTATTCATTCCAAAATAAAGAATAATTAGGATTTCTAGAAAAAGGGGGGCCACTGGGTTTTGCATGAGAGAAAGAAGCGGAATCCACTTTTCTGTTACTTCGAAAGTAGCTGCTTCGGTTTCAACCACACGAATTCTCAATTGTAATGGATAGGACTGATCATATAGATGCATATCCCCACGATGACGCAGCAGTGGCAGCCTCCTTTCTGGTGTTAATCGGCTTCCCACCCTTGGACAACTTGCATCCCATGGCAGCAGAGTGGAGCTGTTGCACTGTGCTGGAGTGGTAGTGCAATGGCACGGTGGAGCGGCGGAGCACTGTGGTGATGAAGCAGTAGCGAGAGGACGAAGAAGAAGTGGGTGAGGTGATACGTCTCCAACGTATCTATAATTTTTTATTGTTCCATGTTATTATATTATCCATCTTGAATGTTTTTTATGCATTATGGTGCTATTTTATATTATTTTTTGGGACTAACCTATTAACCTAGTGCCAAATGCCAGTTGCTGTTTTTTTCTTTTTTTGCCTTTTATAGAAAATCAATATCAAACGGGGTCCAAATGGAACGAAACTTTTTGATGATTTTTTCTTGGACCAGAAGAAACTTAGGAAGCTTCGGGAGGAGGCCAGAAGGCCCACGGGTGAGCCACAAGCTCACCAGGCGCGCCCTATGAGCTTGTGGGCCCTCCGTGGCACCCCTAACCCTAATCGCAGCTCTATAAATACCCAAATATTCCCTTTACACCGAGGGACACACCAAAAACACTTTTCCGCCACCGCAAGCTTCTGTTCTCGAGAGATCCCATCTTGGGGCCTTTCTGGCACTCTGCCGGGGTGGGGGGTATTCGATCATGGAGGGCTTCTACATCAACCTTGCTGCCCTTCCGATGATGTGGGAGTAGTTTACCACCGACCTACGGGTCCATAGCTAGTAGCTAGATGGCATCTTCACTCTCTTTGATCTTCAATACAATGTTCTCCTCGATGTTCATGGAGTTCTATTCGATGTAATCTTCTTTTGCGGTGTGTTTGTTGAGATCCGATGAATTGTGGCTTTATGATCAGATTATCTATAAATATTATTTGAGTCTTCTCTGAACTCTTATATGCATGATTAAGATAGCTTTGTATTTCTCTCCGATCTATTGATTTGGTTTGGCCAACTAGATTGATTTTTCTTGCAATGGGAGAGGCGCTTTGTAGTATGTTCAATCTTGCGGTGTCCTCACCCAGTGACAGAAGGGGTAGCGAGGCACGTATTTGTATTGTTGCTAGTAAGGATATAAAGATGGGGTTTTACCATATTGATTGGATCTATCCCTCTACATCATGTCATCTTGCTTAAGGCGTTACTTCATTTTTGTTAACTTAATACACTAGATACATGCTGGATAGTGCTCGACGTGTGGAGTAATAGTGGTAGATGCAGGCAGGAGTTAGTCTACTTGTCACGGACGTGATGCCTATATTCATGATCATTGCCTTGGATATCGTCATAACTATGCGATTTTCTATCAATTGCTCAACGGTAATTTGTTCACCCACCGTATGTGTTCTTTCGGCAGAGAAACCTCTAGTGAAAACTATGGTCCCCGGGTCATATATTTCTATCATAATAGTTTCAGATATATAAAACCAAAAACACAAAAATACCTTGCTGTGATTTATTTACTTTTATTTACGTTTGCACTTTTAGTTATCTTTTATATCAATCTCTATCAGATATCATCCTTGCAAGTGACCGTGAAGGGATTGACAACCCCTTTTTCGCGTTGGGTGCAAGTATTTGTTTGTTTGTGTAGGTGCATCTATTGGGGACTTGTGTGTTCCTCCTACTGGATTGATACCTTGGTTCTTAACTGAGGGAAATACTTATCTCTACTTTGCTGCATCACCCTTTCCTCTTCAATGGAAAAACCAACGCAAGCTCAAGAAGTAGCATGAGGCAAGTGTAATAGCCCTACCCCGCTCCGGTTATATAGGGGGGTGAGAGTGTGAGTCCACGGCTGGCAATCCCTTCCACGTAGCGTGATATCCATCTGTATCCCCACGATGACGTTCATAGCGCAGAGGGATCAAGGGGACTCCCGTTATGTGCGTCCGAGAATCGAGGCACACACCAATGGGACGTGGCATGTGTGGACCCAAACAATAGTCCCACGTGTCATGTTGACCATCGGGTCATGTCTGACGCGTTGTCTGTTGGGCCAGATGATGACATTGTGGACCCAAACAATAGTACCTCGGTCCGGCGGAGAGGTAGAATGTGTAAGTACTCAGCAGGAATTGGACTAGCAGGGGCTGGTTGCATGAGAAACGTTTTGTGGCGTATGTCGGCTATCTTCGTCGACAATTCAAGACCGAGGTGGTGCATGCCGCTTTGGAGGCAGTCCAGTGGTGGTGTCGGTTGCAGGTGGATGATGTTAGGGTAGCTTCAAAGAACCAGTTTTCAAACTCGGCAAGATTGAAGACTGTGTGCAGTTCGGTGCTGGCTGAGCTGCAACCCATGTTGAAGACCGGTTCAGGGGCTACTGACGGTGTCATGTCCCATGGATACCTCACCATGTCTTTTCTCAGGACGTTGGACTGGAGTGAGGACCCCTATATCAGTTCTCGGAACGGTGGGCCGGACTTAGGACTCCTAGGTCGGTTATATCCTAGGCCACTTAGGGCGGCCCATGATGCTCTATACGGAGGACTTCGAGAGGCTTGATGTACAGGACAAGGATACCGAAATCGTGGACTCTACTTCCAACGATGTAGCCGACTAGGATCTATAACCCAGGGGGCGCCCGTATGCTATATAAGTCGGGGTCCGCGCTAGTCGTTAGAGACAATACAATCCCTTGGTCCATACTTGTACTTTGTACACCCCAATCGCAATATACATGAGTAGAAGTAGGGTATTACCTCTTCTCGAGGGCCCAAAACTGGGTAAACTTTGCTTCTTGTTTCCCCTCAGTCCTAATCGCTCCGCAGGATACCCTACCAAAGAATCCACCGGATTTAGATCCGACAAACGGCATGAACGCTCCATGGGAAACAATGCGAACCCAGTTTCACTAGACCATTCAAACCACAGACGATGTAGCCTTGTTAATATGCTCCATTTTGACCTCCCTCACGCATGAACATGTGACATATGGTGGATTCCTATGAAAACATGTCCAACTCCAATGCCTACCAGTGTTGTCGTGTCGCGATGCAGTGCCTAATGGCAGCGATGTCCGCTCACTCACAGAAAACATGACAAAGAAGTGGCAACAATGTTGCAGCGGCGGAATAGAGGAGTTGCGGCGAAAGCACCGGGAACAGCATGCGGTACCCTTGCGGCGCCGAGCACCCGCAGTATGGAATCTCCCTGGGATGCAGTGAGCGGCAGGTGTGGGTTAGGGCGCCAGTTAAGAAGGGTTGAAAGATTTTATTTTTTTTGGAGGGGAAAAGGATTTAACTTTCAACAAGGCTGTAAGAACATGCATTAACTGATTCAATTCGGAAAATTCAGAAGTAGTTTTTTTTTCTTTTACGAATGGAAAATTCAGAAGTTGTTGCACAATTATTATTCTGCAATTCTGATTCGAATCGGAAAGAGTTGCGGAATACTAGTGGAATGCGCAGCGCCGCGGACACCAAAAGTCATCCAGCCGCGTCTCCGTGTCATCGCCCTACGCGCACGGGCGCCATCTATGCACCGCAACGGCCCCCGCTCTCCGCAGGCGCCCTAGCGTTCGTCGCGTGGGTCTGGTCGTATCTTCTGCTCACGTGGAACACCGTGGCAGACATTGCCTACTTCGCCGCCACGATGATGTTCTTGAGTGACCCACGCACTCTCTTCAAGCGTGCCGACGACGACAGGTTCCACGCCAAGTGCTTCGTCCACCGGAGTCTTAGCCTTGATGACGTCAAGTTCCTCAAGAACTCCATGAACTGTGTACGTATGAGCTAGTTTTGTTCACCAAATTCTTTTAAGATCCTTCAACGGAGGGTGCTACTCGTATCTTTTTTTCCCCACAGACTGTCAACTTTCTTTCTATTTTTCCCGGGAACCACAGACTGTCAATGATGTGCTGGTTGCAGTGACGTCTGCTGCTCTATCACGATATTACTTCCGCATGTCCGGTAAGTACGTGAATGGTAACAGGTATTTAATGGCACAATCAATTATTTCTCCTACACGCCGATATTGATTTTTATTACTACTACGACACTTCCTTTCTTAATTACTTCAATGCCAGGTGACCCTAACACTACGAAAATCTGTGTGCGATCACTCCTTCCTGTCAACACAAGGCCAGCCACTAGCCTACACGTAAGATGTACTTTCTCAGAAAATATATGCAACGCATGCTAAATGCCATGCATAATCCATTTCCACTAACATATACGTATCTCTGAACAAGGTCAGATCATATCACCATCATATTTCGTTGATTATCGGTATTTTAATTTAATTTGCTGCTTTTACCACTATGAAGAGACATATGTTAATGTCATAGAATCTGATAAGACGAAGGAGGTGACGTTGGGAAATAAACTGGGCTACATCATTCTTCCATTTTATCTAGCCACACACCATGATCCACTTGCATACATTCGCAAAGCAAAGAAAGTTCTGGATAGGAAAAAGATGTTCTGGTACCGGCAAAGCATCCGCCGTTCGTCTGGTTTGCGATTCGTTCGTTCAAGTGGCCCACCTCTCGTATAGCACTGTATTCTCATAACCCACCTCTCGTATAGCAATGTTGTATGTCAGATGGCTGGCCCACCTCTTTTCACCACTTTGGACTAGTATGTCAGCTACAGGTACTACTTTTGTCAGCGCATTGTACGCATGCATGCAACTTCTTTCCTCTCTCTGCGGTAACGAGTAGAGACTAACGATCGATGTGACCCCGTCGCCCCGTCTCGAGGACTTGTGGCAAGGGCTAAGAATGCCCGGCCACGCCTCGTATTCGTCTCACGGGTAACCTCCAGGTCAACCCTACATCCCATCATTCGCGGATACCCCTCAGGGTCGACCCGCCTTTCCAAGTATCAGTTATAACGTCATAGTAACCATAGTATCCGTGTGTCTAACACCAAGGGAACCCTGAGGAATCACCCCTCGATGGAATTCCACCTGATGTTATTGTCAAGGTGCACGAAGGAGGAATCACCCTCGAGGTCCACACTTGAGTTGTTGCACGACTTCGTCGTTATCGGGGGTGGTGTAGGAGGAATCACCCTCGCTGACCACGACCGATTAACTAACCTACAAGGTTATCATCAGAAGTGCTGACGAGGTATCACCCTCGGCACTCGATAGTAACCCAGTAGTGTCGAGAAACTAAGGGGGAAGTGAGGTGCGGTGCCGGGGCCTAGTCTTCCATCCCGTTGATCGGGTCTTCTGAGAATCCAGCGGGGCAGTCGGGACAAGCGGGGGTCACTGATGGTTTCTACCCAGTCTATTCTAAACAGTTTAGGATGAACAGGAAGGTATCAACAGCAGGTTACAATAAACAGGCTATGCAGTAGAAATAGGATAACAGTAACAGTAGCAAAATCTAATGCAAGCAGGAGAGAATAGAATGGGCGATATCGGGATGCTCAAGGGGGGGCTTGCCTGGTTGCTCGGCGGCAAGGGCAAGGTCGTTAGGGGTCGTCGATCTCCGGAGCTGCGTCGGTACCGGGCTCTATCGAGAGAGAAGAGGGGAGGGGGAACAGATAAATACAAGGCAGACAAGGTAACACAGAGCTTGCTATGCTAACGTGCAGTGCAGGGTTGGCTAAACGCATGTCTAAGGCATATTAGTTATTTTAGGATTTAAATTCGATTTATTAACCGGTGTATATGCACTATTCACTTAACGGAAACGGGCAAAAAGTTACGGGTTCACCTCCGTAAAGGGTCTCGACACGAAAACCGATGGCACGATTGAATTCGTCTCGTCGTTCTGATCAATTATCATGACAAAGTTTTTCGATCTGAGCTACGGTTTAATTTCTATGATTTTACAAAATTTTAAGCAATTTCTGGATTTACTGATTTATTATAATTTCGAATTAATTAGCAGAAACACTAAGTCTACCTACTAGTGTACCCAGCCAGAGGGGTTGTGAGGCTGACAGTGGGTCCCAGTTGACTGCCCAGTCAGCAGTCAACTGGAGACTTTGACTGGTCAAGGGGGCCCGGGGGTCCCACATGTCATAGTCTGGGCACTGCCCAGTCAGCAGGTGGACTAGTCAAGTGGGCCCAGTGGGGCCCAGTGGTCAGTGATACAGACATCTAACAGCGTTTATTTAAACCTAATTACCTAATTAGTCAGAGAGGGACCCAGTAGTCACTGTCTGCACCAAATAATAGAGTTAATTAAATTAGCTAATTGCTACAGTAACTAGGCCTGCATGTCAGTGGGTATTAAGGGTGGGTTAGCACCTAAACGAACTGACGCGCGGGACTCACCGGCGTTTGGAACGCCGGCGCGCGCCGGAGTTGCTCTAGCGAGCAACAGAGACGGCGGCGCGTCGCGGAAATGGGCGTCCGGCCACGGATCGGTGCGCGGAGAGGTGCTACGGGACGCTAGGGTTCGGCCGCATCCAACGGTGGCCTCAGAAGGGCCGGGGAGGGACGGTAGCGATGGCGGTGCTGGATCGTGCGGCGGCCGGTGTTCGGCGAGATGGTGATTGGCGCTACGGCCGTGCTTTCGACGAACTACGCGTGCGGGCAGCACCTACGCAGCACTACGAGCGCGACGGTGTGCTCGGACGAGCCCGTGAGGCACGGGAGCGCGCTGCTCGCCGGCCATGGCGGACGGCGGAGCACGGCATGCGGCGACGCGTCTACGGGTTACGGGGAAGACAGGGGAGAGAGGGAAACCGGACGGTGTGCTCACCGGGCCCTGCAGATGTGCAACGCGGGCTTGAGGAAGGCGCGGGGCAGACCGAACTGCGGCGGCTGGGGCGGACGGTGTCGGGGAAGAAGAGGTCGATTCGCGCGATGTAGCAACTCCGAGCTCGAGCAAGCGCTTGCAGTCGATGAGGACGAGGGCGGCGGTGCTTCTGGCACAGCGCTGGGTTACGAGATGGTCCGTGGCCATGGCGGCGAGGTGAGTCATGCCGACGGCAGAGGCGAGCGGCTGTGCGAGGAGAAAATGGCGCGAGGGGGAAGAGGGAGTGGCGCTAGGGTTGCGACGGGAGAGAGAGTGGGGCCGGGGGGGTCCTTATCCACGCGGGGAACCGGCAGATGGGCGACGCGCGGCGATCGGCGGCGTGTCAGCGAGCGCGCGCGACAGCGCACAAGGTTGACGACGACCGTAGCTGGGCTGGGCCGCCGTGCACTGTAGAACTAGAGGCCCAGTCGCACAGTTTAGTTTAGGCCTTTTCCATTTCTTCTTTTCTTTATTCTTTTTGCTTTGACAATTGTTTAGCCACTCGTAGACTTTTAAAGAATATGAGACTTGGTCCAAACATTATAGTGCAATATTACCTACCACCAGAAATTGGTTTGGGCAAGTTATGATTTCATTTGTAATTTGGATTAAATAAAATGGATTAAAAAGGTGATGTTTGCCACTGTTTGAAGTTGTTAGAGTCACTTAGCTAACTCAATTAATATTTATTATATTTTTATAATTACTTTGGGAATATTTACAATAATATGAACATTTTAGTTTTGCTGTTTGGATTATTTTTATTTTAACTTGCATTTTAAATTTGAATTTGAGTTTGGCTTGGGACAAGTGGCATTTTTGACTTAGTGAAATATGATGACATGATAATTTAATTAGCTTGATGACAGGGTTAACATCTGCGAATGTTACAAATCTCCTACACTACAAGAAATCTCGTCCCGAGATTTAAGTGGGGAAGTAAAGGGTAACTTTGGGAGAACTGATCCTTGTAGGATCGATTATCTGGTGGACAATTCAGGGAATGCAGCAGAAGTATCTCTCGAGTTGAAACTTAGGAAAACATCGAGAGCAAAGTATGATGGTACGATAAGAAGTATCAAGCGAATGGACATTCGATCGATACCTGAACGAAGTGTGAACAGGGGTTCAAGGTATCGGGAGTAGATCATCTCTCGAGGGGTGGCCCGGGATAACAAACAAGGCCAAGAGCAAATGATACTTCGGAATTAAGGATATACAGGAGAGTTAGGTTCCGATCCTGTGGAACTGTGTGTGTGGGGGGGGGGGGGTGTCGTTCAAAAGAAGGGACAACGGTGACATCTTAATGGTCACGACATCAAGGTATGGCAGAGGATAGTCTGTCAGTTATGTCGGTAACAACGTCAGCACCAAGGGCGAGGGGCGAAGTGAACCATTTTCCTACTCGTTAAAACGAGGCGGACCAATAGGCAAAGTTCTTGTCCATCGGGGGTTACCGGAATGTCATCAACAATAGTAACAGGGTCTCACTGATAGAGTTGTACACCGGGGTGTTACATAAGCAGGCAATTAAGCAGGGAATTATTTCTGCTTATATTATATAGATCATGAGAAGGTCAAACAAACCAATGAAAAGGAAAATGTGTTTACACACCAGAATTGGGAGTATATCCTTCCCAAGGGAAAGCGGAGCATGATATACATGATATGACAGCAAGTTCAAAGGCATTTAGATAAAGGGGGCGAGGGAAGAATCATGATATTACACATACAACGGTGTTTGGATAATTGATCGAGAAACATTTGGCAATGTGCTTCCAATGTTCATGTTGGTGTTCGGAATACCACAGTCATGCTTCGAGGTAGCAATAACATGTTGTTTCAAGCAAAGATTGCATTCGAACATCACCAGAAGTGCAAAGGAACAATTTCAAGAGTAGCAGGGAGAACAAGGTGTAAGCAAAGCAATATGATGAAGACAGTTTGACACCAGCTTAGCCCATTGTCGGAAAAGTGCACCGGGAAGGAGGACCAGGTAGCACGGATAAGATTAGCATGATAATTATATAGCTGATCAGGCTAGGAATGATGTGATGGGGTATCATTCCAGTAGGAAATCACAAGAGGTAGGGCAATGACAGGATGACATGGGGCAATACTTGAAGGTAGATCAGAATAGAGGTTGGACAGGTGAAATGATCTGCAGAGGACAAGTACTTTAACTTGTCCAGGAAATGGAATCAAGAAGAAAATATGGTCGGAACCACGATTGCAAAGTATCAATCCTCAGATACAAGATGAATTTGTACCAAGGAAATAATTATTTTTACGAGCAGCTTCCATGATAAGTTCTACATCGGGTCCATGGGCATGAACACAAAGGTCCAAGGTCGTCTCCCACTTTTCCAATGCATAACCTTTCATTCACTCATTGTTTTCGAAGAAATTGTAGTGTGGAAGAATTATCTGACGAAGTACCAGAAGAGTATGACTCGCATAACTTTCGAGTTCACACGGATTAGGGAAAGCATAGGTTCAACCCATCGGGACAACTTAGAACGATGAGTGTAAGTAGTTATCCATCGAAGTTTATCGGTGGTCAGGAACTGCAAAGCAATGGGCACAGGGTCTCGAGATTCATCGAGGTGTATCTCCAGAGTCTACTGATGAAGCAGTCGATCATCTGTGGTGAAGGGGCTCTCCGGGATGAAGTGGTTACGAGAACCTAATGTCAGAGTTAGTAAAATTCTTTAACCCGAATAGACGAGAGATTAGAGTCCCAGAGTAATGACGAGGAATAAAAAGATCATAATACCACCCAATTGGCGACGTGGGCCCGTAAGCCACACAGCCATGTTAGTAAAACGGTTTTCGATTACTGGACTCAACTTCGGCCAAGGAGTTGGAAATGGGGATTCCTACAGGTAGTCGGCTCTGATACCAACCTGTGACGCCCCCGGCTTAATCATGCACTAATCATACACGCAAATATACACGATCAAGCCTAAGGACTCACTTGAAGTTATCACAACACAACTCTAAAACATAAATAAAGTCATACAAGCTTTATATTACAAGTCAGGGGCCTCGAGGGCTCGAATACATAAGCTCGATGTCATAGAAGTATCAGCGGAAGCATCAGATATCTGAGTACAGATATAAGTTAACAGATAGGCCTTTTGAAAGGAGGGGCAAAATAAAAACACTACGATCGAAAGGCGCAGGCCTCCTGCCTGGGTCCCTCCTATCCTACTCCTGGTCGTCGGCTAGCTTGTAGAAATAACCACCTTCGAGGTGGTAGTAGTAGTCGTCGAGGGGCAGCTGTATCCGGGGCTCCGTCATCTGGTCACGACAAACTGATGTGGGGAGAAAAAGAATGCAAAGCAACCGTGAGTACTCCGAGGTACTCAGCAAGCAAGGATCTACACTACATATGCACATTTTCAAAAGGAGGCTGTATATGTGGACTGGGCTGCAGAAATGCCAGAATAGAGAGAAGGCCTAGTCCTATCGAAGACTAGCATCTTCAGCGGTCTTGCAGCAATCAGAAGAGAGTAGATCACCACAGTATAAAATAGTAGTAGTTGTGTCAAGTAACAGTCTCGCCCAGAGATCCTTCCTCGTCTCCCTGCGAGAAAGCGATCCCAGAGCCATCATATCCAGTTATCATCACAGGTATCCAGTTCTAGTTGTATCGATCGGGATACAACTCTGAGTGTCCTTTACCGTAGGACTGGCTATCGATAGAAGTTTTCTTCCCTGCAGGGGTGCACCAACTTACCGACCACGCTCGCTTAACTTCGGCCGAACACACTTTTCGGGGTCATGCCTGGCCTCGGCCAAACAATACACCGCAACCCTACCTACAGCTCAGCAGAAAGGTCCCCGTCGGTCTACCTCCTAACCGCAAGGGGGTCTTGGGCCATCTCCCCTCGCCATCCGGGTCGTTGCGTGCAGGGCGAACCAGGCTCCACCACTACAGGATGGTGCTGGCCCAGCCCGGCCGCCAGGCTGAACTGGACGTCTGACAGAGCTTTCGGCTGATGCTACGATGCAGAGTGCCCATAACTCTTCCCACGTGATGGTTAGTGCTATCCGGCCAGAGGCCGGCTCGGATCAAATATCCAAACCGTTAGTAGATTAGGGGCTTGCGGTAACCAGCAGAGACTCACGATCGATGTGACCCCGTCGCCCCATCTCGAGGACTTGTGGCAAGGGCTAAGAATGCCCGGCCACGCCTCGTATTCGTCTCATGGGTAACCTCCAGGTCAACCCGACATCCCATCATTCGCGGGTACCCCTCAGGGTCGACCCACCTTCCGAAGTATCAGTTATAACGTCATAGTAACCATAGTATCCGTGTGTCTAACACCAAGGGGAACCCTGAGGAATCACCCTCGATGGAATTCCACCTGATGTTATTGTCAAGGTGAATGAAGGAGGAATCACCCTCGAGGTCCACACTTGAGGTGTTGCATGACTTCGTCGTTATCGGGGGTGGTGTTGGAGGAATCACCCTCGCTGACCACGACCGATTAACTAACCTACAAGGTTATCATCAGAAGTGCTGACGAGGTATCACCCTCGGCACTCGATAGTAACCCAGTAGTGTTGAGCAACTAAGGGGGAAGTGAGGTGCGGTGCTGGGGCCTGGTCTTCGATCCCGTTGATCGGGTCTTCTGAGAATCCAGCGGGGCAGTCGGGACAAGTGGGGGTCACTGATGGGTTTCTACCCAGTCTATTCTAAACAGTTTAGGATGAACAGGAAGGTATCAACAGCAGGTTACAATAAACAGGCTATGCAGTAGAAATAGAATAACAGTAACAGTAGAAAAATCTAATGCAAGCAGGAGAGAATAGAATGGGCGATATCAGGATGCTCAAGGGGGGGGGGGGCTTGCCTGGTTGCTCGGCGGCAAGGGCACGGTCGTCAGGGGTCGTCGATCTCCGGAGCTGCGTCGGTACCAGGCTCTATCGAGAGAGAAGAGGGGGAGGAAACAGATAAATACAGGGCAGACCAGGTAACACAGAGCTTGCTATGCTAACGTGCAGTGCAGGGTTGCCTAAACGCATGTTTAAGGCATATTAGTTATTTTAGGATTTAAGTTGGATTTATTAACCGGTGTATATGCACTATTCACTTAACGGAAACGGACAAAAAGTTACGGGTTCACCTCTGTAAAGGTTCCCGGCACGGAAACAGATGGCACGGTTGGATTCGTCTCGTCGTTCTAATCAATTTTCATGTACAAAGATTTTCGATCTGAGCTACGGTTTAATTTCTATGATTTTACAAAATTTTAAGCAATTTCTGGATTTACTGATTTATTATAATTTCGAATTAATTAGCAGAAACACTAAGTCTACCTACTAGTGTACCCAGCTAGAGGGGTTGTGAGGCTGACAGTGGGTCCCAGTTGACTGCCCAGTCAGCAGTCAACTGGAGACTTTGACTGGACAAGGGGGCCCGGGAGTCCCACATGTCATAGTCTGGGCACTGCCCAGTCAGCAGGTGGACTAGTCAAGTGGGCCCACTGGGGCCTAGTGGTCTGTGATACAGACATCTAACAGCGTTTATTTAAACCTAATTACCTAATTAGTCAGAGCGGGACCCAGTAGTCAGTGTCTGCACCAAATAATAGAGTTAATTAAATTAGCTATTGGCTACAATAACTGGGCCCGCATGTCAGTGGGTATTAAGGGTGGGTTAGCACCTAAACGAACTAACGCGCGGGACCCACCAGCGTTTGGAACGCCGGCGCGCGCCGAAGTTACTCCGGCGAGCAATAGAGACAGCGGCGCATCGCGGAAATGGGCGTCCGTGCATGGATCGGCGCGCGGAGAGGTTCCACGAGACGCTGGGGTTCGGTCGCGTCCAACGGTGGCCTCAGAAGGGCCGGGGAGGGACAGTAGCGACGGCGGCGCTGGATCGAGCGGCGGCCGGAGTTCGGCGAGATGGTGATCGGCGCTACGGCCGTGCTTTCGACGAACTACGCGTGCGAGCAGCACCTACGCAGCACTACGAGTGCGACGGTGTGCTCGGACAAGCCCGTGAGGCACAGGAGCGCGCTACTCACCGGCCATGGCGAACGGCGGAGCACGGCATGCGACGACGCGTCTACGGGTTACGGGGAAGACAGGGGAGAGAGGGAAACCGGACGGTGTGTTCACCGGGCCCTGCAGATGTGCAACGCGGGCTCGGGGATGTTGCGGGGCAGACGGAACAGCGGCGACAGGGGCGGACGGCGTCGGGGAAGAAGAGGTTGATTCGCATGATGTAGCAACTCCGAGCTCGAGCAGGCGCTTGCAGTCGATGAGGACGAGGGCGGCGGTGCTTCCGGCACAGTCCTGGGCGACGAGATGGTCCGTGGCCATGGCGGCGAGGTGAGTCATGGCGACGGCAGAGGCGAGCGGCTGCGCGTGGAGAAAATGGCGCGAGGGGGAAGAGGGAGTGGCGCTAGGGTTGCGACGGGAGAGAGAGAGGGGCCGGGGGGTCCTTATCCACGCGGGGAACCGGCGGATGGGCGACGCGCGGCGATCGGTGGCGTGTCAGCTAGCGCGCGCGACAGCGCACAAGGTGGATGGCTACCGCAGCTGGGCTGGGCCGCCGGTCACTGTAGAACTAGAGGCCCAGTCGCACAGTTTAGTTTAGGCCTTTTCCATTTCTTCTTTTCTGCTATTCTTTATTCTTTTTGCTTTGACAATTGTTTAGCCACTTGTAGACTTTTACAGAATATGAGACTTGGTCCAAACATTATAGTGCAATATTACCAACCACCAGAAATTGGTTTGGGCAAGTTATGATTTCATTTGTAATTTGGATTAAATAAAATGGATTAAAAAAGTGATGTTTGCCACCGTTTGAAGCTATTAGAGTCACTTAGCTCACTCAATTAATATTGATTATATTTTTATAATTGCTTTGGGAATATTTACAATAATATGAACATTTTAGTTTTGCTGTTTGGATTATTTTTATTTTGACTTGCATTTTAAAGTTGAATTTGAGTTTGGCTTGGGACAAGTGGCATTTTTGACTTAGTGAAATATGATGACATGGTAATTTAATTAGCTTGATGACAGGGTTCACATCTGGGGATGTTACACTCCTCCCCTGGCGGTTCCAGCACCAGCGGTGACTGGTTCCAGCACCCCGTGGTGCCCCGTTCCAGCACCGCATCTGATGCCCACATCGCCGCCATTTCCACAGCGTTCGCACCACCTCTGTCGGCTCCCACCGTAGCAGCAGCCCCCGGTTGATGCGGCGACCATCATAGCAGCAGCCCACGGCTGGGGAGGGGTGGAAGGAGTCGCTGGGAGAGGAAACGAGGTTCGTCGGGTAATGGCGAGCGAGAGAGAAGGAAGGGGATCGATGGGAACGAGTGGAGGAGCGATGCTTGAGTACATAAGGACGAGATTAAAAGCGGTTTGTGGGGCCCATACGGATGACGTGGCGCAAGTGGGCGTGCTGGATCTCACAGGGATCCAACGACGTGCGCGAGGCCGGCGGAGTGTTCGGCCGGTCCGCCGGATATAAAGGTTTCCCATCTGTAAAACCATTGCTGGGTCATTTCGTAGCAAACACCGTTCACCTGAAGCTCATCACTATACCAACTAAACAATAGCCCACCCAACCTATCAAGTTCAACTTGTTACTGTTTGAACGGAACCTATCTAATCATTGTTTTCTGGTGGGTCAAGTATTGTTACGTCATCCAACACGATGAAGTAATGATTTATTGCCATTTTTACAACATCAACTACACAAATTGAATTCCATGTACAGTTTGATCAAACGGCCAAAGGATTACTCAGAATATAACCTGAAGACTATCGAACGCAACACCAGAGCACAATCAACATGACGAAATGGAAACCATTTGCTACAATTGCTAGAAAAAAAAGACATTACAACTGGAATGTGCAAACTAAAATTTAAAGAGTTACGAAAGTGCTTGTACCCTCGTCTACCACATATCAAACTTCAAGTTTGACATCATGTGTGCGTCTTATTCTCTTGTGTCTTATTATAACAGAATATGTTCAGTGAGAGAAGACCTATCCTTGATAGTGACGCGTTTGTGCCGATTTCATCAGTCTTGAAGTTTGACAACTCCAGTCTTCGATAGGAACTGCGTGAATGTGTGTGCGATAGCAAAAAACAGGTTGCGGGAACCACTATTTTAGAATTTGTTCTGAAAGAAAAACCATTTGTTTTTGGGGACAAGGATTTACGACACGCAAGTGCGGGGCAAACGGATTTTGTGCCGTTCATCTGTGTGAAGATTTGCATATTTGACAATGTATAGACGCGTTTCTATTTTTACTTTTATCTGTAGTGTCTTCGTATATCACGCGGGTATACCCTTTCCGTGGGGTGACTTAATAGTGAAAACGGGAAATAAGAAACACTATGAATAAATAAGAAAAACCGATGCACCATGCCATAGTTCTCGTAATATCCTTGCTTCCTCTTTGTTCTTCTCTCCTGTACATCAAAATAGAATATGCACCTTCAATAATCATTCAACTACGCGAAAGGAAAGAGATGATCTTGTGCACTCACAGATTCAAGGTTCGAAGATAAGAAGGCGCGCATCAGTATATTTGGTGCGAACAGAAATAGATTCGGCCGCAAAGCTTGATTTTCTTGTTTTGTTCTTGGTAAATATGTTGTTTGTTCAAGAACAAGCGTTTAACGTGTCGTATATGGTCATTCTGATATTTGATTTTTGTATGGTAGTGTTTGGGTTGGTCATTTGTTATCTTCGAACAACTTTTCTATCCGCATATTGACTATTTTTAATTTGAAATTGTATGAACTGAAATCTTAAGATATGTCTGCAAATAGTTGAAGTAGATGTATTTGTATTAAATTTATAGCGACAAGTTAGAGAGTCTAAAACTCAAGTTTATTTACTTTATAATCCATCTTTCTTCCTATGAAACTTAAACATTACATAAACTTAATTGCGTCGTAGATCATTATTGTTATATCACTGTGAGTAAAAATAGTTGTGTTGAGTGATTGAGTATAATGTATACTACAAAGTGAAAACTATTGAAACAAGAATATTTGCAACTAGGTAATTAAACTAAACCTTAACCATAAACACTAATAATCTACAAGGTAGAAATAGTAATGACATGGCATGTGTTGAAAATTAACAAAAGGAAATCTAAACCAAAAACCCTAACCCTAAACCCTAATAATAAACAGTAACTTAGTAATGCCTTGATACAGTTGCGAAATAAAAGGAAACAAATATAAACCCTAAACCCTAAATCCTAACTACATGAGTGATGTATAGTGTAATCGCTAAACCCTAAATCCTAAACCTTAAATGGAAATGTATAAAATCATAATCTAATGATTTGCAATCAACAAAACCGAGCAACTACTCGTAGGGTCACCGAGTAGCCCATAAACTAATAAATTGGCCGATTACTTGATTAACTGGCTGATTAACTTGTAGGTTAGCCTATTAATGCTCTACTCGCCAGCAAACCGATCAGCTACCAGTTAACGATTTCCTCAACAATGCTACTAATAACTAATTAAACTAACTAAAACTAACTAGTTGTGGCTGCAAACACCGTTAGCATGGTGGCAGCTAGATTCCCCGGTAGGGGCCGGATAAAAGTTAGAATGGAATACTGTGCGAGTAGACGCGTCCTAGACTAGCCATACGTGAGCAGCGTCATTGCGGGACGCGATGCCCCAAAAAAGGGCAACGGTTTGCTGGTCCCATGTCGGCCATGCACAGACACCAAATCTACCGCTCCATTTCCGCGTCGCACTTCGTACCGTCCTTCAGGGCCATGTCCATCAAGTCTCGTAAATCTTACATAACTTTGCATGGATGTAGCATTTCTTGTTACATAATGCAGTATTGCCGCAAATGCTCGTCGCGCTGCTACTTTGCCACCATACGCTCCCGGACCAGTATCAAGAGCTCCACCCCTGCACCGCGCGTCACCATAACCATGTCCCTCCAAGTCACAGTCGTGCAGCGAACGCATGCCTACCCAAGCACAGTCAGCGTACGTCATGTTTATCCGGAGTGTAAGGTCGAACACCTACATGACAAGGCGCGTAGGGCGGTCGGATCGAGGCCATCATGGCCATCGTGGCTGGTGATTTCCTTCGCTCCACTAGTTGCAATTTGCCACACCGAGCAACTAGGCCACCGATCTGTGTGTTCTCACATCGTCATATCGCTTGCCTCTGGCTACACTGCTAGCGCTCACCGGTTGCCTTGCCGCGCCAGTTAGCGGCCGCCTCCCACCTCTCATTGCAAATATTAGTAGCTGTCGGAGGATTAGCCACCGGGATTAGCATCTGCGGTAGTATTAGTAGGTGCGTCTCCTTATTATTTTTGTCCATGTTCATCCAATTCACCGAGTGTAACACTCGGCAAACCGACCGTTTTTTCATCATCCGTAATTTTTTTGTCGTCTGTCTCTGCCGATTGTCCCAAGAAAAAAGACTCAGCAAACATGGCTTTGTCAGGAGGAGTCTCGCTGAGTCCCGCTTGCCGAGTGTTTTTTGCCTTTCCCCGACTGTATTTTCTACTAGCCAAACCCATTGATTCCAGTAGTGATAAGGGTGAGTAGTGAGTAATGAAGTATCGGTATATTATCCACATGTTTCAACAAACGAACATATAGTTCTCTAAAAATAACTGTACAATACAATTTAAACTTTAATGGGCGTGTATATGTAGACGCCTAGAACACAGAAATCCAAATGAAGCCCCCTGCTTGCAACTCGTCACACCAAGAAATACCAAAATAATAAACAACAATAACACACAATACTCCTTTTTTGGCACTCCATGCGTGCGTGCTTGTGCTGTGTAATACTATGTACCATGTGATCAGACGTAGCACTCGTAACACTTGGCAAAGACAACCTATGCCGAGCGTCTTCTAACAAGCACTCCGCAAACCAGGTGACACGTGTCCTCACGGTTGACAGTAGGATCAAGGGGCGGTCACCTTTGCGAGTGCCCAACAAATAGCACTCGGCAAAGCATTTTATTTTCTTTTCTTTCCATTCTTTTCTTTCTTCTCTTTTCTTTTCCTTTCTTTGTTTTCTTATCTTATCTTTTCTTTGTTTCTTCTCTGTTTTTTATTCCTTTCTTCATTTTCCTTTCTTTTCTTTCTTTCTTTCTTTCTTTCTTTCTTTCTTGTTGTGTTAGGTTCGGAGAGGCAAAGTGACTGTTGTTTCATCCATTGGCCTTGAAGATTTTCCTACACTTATATATGTGTTGAAAGTTTCTATTGGTTGTAGTTAGTCTATGTTTAGGCCTAAGGTAACGAAAGAAGAGGAGTCCCAAACATCAAGGGGACAAGACTTGACCACCAACATGGAGCTAACTTGTCATTTAATTCTCAAAAATACAAACGAAGCCCATACACCAAGAAATTTGGCATGATGTCATGATTTGGCCTCAGGAGGTTGTGGCAAAAAAAAAATAGAATGCATTGCAAAAGTTTTCATGTAGACATATAACAAACTAGACCATCTGCAAGGAAGAAACTAGGTCTCGAGAGATAATGGGTCATGTTTCCATGCAAATCAGCTGCGCTTCATCCGTTGGTCTTAAAACATTTTTCCACACTCAAGACACACCATTGCATGCAACCTGTCAACATTTCGCAATTTTCGGTGTCCGTTTGCTATATTTCAGTCATTAAGTGCATTTCTAGATATTTAATGGACATAATTCAAATTTGAGCAACAACTATATGAAATAAGCAACAAATGGGTTTAAAAAACTTATTTTTGGTACATAATCTGTGTTTAGGCGTTATGAAAGGAAATAAAAGTAGTCCCAAACAGGGGGAGACTCGGGCACCAACATGGAGCTTAGTGCTTATTTAATTCTGAAAAATTCAAATGAAGTGAGAAAATCATGAAACATGGCATCGTGTCATGATATGACCCATAGAGGTTGTGGTAAAAAATTGGCATATTTTGATATTTTTGTCATGTAGCTTGCTTACAACCCAGACCACTTCACAGGAAGAAACTAGGTTTCATGAGGGAACCTATTAAGTTTACACGCGAAGCGATCGCTACTTCATCTATTTGCCTTGAATTATATTCACACTCCGCACACACCATTACATGTGACATGTCAAAATTTGGCATCTTCTGGGATCCATTTTCTATATTTAAACCATTAAGTGCATTTCTAGTTATTTAATTGTTATAAATAAAATTTAAAGTACATGTACATGCAATAATCCCCAAAAATTGGCTGAAAAATCTTATTCGTGGTTTTCGGTGTATGTTTAGCACTTAAGTAAGAAAATTAGAGGAGTCCCAGACACTGGGTAACCGAAACTCGGGTACCAATATGGTTTTTGTGGACATCTTAATCAGAAAAAATTCAAACAATGTCTGGAAATCATAAACTTCACATGGTGTCATGATATGACCGGCATAGGTCGTGTTATAAATTTTAGGATGTTTCACAAAAGTTGTCACATGGACGGCTTACAAACCAGACCATCTCCACGGAAGAAACTAATTTTCGAGTATGAATGGACCAGGCTTGTGGAAAGTGACCAATGTTTCTTCGGTTGACATTGAAACTTTCTCCACACTCAACATACGCTATGACATCTGACGTGCCAAAATTTGGCATTTTCAGAATTGTCTGCTATATTGAGGCCATTAAGTGCATTTTTAGGCATTTAAACTTTAGAAAATGTTAAATCAATTCAAATATTATAGAAAATCCTTAAAAAGTTATATGAAACATATTACGAGTAGAAATGTATTAACCTACACAAGATAAAAAAAGTTTTTGTGCAAGTCATAACAAAGAAAAAGAAAATTAGGAAGAAAGATGTCTGTCGAGTGATTTATCAAATACGCTTGGCAAAGCCTTGTCTTTGCTGAGTATACTGAGCTATCCGCGTGCTTCATTCTGGTTTGGCAGCGCAAGCTCCCATGGATAATGCTCCGTGGCTGTCTGATGGTCCCAGATCCAACGGCCATGTCGTCTCCTCTCCTCTCTCTCTCTCTCTCTCTCTCTCTCTCTCTCTCTCTCTCTCTCTCTCTTCGCTGCCTAATGGACATCCATGTGCTGACCTTCCGGCCTCACCTGTTCCTTCCTAACCGGCTTCGCCTCTTCCCTCCCAGATGCCTCCTCTTCCTCCTCGTGGTGTGTCGCCGATGACAAGCCCTGGCTTGAGCTCCAGGAAGCTGCTGACATGAAGATCCAGGAAGGTGACACGAAGGTTCGGGAAGCCGGCATCGCAGAAGCCGCGGCCGTCGCCGAGATGGACCCGGATCGGCCCATGGAAGTCACTGACTCAGGTCGTGTTGTAGACTTTCCTGGAGGTCACCGCCACAATGCCTTTTTTTTTCTAATTTTTGCAAAAATGCTTTGCCTGGTACCTACTGTGTGGAACACAGCAAATCGCGTAGCCACGTGGCTGGCCTGTTTGCGTCGGTTGGGTCACTTAATTTATACTCCCTCCATTCCACAATGTAGTGCGTCCGTGTCGACGGGTGGCTCTCAATTTTGGAAAGATCTCGTCAAAGTTCGCCCGGTTTTTCAATCCTTGGCTAAATTTGTGGTCCGTAATGGCAAATCTACTCGTTTTTGGTTGGACTGGTGGTATTGGGAGTCCACTCTTGTGGTGGCGTTTCCGGTTCTTTTTTCTTATTGTCCGAACCCGGAGATCTCTATCTCTGAGCTCTCCGAGAATAACTGGGACTTGGACCTTCGTCGTACTCTGTCTCCTGAAGAGTTGGATGACTGGCAGCGTCTTGTTGCCTGCATCCCCCTGATCTCGGAGAGGGAGGACTCGGTGGTCTGGCCCCATTCTGCCTCTGGTCGTTTCTCTGTTAAGTCTCTTTACGCCAAACTAGTTTCAGGTTCGCCTACCTCTATGTTTAAGACAATCTGGCGCTCACGGATCCCTCCTAAGATTAAAATCTTCCTCTGGCAAGCGTTTCGTGGGAGGCTGCCTGCAGCTGACCAGATTTGCAAACGGAACGGTCCTGGTTGTGACAGGTGTGCTTTGTGTGGTACGCTCGAGGATACGGAGCACATCTTCTTTCAGTGCTCCCTGGCCAAATTCGTTTGGTGTTGCATCAGATCATGTCTTCATGTGTCGTGGAGCCCCTCCTCCTTCGTGGACCTTAGGGCCTTGACCAATGGCCTTTCGGGGACCTCTAAACGGGTTTTCTGGGTGGGGTTTGTGGCGATTTGTTGGTCGCTGTGGACTACTAGAAACAAGTTTACTATTGAACACTCCTTCCCGGCTAAACCTGTTGACTGCTTATTTAAAATTTGCATATTCTTGCAGCAGTGGAGATCATTGACTAAGGAGGCTGACCACGAGGCTTTTGATATGATGACTTCAAAGATTTGGGCTACTGCTTCTTCCTTATCGCGTCGACAACCCAGAGGATAATGGAACTAGGAGGTCCCTTCTGCTGGTGTGCTCTTCATAGTCTGGCCTGCGTGCCATGTTTGGCTTGGGAGCCATGTATCAGTACTGCTGTTTATTCTGTGCGTCTTTGCGATTTGGCTACTTGTCTGCTTGTTTGGTGAACACTGCCTGGTGGCTTTATTTATAAAGTCGGGCTGATGCCTTTCGTCTAAAAAAAAATGTAGTGCGTCCGCGTTTCCCGAGATTCAAGTTTGACCGTAAATTTAACCAACGAGACCGATTGCGGTGGGAGCAAAAATTATTTCACTGAATTCATATCGAAAATGCGAATTCAGTGATATAATTTTTGCTCCTGCCGCAGTCGATCTCGTTGGTTAAATTTACGGTCAAACCTGAATCTCGGGAAATGCGGACGCACTACATTGTGGAATGGAGGGAGTATTATCTAGTACCCGCGCTTGACTTTGCCTGAAGGGTGTATGCCGAACCTTCTTTGTTGAGTGGAACACTAGGTAAAACATTTGGCGTGTGTAAATGGCCCTTCGGCAAGTATATTGGGTACTCGGCAAATAAGTCATTTCAAATTATTAGCTCCAAACTCTGTTGTGACGCATGAATTGATGATGAGGGCACTCTGAAGCTCAGTCACACGCTTGCAGGCACCGACCTTTTATGTTGCGAGTTGCGACACGCGTCCAGTGGTGTCAATTCCTCTCATCGGGATGATCGGTACAGTGCAAATGACATAGGCGCTATGCTGACGGTCGATGACTTTTTGCCGGCTAGCCGCGATGGTGACTGCACCCATGCCGCGAACGATGACATATCGTGCTGTGACCGGTGACAGGAGTTGCTACAAGCGCAAGAGTGTGCTTCTGTGTCGAGGGCGGCCAAGCGGCGATTCGAGCTGCGAGACAGGAGTTGTTTTAAGTACAAGGGTGTGCTTCTGTGGCGAGGGCTGCCAAGCGGCGATGTAGAGCTGCGACCGGCGTGAAGAGTTGCTTCCACCAGCAACAGGAAATGCTACAATTGGTCAGCACAGTTGCGATGGCAAGGACGGCGATGGTGAACTGAAACCGGCGAGCTGCATCCGGCAGCGAGGGCGATGGTCGGGAGGACGTATGGTAAAGGCACAGTGACCGGGAGGATGTCCAAGAGAGGGAGGTGGCGCCCGATCTACGGACGCGCTTGAGTGAGTGAGTGAGTGAGTGTGTGTGTGCGCGCGTGTTGTTGAGGGGGGGGGGGGGGGGGAAGGAAGACCGCGTGGATCTGACGGCCAAAGAGGGCCCAATGAGATAGCTCGGAGGCCCATCATTCGCAATCTAGGACGGTCGACGAACGTCTAACAGCGCCATAAGCTAAAAAATAAAAAAATTATCGTCGACTACGATTTGGGAAAAAAACTGAAAAAGCAACTAATTGGTATGTTTCATAGTGTTGATGTACTTAATGGAGTGTCCATTGCGACGGGACGGTTCAACTAATTGGTATTTTTGGTAGCGATTTGCGGACGGCACTGACGCGAACCGAAGCGAACCTAGCTAGGTATGACTCTCCTTGTGTGCACCATCCGGATCTCTGATCCCCGCGACACCTCAGATGAGTATTGTCACAAAAATAGCACGACAGTGAACGCACGCAGACCTCCGTAATGGCATTCGGCTTGTGTTCCCACCAAATAGGAAAGATTTTGGCCGGTACCCTTTGGCCACCATACGCCAAACACTACCCTTTGACGACATGTCGAGCTGCGACTGGAGACAGGAGTTGTTACAAGCACAAGAGTGTGCTTCTATGGCGAGGGCTGCCAAGCGGCGATGTCGAGCTGCGACCGGCGTGAAGAGTTGCTTCCACCAACAACAGGAAATGCTACAACTGGTCAGCATAGTTGCGATGGTGAGGACGGCGACAGTGAACTGAAACCGGCGAGCTGCATCCGACAGCGGGGGGCGATGGTCGGGAGGACGTACTGGTAAAGGCGCAGTGACCGGGAGGATGTCCAAGAAAGGGAGGCGGCGCCCGATCTACGGACACGCCTGAATGAGTGAGTGAGTGAGTTTTTTTTAGGGTTGAGTGAGTGAGTGAGTGTGTGTGTGCACGCGCGTGTGTTTGTTGCGTGGGGGGGGGGGGGGGGGGGGAGACCGCGTGGATCTGACGGCAAAGAGGACCTAATCAGAAAAGCGCAGAAGCCCACCATTCGTGATCTAGGACAGAGGTCGACTAACGGTCTAACAGCGCCGTAAGCTAAAAAACAATACAGACCGAGATTGCATGCAAGCTGTGACGGATATATCGTCACTACGATTTGGAAAAAAAAAATGCACAACTAATTGGTACTACTTACTACTCCCCCTCCGTCCGGAAATACTTGTCATCAAAATGGATAAAAGAGATGGGAGTACGTTTCATAGTTTTGATGTACTTACTTGTGTGGTCCCATTGCGATGGGACGGTTCACAATTGGTATTTTGGTAGCGATTTTGCGGCACGTGACGCGAAACCGAACGGGCCTCTGGTTGCCCTGTCTAGCTATCAATCCTCTATTCCTGTCGCTCTTACACTGTACCTTATCACATGGCATGGCGTTGGCCCACCCCCTTTCAACGACGTGAACCAAGGACGACAACCCAACCACGATACTCCCAAATTATGGTACACGTGTCATTATCTCCACATTGCCTCTTGCCGTTGTTGGATGTCAAAGAGGGTCTCAACCTGCTGCGTTCACTCAATGTAGGAGATCCGCAAATAACATTGAAAGAATCTTGGGCGCAAATTGTCAAATATATTTTGAAGGTATACCAATTACATTGCATACATATTTGTTCAACATGAAATTTAGAATTTTTAACTGCCTTCATTGTGTACAATGGTTTTGAAAATTGGTGACTGTTATTTTATAGAGAAATTAAATTGTCCTTGGTCAAAGCCCATGTATGAAAAGTGTCCACTTTCCGGACTTAAACGGCGAACGCCATCAACTTCACCCAAATCGTGCGCTGAGCTAGGCGTGACTGACGTTTGAAGGGGTATGCGGTGAATTGTGTGTTCTGCAGTGGGGAGAGTGGGTATTCATAGCCATTCTTGTTCCTTTTGTGTTTGGGAAATTTCAAGAAATAAATTTTTTCAGGTAGAAACAAAAATCGGAAAAAAATATGTCGGCAGTTTCAACACACGGAAGTCATGTGCCCCTGGGTTATATAGGCAAAGAGGTACATAAAGATATCTACAGCCGGCGCCTCATCATCTCCCTATACGCTCCGCGGGACGCGCCCTTCCGTGACCTACAAGAGAAGTAGGAAAACGTGACCCACCCAAGTGACCCACTCATAATCATCCTATACACGTCCCCAGCTGTCCGTCAACCCTCATGTACTCCAAAAATGGGGAGTTGAGGCGCTCACAGACGTGCCGGGCGCGCCCGGTCATTCCCCACGTTGGACGCGGCCTCCCCCGGACCACATTTTTCTTTTCTTTAATTCATTCTTTTCTTTCTCTTTCTCGCTCTCCACAAATACAATGCAAGTGGACCGGACACATGAGGAAGAAACACAGGAGTGTGGCTTGCGCGGACAAAACAAATAGGCGTCAAAACTGACACGCACGTGACACCGCGGCTGTTTAAGGTGTCGTATTTTGTGTCTGGCTGTAATGCTCGATAAGAACGGCGCTATAAACGACGGGTGCCCCCAGGCCTGCGCCTCAGAGTCCTCGGCAGAACTCTCGCCGCTTTGTGGCACTCCACAAGTATGTCCGACTGTCTCTATATTAACCAGTGGCAGCCAGGCTATTCCTGGCCTTCCATGGAATACCAAAGAAAATCTGGCTAAAAAAACTATACATGTATACACTGGAGCCCACTCGAGCATCCCATCCGCCACACGCACGGGATGGCTCCAGCAATAGAGCAAGTCTCCGTCTCCCATCTCCTCCCTCGATGCAAGATTCGCCAAACACCATAGTTGACTGTTGTTTTTGACGGCTCCGGCACCCGCTCCAGCAGTCGAGGTCCGGCGGACGATGGCGCCTCTGACCCTCTCGCTCCCCTCTGCCCTTCGCCATAACCACTCTGGCCCTCTCCTCCCCGGCTCCGGCCTAATACGTGGTCGTGGTCCGGTTCGGGCTCGCCTGCTGAGCCCCTCCCGCCTCTGTCGCCACGTTATCGTCCGCCAGCCGCCAGGCTATAAGGAGAAAAGCCTCCAATCCATCCAATACGCATCCATCCTACACCATTAGCCAAATTAAGTTTCCTCCTATTTTTCAAACAATATGAAGCTTCTTTTGTAATTTCCAGCTGCTAGGAAGCCACTGATCTGGCCACAGATTGATGGTGCTACTTTGTTGGATTTGTTTCTTGTATAATGTAATGTTTGTCCAATTGTCATCAGTCCGCCATAATTCCACCCAGTTGCTACTTTTCGTGTAAATTGGAATTGTTGTGTCCTATCATTCCATGCCACATTGCTACTCTGGCCACTGATTTCTACTTTTTTTGTGATGTAGATGACGAGACAGTATGTGTGGCAATAGTTTTGAATGTGGGATAGATCTTCAAAATTAATGCAAGGGAAACACTTCTACATCCACATTTGTTGTTTTAATTTATTCTTTTGGCCAACAAAATTTCTATTATTATTGATTGATGATGGTCTCG